>CM051234.1:468408632-468836132 GCA_027917425.1 Gastrophryne carolinensis | reverse complement strand
TTTTTTCCTTAAAAAAAATCTCAAAACATGACATGTATCCTGGGCAAGAAAATGACATTTTTGAAAACCTTTTGGATTAATAATATTATTTTGCAGAATTATCCTTACATGTCTGGTATTAATGTGTTCATGTTACAATGTTTTAACAATATAATTCTATATGTTTTCGCTTTGTTTCTAGTGGATACATGTTCAAAAACAGACTTTAATCACACAGCCTCTGGCGCTATGGGCTACAAACTACATGATTTTGTGCGCCGGCAATGTTTGAGGCTGTTTTTTGATGAATGTGGTGTTAGTCAGTCGCACTGAGCTGGCGCAACCATTCGGTCCCTTACAGCGTAGTACTGCGACTCACACATCATCAATGCTGGACAGCGACTGAGGCACTCTGAAACAATGATCCATGGCCGAGCACAGCGACTACTAGCGGTCGCTCTGAAATCCGCTCTACAGACGCTCATCTGTCGCTACCTGGCGTTAGTAATGAATCAGCCTGATAGATACAACCGGCAGCCAAATTGGTGGAGACCAATGACTCCTGTAAAAAGGGAGTGTTGTAGTTGCCTGTCAGATAGGAGGAACTGCTGGAGATAGGGGCAATGTTATAGGCCCAATTTAAAGCCTATAATGATGCATAAGAAATTTGGTAGTGCACTGGAAGTAGTACCATACAATAAAAAAGTGATAGCAGCAATTTCGGTAAAAAGGACTCTGGCCAGAATATTCATCATGGTGATTCAGCATAAACAACAGAATAGCTGTGACTGAGGTCCAGACGGGAGCAAGGCCGGAGGATTGGCCTAAATAAACTGTGTGGTGTAGCAAGCTATAAACAGAGGAAAAGTTGGAAAGAGACCCAGGAATTAGGACTGATTAAATACATCAACATCTACTGTAAAGGAATTTATCTGAAGACCAGAATTTTTAAAGAAAAACATAATCCCTAAAACATATGGAATTTTAGGATTCCATTTGTAAGTGCCTGAATAGATAATATACAGTAAAATCAGTAGTATAGTATAGTAAAAAATAATATTGACTGAGGGGGTTACTTAAACTGGACCAACACCCGTTATTACATTAACGGGTGTTGGTCCGGTTCTTTGCTGCTAGAAAGAAGCTCGAGGGGGGCATCCAGAACGCTGGAGCCCCCTCACACCTAAATGCACAGGACACGTAGAATACTCACCTTCCTTACAAGCCAGCACCAGGATAGGAGTCACGTGATTGGCTGCCGGCCGGTCACGTGGGCTGTAGTCGCGTACTCTGTGCCTGCTGCCGGCAGGACCCGCCCACATGACCGGCTGGCGGCCAATCGCGGGACTCCTTTCCTGGTGCTGGCTTGTAAGGAAGGTGAGTATTCTACGCGTCCTGTGCATTTAGGTGTGAGGGGGCTCCAGGGTTCTGGATGCCCCCTCGAGCTTCTTTCTAGAGTCAAAGAGTCGGACCAACACCCGTTAATGTAATAAAGGGTGTTGGTCCGGTTTAAGTAACCATTACACCAGGTAGTGCCGTGTAGCGGGGTGTAGCGTCGGGTGAATGCTGGGCGGTGTATGTGAAAACCACATTTAAGAAAGTTAATCTGGTGAGCGCCTCTAACAGCGCCATGTAGCGTCACATGTATTACTAGCGGCAGCTCATCGTATAGCGCCAGCGCTCTAGGTTCAGCAGCGCCATGTAGTACCTGTCGCTCAGTAGCGCTCTGCCATACATTTCAATGGTGTTTCAATTGGTTGTGTTTAAATAGCGTTTTGCTAAAGTAAACTTTAAAATTTTTGGCTCAAATCATTGCGTGGCCTCTGTTGCCCTTTTATTTATTTTTTTTTGTTTTTATTTTTTATGCAGAGTTGTATGTGCAGGTCAGCCATTGCAGTGTATTAAAACAATGTCATTCCATATGTTTTCGCTCTGGTGCTGGTGTTTATGTGTTGAGAAACAGACTTTTATCACATATCGTCTGACACTCTACGCTAGAGCGCCCAGTTTTAGAGCACTGACGCTGGTTGTGTGTTTTTTCTTGAATACGGGCTTCAGCGCCAAGTGCTGGACACACTTAACTGGCGCTACCTATCACTCGCAGCAGCGCTGTCCTGTTGTTAGATGTGACGTAGTCTTGGGCACTTTGACCTCGGGACACCACCTAGTGTTCTCGATTGGCTCTGCAGTGAATCCGGAAGAGCACTTTTACAGCGCCTTGCACACATCACATTTATCACTGCTGGACAGGATAGTACAGCTTCACTTGTCCGCCCACTAAGCTAGATCACAGCGCCCGACACCCGCTTACAGCGTCTACTAGCGGTCGCTCTAAGCGCCGCTACACAGATGTGCACATAGCAATACATGACGCTAGTCCTAAATCAGCCTCTAAGTGAGAATTGCAAACTGTTATTTATATTTAGATGTATCAATCTGCTACAAAGTAAAAACAGTTTTCAATATAGTGTAACAATTTTATTAAAACTTGGACCGAAAAGAAAACAGAAAACAGCATGGAGCAGGATCTCCTGTCTGTATCATGTGTCATGTATGTAACAGAACAGGCCCTACTCCTGCTGCTCATTCTGCTTCCATGCCAGCTCAGAGTGGTGACACCTCTGCCTTCCCATCCTCCTGGGCCCCGTCCTGCTCCTCTGTTAGGGTGGGGGACACTTTATATTAGCACAATATTAGCTGGTGGAACCATTCCGCTCAGAATCAACTGAGCTGGGCATCAACACCCAACAAGCCAGCAAATATATTGTTTAGTTCCAGCCCTGAAGCTAAACTGACGCTGAACAGAGCTCAGGAAATGTGAAAAGGGCTTTCATTACAGGAATACCTTCCTTCATCCTCAGCCAGCACTTTGCTGATGGACAGAATGGCCAACCCTCCTGATATGGATCCAGAGAACCGGTCTGATATGTCAGAGGGTCTATAATTCTGGTTACTGCTGCTGCTGCTGCTTCCAATTTGAAGTTTAGGGAGACCTCCGGGGGTCTGTAGGTACCAGGAAGGGTAGTTACCCCCAGCTACTGACCCTCCACTCTGACTACAGGTCAAACAAGCACTTTGGCCTGCAGACACAGACATTGCAGCATCCTGAGTGACAGTAAACTGAGCCAGAGAACCTGAAACAGGAAAAGACATATGTTATAGAAGAAGCTCAAAACTCAACTAAGCTGGGCAGCAACACCCAACAAGCCAGCAAATTTATTGTTTAGTTCTAGCCCTGTGCTGAACTGAAGCTGAACAGAGCTCAGGAAATGTGAAAAGGGCTTTCATCAGCTGGTAGCTCACATCCCACCAGAAGGTAGCTCACATCCAACCAGAAGGTAGCTCACATCCCACCAGAAGGTAGCTCACATCCCACCAGAAGGTAGCTCACATCCCACCAGAAGGTAGCTCATGTACCACCAGAAGGTAGCTCACATCCCACCAGAAGGTAGCTCATGTACCACCAGAAGGTAGCTCACATCCCACCAGAAGGTAGCTCATGTACCACCAGAAGGTAGCTCACATCCCACCAGAAGGTAGCTCACATCCCACCAGAAGGTAGCTCATGTACCACCAGAAGGTAGCTCACATCCCACCAGAAGGTAGCTCACATCCCACCAGAAGGTAGCTCACATCCCACCAGAAGGTAGCTCATTTACTACCGGTTAGAAACCTTTTTCAGAAATGAATGGTCCATAAGGTTGGTAACATCACAACATTTGAATTTGCTGTTCATGTGAGACAATTTTATCCTGTGGAAGGAAAAGCCCAGATATGGGCTGCCTCTCGCTGTATCCATGTTTGAATTTATTTTCCAAATGTATAAATAATATATATATATAAATGGACAGTTCACGCAATGGTAATAATAAGGCAGCAATAAGCTTACCTGAAGCCTGTTCCTGTGCCACTCCATTTTCTGCAGTGCACTGTAGATGTTCTAGAAGGTCTCCAGGAGCTACTTGTAGCCTTTTGTATTTTCATTCCCTGGATTGTCACATTACCACAGCTTTATTAGTTACATTGGCCTCGATTCAATAAAGGTAGAAAAAAATTCTCATGGTAGTAAAAAATTCAATTCATGAGAAAAAAGTCACTGTTATCGAATCACTAGATAAAAAGGCAATGGCCTCGATTCAATAAAGGTAGAAAAAAAGTCTCGTGGTAGTAAAAGATTCAATTCATGAGAAAAAAGCCTGAGAATTTCACTGTTTCTGAATCACCAGCTAAGAAAACAATGAAAGTCAATGGCACTTTTTTACTCCTAAGAAAAGTACAGAACTGTTTACTTCTTTCTACACTGTAGTAAAAGCTGCCATTGACTTTCATTTTCTTTTTATCTAGTGATTCAGTAACAGTGACATTCTCAGGCTTTTTTCTCATGAATTGAATCTTTTACTACCATGAGAATATTTTTCTACCTTTATTGAATCGAGGCCATTGTATGATATTTACACTGACCCATGCACCTAAAATCAAACAACATAACGCAGCCAATTCATGAGGCTTTACATATTCCTATATATGCAATTTACATGTAAGCTTGTGCACCTTTCTTTAGTGTATCTAGGTACATGTTCTCTATACTAACACTGAATTTATATTTCTATTAATAATAATTAAACCGGACCTTCACTATGATTTATTGAATAAATTTTAAGTATTTAGTCACGTACTTATTATTCTTTTCTCCACTGGGCTGCAAATCTGTCCATGACTTTAGGATACGGGCGCCACCATCTTGACTCAGAAGCATTAAACTTACTGAGGAGAGGAGAGTGGTATAAAGTACAGGGTGATGGGTTATAGCTGTGCTTTGCTCAGACAGAGCAGAGCTGGGGTCAGGAAAAGGTCAGCAGTCCCAGAATGTAGAGCAGCACAGTCATAAGGCACTTCCTGTTTGCAGGCTGCCTGATGTTCCATGAGCCACCATCTTGGATGTTTAAAGGCTCATAACATGCAGTAAATGCAGGTAGGATGATTTTTAATGTGAGCAATCTGTATGTGCAGGGTGTGAGAAACATATAAGATAGACTCTTATTTAGAGTGAAGGACCGCTTTAATAATAGTTAAATTACAAACGAATAGGGGTCCCACACACCCCAAAAATTCCCAACCTCATATACTAAGCGGCACCACTACAGTAAGTTTATGCAAAAATACAAAAATTTTATTAATGACATATTCAAATTCAAATACATATACAGACCAATAAAATCAATTAAAACACATATAACATGTATGGGAAGGGGCGAGGCTGTACCCACAAAAACTGGACCAGGGGACAAAAATAGGAGATCTAAGTATTGGGTGCTGCTAAATGTAAAAAATAATAAAAAACTTACAAAGATAATAAGGTATCTATGTGTCTAATTTAATAATTGTATTTTTGTTTCTATAATATTTTATAATATTTTATATATATTTTATAATGTGATGCGTAACTCTGTTTAACACTAATAATTAAATGCTTAAAGAAAAAAACAATGTGTAACTCTCCCAGCAAAGCTGATTAATCTATACCATGCAATACATAATCACTACTTAATACCAAGTTACACATTGTTTTTTTCTTTAAGCATTTAATTATTAGTGTTAAACAGAGTTACGCATCACATTATAAAATATATATAAAATATTATAAAATATTATAGAAACAAAAATACAATTATTAAATTAGACACATATAAGGGTCGATTCAAAGAAACATGTAACAGCTTTGATTTTGGTGCCGATCATCCTATTTTTCCCGAACGCTCGTGCGTTCGTATGAACTTGCGAGTGATTCTATAAGCAAATACGTTTCTATCCTAAAATTTACGTCCGTTCGTATGGCAGTTCGGGAATCAGACCTATGTCAGTTTCCATCCTGAATTTTCCGTTTCATTTCTCAGGTTGCAACATTGGTTTTGCCCTTTTTCCTTTTTTGTCTGGACGTAAATCCTTCTGATCTTGCGCCTGCGCACTACAAACTTACCTCATTAAAGTGCATTCTAAATATTTGGTCTTTTATTTTTCTTTATTTCATTCAATTTGTAGTAACCAACCATTAATGAATGCATTTGCATAAGTAAATCTTACTTTGTTTAATTTTTAGTTAACTTGCATTTTTTACTTGTGGATTTAATTTTAATATTTTGGCTTCAAATGGTACAACTTAAAATTTTGTGTGTGGTTACCCACACCCTCTCCATACAGATTGCTCTCAAATATAAAAAAACACCCAGCAACTTCTGCATGTTATGAGCCTAGAAACAGCCAAGATGGCGGCTCAGGTATTATCGGGCAGCCTGCAAACAGAAAGGGCCTTGTGACTGTGTTGCTCTGCATTCTTTGATTTCTGACCTTTCCGTGCCCCCAGCTCTGCTGTGTCTGTGCAAAATACAGCAGTAACCCACATCCTGCACTTTATCCCGCTCTCCTCTCCTCAGTAAGTGTGATGCATCTGACCAAAGATGTGCTTAAATAATAAACAAAGCAAAGGTAAACAACTACACCAATAAATGCAATCTAAAAATATTATTCTAGTACATCAATTTAAAAATAAATACCAAAGGACATAAGTTTCTTTAATTAACGCAAATATATTGCAAAATAAAGGTTTACATGCAAAGGACTAATTAAGGTCCACATTAAAATGCTTTTAAAAGGCATACATGAATCAGGTATGCATTGCCATACAATTTATGGCATCGGCCATGCTGATACATGCAGTTCATTGGAGCTCAAGACGCGCAGACTCCTCCACATAGCCAAAAAACCTGTTCAAGAACAGCAATACGACTGCTAAAAGGTGTCGGCAGTGGCTTTCTATTAAAACGTCTTTAGAGGTTTGAAAACTGTTCTCTGAATCACACCTAAACACATCCGATTATCCTAAGTTTTACGTTTTGATCCTAAGTTTTAGGATTTGATCCTAAGTTTTACGTTTTGATCCTAAAATTTAGGAACGAACTTCCGATGATCGTAAGAGCATATACGCATTCGAACGTAGGCTCGTGCGAGTCGGAAATGGCCAAAAAAACAGGAAAAAATGACTAACACCCACCCAAACTTACGATTCTCGATCCGAAATCAATTAACTTTTGCTCTTTGAATCGAGGGGATAGATACCTTATTATCTTTGTAAGTTTTTTATTATTTTTTACATTTAGCAGCACCCAATACTTAGATCTCCTATTTTTGTCCCCTGGTCCAGCTTTTGTGGGTACAGCCTCGCCCCTTCCCATACATGTTATATGTGTTTTAATTGATTTTATTGGTCTGTATATGTATTTGAATTTGAATATGTCATTAATAAAAATTTTTGTATTTTTGCATAAACTTACTGTAGTGGTGCCGCTTAGTATATGAGGTTGGGAATTTTTGGGGTGTGTGGGACCCCTATTCGTTTTGTAATTTGGTTTTCGGAGGGTGGTTTCCTCCTAGACCAACCTCTGGTGTTGCACACTAATTTACTTCCCTTTGATTTAGAGTGCGGTCTTCTTAATAATAGTTAACTAATAGTAAATTAATTTCAGACATACAAATATGTTCAGAATAAAAAAATGTTTGCAATGCTTTTATCTTTTCCACAAGCTATTGCAAGCATCCTGCCCTAAGTATCTAGTTGTTCTATAATGTAAAGCGTGCTGCTGCTGCCTCTAGTGTCCAGTGTGGACATTGCATATCATATTCTTGTCCCACTTCTCGATCTTTATGTATCACTGTGCGGCACATTACCACCAGCATATAAAGCACAGGAATACCTTCCTTCATCCTCAGCCAGCACTTTGCTGATGGACAGAACGGCCAACCCTCCTGATATGGATCCAGAGAACCGGTCTGATATGTCAGAGGGTCTATAATTCTGGTTACTGCTGCTGCTGCTTCCAATTAGAAGTTTAGGGGGACCTCCGGGGGTCTGTAGGTACCAGGAAGGGTAGTTACCCCCAGCTACTGACCCTCCACTCTGACCACAGGTCAGACGAGCACTTTGGCCTGGAGACACAGACATGGCAGCATCCTGAGTGACAGTAAACTGAGCCAGAGAACCTGAAACAGGAACAGACATATGTTATAGACGAAGCTCAACACCACTGAATGAATAGAGCTGCAAATACCGCAATGTCTTACATGAAGTATAGAGAATCAGGGTGAAGAATAAAACGCTTAGTGGCATGGTGGAAAGTTTTTAGTTACTGAAGTAAGAATAAATCTACAGTCCATGGTTATAAACATTCAGAGAAGTATGGCGTGTCTCTCAATGCAAATGATTTCCTCTTTGCTGGTGATAAGTATTAGCTACATAGTTTCTTCACCTATTCCTTATTCCAGGATACAGATATGTTTGCATTACTTTCTATCAAAAATGTTGTAAAGTTGTAAAATGTATTGGTATATTCATAAAAGCGCTTACCCTCATGTAACAAATTGCACTCATCGGAGCTCATGCTAATTATTTACTGAAGCAAGTTTAACTCTGGGTGTGCATTTGGGTGTGTTTTGCAACCTACAGATCACCTGCACAAGTGATGGAGGATTTAAAGAGTATATATTTCTCCCCTAATTCCACTCCTCTAAAGAGCAGCGGTGTAAGATGTGAAAGGGCTTAACTCCTTGACAAATGTTTTGGAATAGCTGTGCTCCTGGCAGGGGTGGGAGGGGTGGAGAGCCCTGATTAAAGGTAGGGCAAGTAGATGAGAACAGGGTCACTTATCTGGAGAGGTCACGGTTCACACGTGCTGGAGGTGTCCCAAATCATCTGTAAGCTCTTCACTTACCTCTTGTGGGAGTCCGTCATCACTACTACTCTGCAAACTGCATATTAAGGTAACTGACTATTGTTTCTCTGTGTAACTCACTCTATCCTGTAACCGTCTCAGAACAGCATTTTGTATCATCTGTATCATTTCATATTCCATCATAGCCAAATGTTTGTTATCACTGCCTAGTGTGCTTATAGCATTAAAACCTAAATTTTAACTTGAGCGATCTGTTTGCCTCAAACCAAGAATCTGTGTGTCCGCAGGCTTTGGGCCTGGTATTCCTGATAGGAGGGACTCGGACAAGGGTTTTGGGGAACGCGGTCTGTGTGTCAGGAGGTCCCTGGTTTATAGTTGGATCACGTGACCCGCGGTTCCCTGACAAATTCATCCTCATCCTGGACTTCACCTCCATAGATGATGAGAGGAAACTCCACATCCTGCTGGGAGAAGAGGAGCCCACCCTGCAAATAGCCGCCCAATATGTCTTTACCTGCCACCAACTGAGAGGATCATAAGAGACCATGGACTGATATACCCATATACTGCCCTCTATACTGCCCCCTATATGTCTCCACCTGCCATCACCTGAGAGGAGCATGAGACACAATGGACTGATATACCCCTATACCCCACCTCTATACTGCCCCAACTAAAAGGACAATTAGAATCTATGGCTTTCAAACCCATATACTGCCCCTTAATCCCGCCCAACCCCTTACTGCCTCTATACCTCTCCAACTCCCAACACCACTGGACCATTGTACACCCAATCCTGCCCCTATAACCCAACACCCCCCTATTTGTTATTCCCTTTTGCTTTGGCAATGCTAAATGTTTTTTGGACCTGCCAATAAAGCTCTTTTGAATTGAATTGATAGATAGATAGATAGATAGATAGATAGATAGATAGATAGGCTGAGAGATAGATAGATAGATAGATAGATAGATAGATAGGCTGAGAGATAGATAGATAGATAGATAGATAGATAGATAGATAGATAGATAGATAGATAGATGGGAAGAGGGATGGGTAGATAGGTAGATAGATAGATAGATAGATAGATAGATAGATAGATAGATAGATAGATAGATAGATAGATAGATAGATAGATAGATAGACAGGCAGATGGAAAGGTTGATAAATGGACAGATGGATAGACAAACTTGTGGAGTGAAGTAGACAGAATAGATAAGATAGATAGATAGATAGATAGATAGATAGATAGATAGATAGATAATAGATAGATGGGAAGAGGGATAGGTAGATAGGCAGAGGGATAGATAGATAGATAGATAGATAGATAGATAGATATGGACAGATGGATAGACAAACTTGTGGAGTGAAGTAGCCAGAAAAAAGTAACAGACATGACCTGTACACACAGCTCTCTGTCTCCCCAGCCCCCCCTCCCCCAGCCGCGGCTGCATTACAATAGGCTCTATTTACATTAGAAAGCATTGATGGTTCAGCAGATATTTATCCTGACCCTCTCCCTGTCTCCCCTGCCTCTCAGCGCCCCTAGGCACTGCAATTAGTACCTTGTGCCTTGTCCTGGAGCACCCGGCTTCTTCTAATAGCATGCTGGGACAGACGTCATTCATCCCAGCTGCCCCTGAGGCCACTCATCTGTCCATTGCCAGGCAGCCTGTAGAGGATCGAGGGGTGGGGTGGCAGCCCGACATGTAAGTAAAGGAAACACATTTATTATGTTCTGTAGTGCAATGGGGGGGGGGGGGGGGGGGGCGAGGAGGTTGACTTTTTGGTGCTGGGGCAGACGCCAACTAATTTTTTTTTTTCAATAAAACCTGCATATTTTAGTGTCAGGGCTGCCCCCACATCCACAATCTGCCCGCCCTAGCCTTGTGCCTAGGTTTGCCTAAGGGAAACGGCCTACGGCCCTGCATGTTTGGAGTAAGAAATGAGTAAGAGTAAGAAGAATCCTTGGAACACACTCAGCCGTGAAGAATGAGGGTGAAATAATCATACTTTTGGGGTGCTTTTCTGCAAAGATGACTGCATAGTATTGAAGGGGGTATGAATGAGGCCATCAAGATTTTGGCCATCAACCTCCTTGCTATATTAAGAGCATTGAAGATGTGTTGTGGCGGGGTCTACCAGCATGACAATGACCCGAATACACAAAGCTAAGGAGTGACTCATAAGAAGCTTTTCAAGGTCCTGGAGTGGTCTAGCCAGTCTCCAGACTTGAACCCAAAAGAAATCAATGTAGCCCAGAAATAGCCCCAAAACCTGACAGAAGAGAAGACCTCTGTGAAGGAGTAGGACAAAATCCCTTCTGCAGTATGTGCAAATTTGGTCAAGAACAACAGGAAACGTCTGACCTCTGTAATTGCAAACAAAGCTTTCTGTAAAAATATTAAGTTCTCTTTTTCTATTGTATCTAATTTGATGCAATAAAATGTAAAAAAAAGTATTTAAAAATGATACAATGGGATTTTCTGGAACTTTTTTCAAAGATTCTATCTCTCACACTTGGAAGTCTATCTCCTATCTACCATTCTTTGTAGATGGGAAAACTTGCAAGATTGGCATGAAGACAAAAAACCCATTTCTCTCATTAACACCTTCCAAATATACAGCTTTGTTCATGCATTTAACAAAACTCTGTGGCTTTATTACAATTATTTACATTTTAGTAAAAAGATATCACAGATACAAATATACTTCCTTGGTAAGTGATTTTTCACTCTGATTCCACTAGATGGCAGGCTGTATACAATAAAATAATTTTTCAGATTAATCACAAATTAAAATGCTCCTGCAAGCAAAGGTATTTGTTACAGCACCTGATGATTTCCTTATATCCCACAGCACATGCACAGGCAGACAGCTTGCTCCACTTAGTTCTGCTTCTTCTAGATGATCTGACACGTTTCAGGAGTCGTTGCTCGATTTCTCAATGCCCTCACACCTAAAATATATATATGACATATTTTACATTCCAAAAAAGTATATATTTCCTGCATTTTCATTGATTTTTGATATGCAAGGTAGACTGGATGCCACCATTAGAAATGCTACTTGGCTGCCAGGCATTGAGGGGTGACTTCCTAAACCCACTGCACTTGGAAAATAAATAAAGCCAAAGCCCCTGCTGATACTCCCCTCTAAGCTGGTTTCACACCAGTGTGGATGCGGAGCACCCCGCATCCACCTGTGAAAAGTTGCTTATAGTGATCTATGGGCGCATTCACATGTATTTCGGAGGTTTGCCGAGCACTCCGAAACAGCTCTGCCAGCAGCGTCCTGAGGGTGCAGTGCTAGAGATCTCGCTTCATGTGAGTGAACATCCTGCATAGAGATGAGCGAACTTTTGAAAATTCGATTCGACTGATTCGCAGAATTTTCCGACAAAAATTGTTTCGACCCAAATTTATTCGCGACGAATCCCTATTAAAAACGGCTATTTCTGAGCCTCCTAGAGCCTCAATAGGGTTGTAAACCATTCTGCCTTGCTGTAACACGCATAGGATGCGTGCTGGGTTAGTTAGATAATACTTTAAATAAATATCACATGCAGATCAGAGGCATCGCTAATAGAATCGCAGAGCGGCACAATTGCAGAGAGTTGAAGTGGCATCACTATGAGGGGCAGGAGCCCAAACATTGCTTTAAAGAGACACTGGAGTTGGCAGCAGCAGGAGCCCAAAAATTGACTGACACACCCTGGAGTTGCAAGCAGCAGCAGGAGCCCAAACATTGGCTGAAAGAGACACTGGAGTTGGCAGCAGCAGGAGCCCAAAAATTGACTGACACACCCTGGAGTTGGCAGCAGCAGCAGCAGGAGCCCAAACATTACTTTAAAGAGACACTGGGGTTGGCTTCAGGAGCCCAAAAATTGGATGATTCACACCCTGGAGTTGGCAGCAGCAGCAGCAGGAGCCCAAATATACACTGGAGTTGGCTTCAGGAGCCCAAAAATTGGATGAATCACACCCTGGAGTTGGCAGCAGCAGGAGCCCAAATATTACTTTAAAGAGACACAGGAGTTGGCTTCAGGAGCCCAAAAATTGGATGAATCACACCCTGGAGTTGGCAGCAGCAGCAGGAGCCCAAACATTACTTTAAAGAGACACTGGGGTTGGCTTCAGGAGCCCAAAAATTGGATGAATCACACCCTGGAGTTGGCAGCAGCAGCAGCAGGAGCCCAAATATACACTGGAGTTGGCTTCAGGAGCCCAAAAATTGGATGAATCACACCCTGGAGTTGGCAGCAGCAGCAGGAGCCCAAACATTACTTTAAAGAGACACTGGAGTTGGCTTCAGGAGCCCAAAAATTGGATGATTCACACCCTGGAGTTGGCAGCAGCAGCAGCAGGAGCCCAAATATTACTTTAAAGAGACCCTGGGGTTGGCTTCAGGAGCCCAAAAATTGGATGAATCACACCCTGGAGTTGGCAGCAGCAGCAGGAGCCCAAACATTACTTTAAAGAGACCCTGGGGTTGGCTTCAGGAGCCCAAAAATTGGATGATTCACACCCTGGAGTTGGCAGCAGCAGCAGCAGGAGCCCAAATATTACTTTAAAGAGACCCTGGGGTTGGCTTCAGGAGCCCAAAAATTGGATGAATCACACCCTGGAGTTGGCAGCAGCAGCAGCAGGAGCCCAAATATTACTTTAAAGAGACCCTGGGGTTGGCTTCAGGAGCCCAAAATTGGATGAATCACACCCTGAAGTTGGCAGCAGCAGCAGCAGCAGGAGCCCAAATATTACTTTAAAGAGACACTGGGGTTGGCTTCAGGAGCCCAAAAATTGGATGATTCACAACCTGGAGTTGGCAGCAGCAGCAGGAGCCCAAACATTACTTTAAAGAGACCCTGGGGTTGGCTTCAGGAGCCCAAAAATTGGATGAATCACACCCTGGAGTTGGCAGCAGCAGCAGCCCAAATATTACTTTTAAGAGACACTGAGGTTGGCTTCAGGAGCCCAAAAATTGGATGAATCACACCCTGAAGTTGGCAGCAGCAGCAGGAGCCCAAATATTACTTTAAAGAGACACTGGAGTTGGCTTCAGGAGCCCAAAAATTGGATGATTCACACCCTGGAGTTGGCAGCAGCAGCAGGAGCCCAAACATTACTTTAAAGAGACCCTGGGGCTGGCTTCAGGAGCCCAAAAATTGGATGAATCACACCCTGGAGTTGGCAGCAGCAGCAGCCCAAATATTACTTTAAAGAGACACTGGGGTTGGCTTCAGGAGCCCAAAAATTGGATGAATCACACCCTGGAGTTGGCAGCAGCAGGAGCCCAAACATTACTTTAAAGAGACACTGGGGTTGGCTTCAGGAGCCCAAAAATTGGATGAATCACACCCTGGAGTTGGCAGCAGCAGCAGCCCAAATATACACTGGAGTTGGCTTCAGGAGCCCAAAAATTGGATGAATCACACCCTGGAGTTGGCAGCAGCAGCAGGAGCCCAAACATTACTTTAAAGAGACACTGGGGTTGGCTTCAGGAGCCCAAAAATTGGATGAATCACACCCTGGAGTTGGCAGCAGCAGCAGCAGGAGCCCAAATATACACTGGAGTTGGCTTCAGGAGCCCAAAAATTGGATGAATCACACCCTGGAGTTGGCAGCAGGAGCCAAAACATTACTTTAAAGAGACACTGGAGTTGGCTTCAGGAGCCCAAAAATTGGATGATTCACACCCTGGAGTTGGCAGCAGCAGCAGCAGCAGGAGCCCAAATATTACTTTAAAGAGGCCCTGGGGTTGGCTTCAGGAGCCCCAAAATTGGATGATTCACACCCTGGAGTTGGCAGCAGCAGCAGGAGCCCAAACATTACTTTAAAGAGACCCTGGGGTTGGCTTCAGGAGCCCAAAAATTGGATGAATCACACCCTGGAGTTGGCAGCAGCAGCAGCAGGAGCCCAAATATTACTTTAAAGAGACCCTTGGGTTGGCTTCAGGAGCCCAAAAATTGGATGAATCACACCCTGGAGTTGGCAGCAGCAGCAGCAGGAGCCCAAATATTACTTTAAAGAGACCCTGGGGTTGGATTCAGGAGCCCAAAAATTGGATGAATCACACCCTGGAGTTGGCAGCAGCAGCAGCAGGAGCCCAAATATACACTGGAGTTGGCTTCAGGAGCCCAAAAATTGGATGAATCACACCCTGGAGTTGGCAGCAGCAGCAGGAGCCCAAACATTACTTTAAAGAGACACTGGAGTTGGCTTCAGGAGCCCAAAAATTGGATGATTCACACCCTGGAGTTGGCAGCAGCAGCAGGAGCCCAAATATTACTTTAAAGAGACCCTGGGGTTGGCTTCAGGAGCCCAAAAATTGGATGATTCACACCCTGGAGTTGGCAGCAGCAGCAGCAGGAGCCCAAATATTACTTTAAAGAGACACTGGGGTTGGCTTCAGGAGCCCAAAAATTGGATGAATCACACCCTGGAGTTGGCAGCAGCAGCAGGAGCCCAAACATTACTTTAAAGAGACCCTGGGGTTGGCTTCAGGAGCCCAAAAATTGGATGAATCACACACTGGAGTTGGCAGCAGCAGCAGCAGGAGCCCAAATATACACTGGAGTTGGCTTCAGGAGCCCAAAAATTGGATGAATCACACCATGGAGTTGGCAGCAGGAGCCCAAACATTACTTTAAAGAGACACTGGAGTTGGCTTCAGGAGCCCAAAAATTGGATGATTCACACCCTGGAGTTGGCAGCAGCAGCAGGAGCCCAAATATTACTTTAAAGAGACCCTGGGGTTGGCTTCAGGAGCCCAAAAATTGGATGATTAACACCCTGGAGTTGGCAGCAGCAGCATGAGCCCAAACATTACTTTAAAGAGACCCTGGGGTTGGCTTCAGGAGCCCAAAAATTGGATGAATCACACCCTGTGGAGAGTCATGTGGAGAAAAATTAGCTTAGTTAGTAATATCTACATAAAATTCTGAATAAAAAAATGCAAAAGTATTGCCAAAGAGAAGTTTTGTTTGAGGGTGTGTTTCCACCT
This sequence comes from Gastrophryne carolinensis, assembly GCA_027917425.1. NCBI lineage: Eukaryota > Metazoa > Chordata > Amphibia > Anura > Microhylidae > Gastrophryne > Gastrophryne carolinensis. Next base: position 468,820,430 of record CM051234.1, on the reverse strand, counting down.
TTTAATTAAATCAGAAACAACAAGGTATCATTGCCTCTGACTAATTAGCCCTCAAAAATTCTTGGAATTTTTAATCTGGAATCATGTCTGATCCGTCTTATCCGAGGAATATTAATAAAAAGTAAGAGTAACGTAAAGGATTTTTTATCAATACTTACTTGTGGTCCGATGCGGAGGAATGTCTGTAACTGGAGAGCAGCCCCTTAAATCTGTTTTGCACGATCCATCTTTCTTTAGTGTTGGTCTGGCCCCATCATCTATCTACTGGAATACATCAGGCATTGTTGGGAGGAAAGCTTGGCTGATCCATGCGCCATTCATTTCCACGCAGGGCAGTCTCTGGAAAAAAAAAGTATGTATAAACCAGGGTCTTTTTCATATAAAAACAAATGGTTATTTTTGCTTTTAAACCATATGTTCCACAGCTTTACCAGTCATTGTGTCAGCCAATGAAGCAACTTTGTCTGGAAGTGCTGCAAAAGCAGTCCACTGCATCACAAGTGGCATCTGACACCCCCAGTCAACTGTCTGTTGTCTGTCTGTTATGCTTTGGGTTCAGCTCCACTATCCATTGATGAAGATCTGATAATCATAAAATTCAGCAGCTACTGCCCAGCCAAGAAGTGGAGGAGACACTCGCCTCTTCTTCCACTAGCCGGCAATTAGTGATGAGGAGAGTGTCGTGGGAGGAGGTGTTGCAAGCCGAGGTAGTGGAAGAGGGTCCCTGGAGTCTGCGGTGGTGGCGGCGGCAGCAGCAGCAGCAGTGAATTATTGCGGACTGTTGATAGGAAAAATCAGCTACTCAGCGATGTGTCAGTGTTTCATGTTGCATCCACAATCCTGTGGAGAAAAAGTAGGTTAGTTAGTATATATACATAAAATTATGAATAGACAAATGCAATAGTATTGCCAAAGTGAAGTTTTGTTTGAGGGTGTGTTTCCACCTTGTAATTAAATCAGAAACAACTAGCTATCATTGCCTCTGAATAATTAGCCCTCAAAAAATCTTGGAATTTTTAATCTTGATGTCTGAGGGATTTCTCCTCTCAGACAGCGTCACCATAAGTCCAGCCTGCTGCATTACCCAGTGGTGGACCTTTAAGAGAACTGATGGCTTGTGCCGAGCCGAGGTGGAGAGTCCAATGGCATGGTTGTTGAACAGAAGGTGGGCCAGTCCTTTAGCCTGTCAGTGTGTACCAAAGTGCACAGTGTTGTCTACGTCTGGAGCTGTAACTATGGACTCATGGTGGACAATATATATCCTTTTAGGCCCCCTTGGTGATTGTGCTTTCACGCTGTTCTTCACATGATTTTCCTTGACCAACAGAGTCACACATGGGAGGAACTACTAAAAATGAGAACTCAATCCATGAAAGCATTGCTTAATCCACGAAAACTGCAAATTTGGACCCATGGTGACTGACACTTGGAAGAACATCTTGTTTGCGCTGCGACAAGGAAGCCAGAGTCATGCGTCCTGACATGGCACACGTGTTCAGTCTAGTTATCAAGCGTATTCTGAAGTCTTCCGCCCATCTGAAAGAAATCCGAACAGCAGGAAAGAAAGTTAGCATGCACTTCTGGCACTCCTACACCACCAAGCACAACCTTATTGAGCTTCAGCGTCAGAACGGTGTACCCCAACATAGTCTGATTTGCCATATTTCCACCCGTTGGAATTCCACCCTCCATATGCAGGATCCACTATAGGAACAGAGAAAAGCCATCACGGATTTCTGGATGATCAAAACGGATAGGGGGACACCCCTGTGTAAATTCAATGTAAACCATTGGCAGCTCATACGTGACACCGGCCGCTTGCTCAGGCCCTTTGAGGAAGCTACTTTATTAGACAGTTGCCAGGACTATGAGATGAGCGATGAGATTCCACTGCTTCATGTACTACAACACATGTTGGAAACCATGGCTGGTCAGGGCACTGGAGACATGGCACATACATTTCACAGCCACATGAAGCCTGTGGGGGCTGAAGTGGAGGAGGAGGAGGGGGTGGGGCACAGCAAACCACAGTTTAGGTTTCACAAAATGAAATTTTATCTAGTCATCTGACAGGAGAGGAGGAGCAGGAGCAGCCACAGGAGCTAGAGGGTTGGGAGGAAGGCGAGACAGAGGACCCAGACACACCGTGGCAGTTTACAGTGGAGATGGAGACAGGTAGTCCCTCCGAGTCACTTGCACAAATGGCACGATGCATGCTCACATGCTTGCGTACTAGTGAGCGCAGAATTGTCTCCATTTGTCAGCGGGAAGACTTCTGGCTCTCCAACTTATTGGACCCTCGCTTCCGGCACAAAATGGGGGCATTTTTTACCCCCACTGAGAGGGAGGACAAACTGACCTACTACAGAGACATCCCACGTAGTCAGTTGGGCGATGTCTATCTGTGCCATGGCCCATACTCCCGCAGGTCTGACTCGGGGGGAACTCTGCGATCACCTTCCACTGCCATGGCTGCTGGGGGGGTGGGAGGAGCAGCAGCAGCAGCAGCTCCATCAGCAGCAGCCTCAGTCTTCAGTCGCTAGTGAGTAGCTTTCTACACCCGTATAGTGAGTCTACTCATGAGCAGCAGGAAGACCTGGAGCTGGACCTCAAACAGCAGGTCATGTCATACCTTGACATGACCATGCCAACACACCTTCAGGATCCACTGGATTTGCTGGGAAGCCAAACTTGACTTGTGTTCGCAACTAGCAGAGTTTGCCCTGGAAAAGCTGTACTGGCCGGACAGTAGTTGATTTAGATGGCAACTGGGCTGCTCTATATAATGAAGCAAAATGGCAAATTTACCTCACAATATAAGCTATTGCCCCTCAGATTTACACAGGGGCTGCTCCATATAATGGTGCAAAACCATGAATTTACCTCATAATATAAACTATTGCCCCTCAGATTTACACAGGGGCTGCTCTATATAATGAAGCAAAATGGCAAATTTACCTCACAATATAAGCTATTGCCCCTCAGATTTACACAGGGGCTGCTCCATATAATGGTGCAAAACCATGAATTTATCTCATAATATAAACTATTGCCCCTCAGATTTACACAGGGGCTGCTCTATATAATGAAGCAAAATGGCAAATTTACCTCACAATATAAACTATTGCCCCTCAGATTTACACAGGGGCTGCTCTATATTATGCTGCAAAATGGCAAATTTACCTCACAATATAAGCTATTGCCCCTCAGATTTACACAGGGGCAGCTCCATATAATGGTGCAAAACCATGAATTTACCTCATAATATAAGCTATTGCCCCTCAGATTTACACAAGGCCTGCTCTATATAATGAAGCAAAATGGCAAATTTACCCTCACTATATAAGCTAATGCCCCTCAGATTTACACAGGGGCTGCTCCATATAATGGTGCAAAACCATGAATTTACCTTATAATATAAACTATTGCCCCTCAGATTTACACAGGGGCTGCTCTATATAATGAAGCAAAATGGCAAATTTACCTCACAATATAAACTATTGCCCCTCAGATTTACACAGGGGCTACTCTATATTATGCTGCAAAATGGCAAATTTACCTCACAATATAAGCTATTGCCCCTCAGATTTACACAGGGCCTGCTCTATATAATGAAGCAAAATGGCAAATTTACCTCACTATATAAGCTAATGCCCCTCAGATTTACACAGGGGCTGCTCCATATAATGGTGCAAAACCATGAATTTACCTTATAATATAAACTATTGCCCCTCAGATTTACAGAGGGGGTGCTCTATATAATGCAGCAAAATGGCAAATTTACCTCGCTATATAAGCTATTACAGCTCTATATAAATAAAAATAAATAAATAAAAAAAGGGCCTGTAGAAGCTTATTTAGTATAACAGATAGGGTGACATGTGCTGGTTTGGGATGCCCATATGGGCTAGTGTTTTGGCAGCAGTACAAAAACCAATGCAAAATGCAATAGCTTAAAAAAGCTGATGCTGATCAACGCTTATTTAGTATAACAGATGGGGTGCAACATGCAGGTTTGGGATGCCCTGCGGCCTGGTGTATTTAAAGCAGACCAAAACCAATTCAAAATGCAATAACTTAATAAAGCTGAGGCTGTAGATGCTTATTTAGTATAAACAGATAGGGTGCAACGTGCAGCTTTGGGGTGCCCTGCGGCCTGGTTAAGTGAAAGCAGTCAAAAAGGAAGTGGAAACTGAAGTAGCTTAATGAAGCTGATGCTGATCAACGCTTATGTTGTATACCAGATAGGGTGCAAGGTGCAGCTTTGGGGTGCCCTGCGGCCTGGTTTATTAAAAGCAGTCAAAAACAAGTGCAAACTGAAGTAGCTTAATAAAGCAGCTGATGCTGATCAACGCTTATGTTGTATAACAGATAGGGTTAAAATAGCATGTGCCTTGGGATGCCCGTGTGGCCTGGTATATTTTGAGCTGAACAAAAAGTAACAATAATCCAAGTACGAGAAATGCTTGTGCTTAACAAATAGGGTTAAACATCATGTGCCTTGGGATGCCCGTGTGGCCTGGTATATTTTAAGCTGAACAAAAAGTAACAATAATCCAAGTATGAGAAATGCTTGTGCTTAACATATAGGGTTAATCAGCATGTGCCTTGGGATGCCCGTGTGGCCTGGTATAATTTAAGCTGAACAAAAAGTAACAATAATCCAAGTATCAGAAATAATTTTGACCTTCTTTACAGCGCCATACTTTGAAAAAAATCCTTAATTTCATGCCGATCAATCCAAAGGTCAATGCCCCCAACAAAAATAGTGTTCGGCATAAGTTTTCCTTCTGGAAGGACGTAACCTTTAGTTTACATGGTTGGGGTAGGTTATCTTACAAATTGGGATACCCCAGGCAGCAGTGTCATTGAAAGAGACAGATTGTAATGCAGGCCATACGCAAGCAGAGAAACTCAGGCTGCAACAGGCCTCTTTCGTTTACATAGTTGGGGTAGGTTATCTTACAAATTGGTATACCCCTCTGTATATGAAACCGAATATAATGCACACCCAAAAGTGGACAATCAGCATCCAAGAGGCCTGCTTAGTTTAAATAAGAGAGCTGCTTAGCTTAAATAAGAGAGCTGCTTAGTGAAAATAAGAGGCCTGCTTAGTTTAACCCTTTAAATGCCAGCCACGTAAATTTTACGTGGTTGCTTCTCCTGGACTTAAGTGCCAGCCACGTAAAATTCACGTGCCTGGCATCTACCCCTGCTAGTGGGCAAAAAAATAAAAAAACTCACCTGACCCCTCGTTAGATCCGGCCGGGTCTCCTCTTTAATTTGGTGCCATCCGATCCCCCATGGGGTCTCGGATGGCTCCAGGAGAGCCCCCGGAATAGTGCCCCCCCCTTCGGCAGCAGCAGCTGCTATCTGTGAAAAAAAAAAAAAAAAAATGACATTCACTTACCTTAGGTCGCGCTGCCTCCCGACAGGTCTCTTCTTCACTGGGGGGGCCTCCGATCGCCCCCCCCTGGCTCTTCAGCTTCAGGGGAGAGCCTGAAAGGGCTCTCCCCCCTCCTGCTCCGACGGGCGCCGCCATCTTGTGATAAGCCCCGCCCCCGGGGCTTATCGCGGCCCTCGCTCAGGCTCCGCCCCTTGGGGCAGGGCTTATCGCGATCCCGGCTCGAAGCCCCGCCCCCCTTTGTGACGTCACTCACCGGGTGTCGTCCTGGCTCCCGGCTGTTGTTCATTCAGATGCGATCATGCTGGCCACAGGAGCAGAGGGGCAGGTGATCAGATCATCACCTGCCCCTCTGCTACTGCAGCCAGCATGATCACATCTGTCAACACATCGAGGGACAAAGGAGCTGACGATCGGAGGTAAGTAAAGTAAAAAAAAAGTTTTTATTTTTTAATAAAATTTTTTATTAAAGTGTCAGTGTGTTTATTTTTACTGTTAACCCCTTGTGAACTGGTAAGGGGTCCATGAGACCCCTTATACCAGTTCACGAGGCATCCCCTATTACCTGCCTCCCCAAAGGCCAGGGGGGGGCAGAAGAGCCCGGGCTGCAGGGAGCTGGCCCCCCCCACTCTGTGCCTACAAGCCCCCATAGCTGGTCCCAGGCTGGTTATGACGGGTAGGGGGGACCCTACGTCATTTTTTTTTTAATTTTAAGGGTTAGGGTTAGCCTAACCCTAACCCTTAATTTTTTTTTTTTAAATGACGTAGCCTAACCCTTAAAATTCTGCCAAAAAATGGGTTCCCCCCCCCCCCCCTTCCCGGGAGGGGGGATGCTACGTCTTTCTTTTTTTTTTTTTTAAAGTGGACCAACACCCAGGCTGATCAGCACGGGAATCTATAAGATTCCAGGGCCGATCAGATCCCTCACCGCGGGGCATCCGAAATCGGGATGCCCCACTGTGTGAAACCCCCCAGGACGCCCCATTCGCCTTACCTTATCCCCGTTCCAACGATGCATGCGCGGGCCTCCGCCGCCTCTCACGCTTCTGTCTAGCAGGGCGCCGTTTGTGAATGGCCGGCGCGGGCACGCTCCCTGTTAGAGGGAAGCGCGAGATGCGGCTGCCAGCGTGCTCGGAGCTGATGTGGTTGTCCGTCCCTTGTCAGTGCATACCACAGCGGCTCTGAGCACTCTGATTGGACGAGCACTCGCGCATGCGCCGTAGGAGCGGGGTGAGGTGAGTTTTTTTATACCTTTCTCGGGGGTTTCACGCAGCGGGGCACCCCCACGGAAGTGGAACAAAGCCCAGGATAGTGAAAATCCTGGGTGTTGGTCCACTTTAAGGGTTAGGGTTAGGTTAACGCTAACCCTTAAAATTCCCCCCAAAAAATGGGGTCCCCTGTCATTTTTTCTTTAATTTTAAGGGTTAGGGTTAGGCTTAGCCTAACCCTAACCCTTAAAATTCAAAAAAAAACGGGTTCCCCCCCCCCTGGGAGGGGGGTCCCTATGTCATTTTCTTTTTAAATTAACCCCTTGCGTTTATAGTGTGGATAGTAGTATTTTGTTTTTAAATGTTATAAAGTGCTATTTTCAGTTTGGGGGGGTCTCCTGGGCAAGAATGGGGGGCTATCGATACATATGTGGTACCGTTGTAATCGGGAGAAATGGGGCTATCACATGCAATATGGTTTTCATTACTAAAACAAATGTTTTATTTAAAATAAAGGAGACAATTGTTTAAAAAATATTATTTTATTTATTTTTTTGTTTTTTTTACGCAAAAATATTTAAAAAACAGCAGAAAAATTACAAACAAGACATTTAATGTTAAAGCCTAAACTCTGCTGCAAAAATATATATATATATATATTTTCCAGGAAATTCCGGCAAAAATCACGGTTAAACATGGCGCAAAATGGGGAAAAATGACCAACAGAGGGTGACAAAAGTTCAAGTAGGCTGGCAATTAAAAGGGTTAATAGTACCTATGCATGTTGGGTATTGTTCTGCTCGGGGGACTTTGCGCTTTCAGATTTAGCTTGTTTTTTCTTATTTGCATATTGATATTTTAGGAAAAGGTGTTTTTTATTCGGCTTTTTTATACATTTTCTTGTGAAACCCTGTGCAACCTAAGAATTCTTCAAGGGATTACTTCCAGAAAGATGAGCCCACGACAACAAGCTGGGTACGCTTAGAAAGCTTAAAATGTGTACTTTCCGGGAATATATGGTTTCTGGGGGATATTCCAAATGTAAAGGCTTGTTTTGGTAGAAAAAGCACAAGGTGCACACAATCCCCTCGATTCAAAGAGCAAAAGTTAATTGATTTCGTATCGAGAATCGTAAGTTTGGGTGGGTGTTTGTCATTTTTTCTTGTTTTTTTGGCCATTTCGTATTCGCACGATCGTTCGCGCATAGACGTATATGAACATACGCATTTCGTACGAGAATCGTATAATTTGCGTTAGTTCGTGTGTTTTTCCCGTCCAAATCGTATTATTTGCGTCCGATCCTATTTTTTACGTCCTTCACATGGGCTTGCGCCCAATTCAGAGAGGTGATTGCTAATTGTTTTGAAGCCCATTAAAGAGCTGCTTTACGAAATGTTTGCCGGCAGCTATTTGGCCTCGGGAGTAGGATGGAGCGGAGCGAGTTTGTGGCACATCAAGGGCTTATGCTTTTTGGCATTGAGTTGATCGAGATGTCTGAGAGCAGATTGCCCCTGCGTCGTCGCATGAACATCGATAGCATGAATGATGTTGAGCTGTTCGAGCTGACCAGGCTTAATCGCGCTTCCCTCCATAAATTATATAGTGAGCTGCGGCCATGGTTAGCCCGCACCACAAGGAAGGGGCATGCAATTTCAGGTATGACCAAGATGCTTGGCTGCCTGCAATTTTTGGCGAACGGCTCGTTCCAGAGGCTGGGTGCCCTCTCCGTGGGGATGTCACAGCCTACGCTGAGCCGCGCACTCTCTAAATTTTTGGAAGGCATGGCTGCCATAACTCAAAAATATATTTTTTTCCCTGATGATATGGCAGCCAGAAACGCCATTAAGCTTGGGTTTTATAATGTGGCCGACATGCCCAACGTTATTGGTGCAATTGACTGCACACATGTGGCACTCGTACCTAGGGCAGCCGACGAGTATATATATAGGTATTGAGATTGGTTATTATGTTGCCCAACGTGTCATGTAACCTGTTTTCCTTTGCGGCAGCATATTTGTTTATCCCTCATTTGTGTAGCTGCTTTATCTAGGCTTTTCATTAGTCTTTCACAATAGAGTGCAGACATGTTTTGTGGTTAATTTATTATTTTGGTTCAAATATCAATTACCCTTTTTGTCTGTTTTTTCCTTAAGGAATCGTAAAATGGGACACTCCCTTAATGTCCAGGCCGTGGTTGGTCCGGATATGCGGTTTATGAGTGTCCTTGCCGGCTACCCCGGATCGTCCCACGACTCCTATATCCTCAGGCGATCTGGGTTGTTTCGGAGATTTGAGGCAGGTGAATTTTCGGGGGCATGGCTGCTTGGTAAGTGTGTCCTATTTGTGTGTTCTTAAATGTGGCATTAATCTTGTATTTGTTGATATGTTTGTTTTGGAATTCTTTACATAAGCGTCCAACTGCCTTTTTCTTGGCTGATATATTAGGAACTTTCAAAAAAAATGCTTGCCTCGCTTTGGCCTTCAGAATGTTTTCCCTTTAGTTAGGATGTCTGTAAGTTCCTTGTGCCTAAATATATTGGTTTGGAGTTTATACCCAAGGATCTTTGACCTTTGGCTCCTTTGGTACTATTGGTCGTTAAATGTCAAAGTGGACTTAAACTGCATACATTGTAGTTTCCAGTGAAATGTGGATAGGGATCTTTGACCTTTGGCTCCTTTTGTACTATTGGTCGTTAAATGTCAAAGTGGACTTAAACTGCATACATTGTAGTTTCCAGAGAAATGTGGATAGGCCCTCAGCAGCATCCTAATTGTAACATGTCTGAAAACTACAAATATATGTAAAATCCAAATAGCCTTGGCCGTGCAGATGTTTGTTAATTAATTGGTATATAGAAGTGCCATTTTTATTTAGGTTATACCTTAGTGGAATTTTTGGGGGCCCTAATGTGCCCTTTTTTTTTTGGGAAACACTTTACCTTACATCATTATGATATCTGTTAAATTTTTGGTGTTGGTTGTGTTGCCTTTTTAATTTTGATTACATTTTATTCTGTGTTTAAGGTGATTCCGGGTACCCACTTCTACCCTGGCTCATGACGCCTGTGCTGCGGCCCCAGGATGCCTCTCAGGAAGCGTATAACCGTGCGCATCGCAAGACCCGGGCTGTTGTGGAGAGGGCCTTTGGTCTGCTGAAGACACGTTTTCGTTGCCTTGACCATACTGGGGGGGCCCTGCAATATGATCCCAAGAAAATGATTGACATTATAATGGCATGTGCTGTTTTGCACAATTTTGCCATCATGGAACGTGTCCCACGTTATGTGGACAGCCTGCCCTCTTCAGCCGTCGAGGATGAAGTCGAGAATTTTGTGGGGCCCCCCAGTGAGTCTGGCCAATCTGTTCGAGCCAACCTGATCAGCCAGCATTTTACTTAACTTTTTTCCCTGTCTCACCATTCTGTGTGTCTGTGTTATCATTTTTGTTACATATGTTGTTTTGCCGTAATGTGGCATTACCTCTAAGTAAAACATTTAGACCTTAATTGTTGCCTAATGTATTTCATGTCGTTTCCTTAGCTTTAGCTTGGCATTGTTACACCTCTTCCAACCCAAATTATCTGGTTTAGCCCAAGCTGTTTAAAATGTCTTCCCACTAAAAACGCCACAAGTATTGTAAGTGAAGTTGTTTTTTTACTTTGAAAAGGAAAAATTATAGTGCTTAACAGAAATCAGTCCACATACATCTGTGGTTACAAATGGATAACATTCCAAAAAAACATCGAGCACATCTACACCTGGAAGTGAGTGGCACAACCAAACAAGGACACCCAGTCCAAAGGCCAGCCTAGTCCAGTCATTAATCTTGCCTGTGCCCAGGGATATTTGGGCATGGCCATAATGTCACACAAACATGTCTGCAAACAGGAGGAGCACCAACCAAATACATAGGTAAAGCCATAAGTGGCCATATACACTCCACATAGACCTATGGCATTGGCTAGTGGCCTTAAGCATTACTCTAAGGAGCTATATGGGAGCAAATACAAAACACAACCTTCCAGAGCAACACAAAATGGATTGTTTGAAACCTCAAAGGACAAGTAAATACAGTGGGGGTTAAGAGAAAAGATGTCCCACACACCCATGGCTTAATAGGGTGGCTGCCCATAATACCCAGGTGGAGGTCCAGGTGGAGGTCCATGTGAATGGGACCTAGCCTGGGCCATGGCAGCATTGTGAATTTGAAACTGCTCCACAATGTTTCTCTGCATATTGGTCATCTCAGCCATGGCTGACTGGATGCCATTACTTGCATTGGCCACGTTGCTGTTGAGGGTACGCAACTCCGCGAGGATGCCCTGTAGACTGGTATGGATGTTCACCATGTCGGCATGCCTTTGCTCACGCTCTGTAACGAGCTGGGCGTCATAAGAGTCCCTTTGTTGGGTCCATAATTGAAGCAGGGCACTCTGCCTCCCCTGGGAAATTGTGGGGCGGCGTAATGGCGTCCGCCGCACAATTACCCTGGCTCTTGGGCGTGCCCTGCCGCGTGGTGTCGTACCCTCAACAGCAACCGGCCTGCTTTGCAAATCCTCAGCAGCAGAGTGAACACTGGGGACTGTAGTGTCAGTCTCCCCATGTGCAAGCACAATGGATGGAGATTCACTCTGCTGCTGAGGATTGGCCAGAGAAACATTATGGAGCAGTTCCAAATTGGGACCCAGGGGGAGTTCATCCGACGTGCCCTGTACGGAGACATCATCATCTTCCTCCATGTCCTGGATCTCTTCCATGAGTGTGCGGGTCTGTAGGGACATATCAAAAAAAAAAGGCTAAGTTTGCGTCCAAATTTTGGATTTCAACACTTTAACACATTCTTAAGCACTTGTTAGTATTTATGCTACTAAATTAACTTACCGAAAATCTCTGATCTGGGCTCCTATGCTGTACGGACCTGGTAGGCATAACCAAACTGGGGGGTGAGTTTACCCTTGCTGAGGGATCATGCTGGGCTGAAGAAGAGAAAAACAAACCACGTAAACACACACACATAACCTTTTTTTGGATAGGTAATCAAATATAGCTCTATTTGTAATATTATTCAACTCTAGAGCAATGGTGACCTTTGTTCAAACACACGCAAGTTTACATAGGTGCAATGGCTCTGAAAAACTGCTAACTGACCTCAGTTCAAAGTCAGGAAGTGTACCCAGTCAGCATACAACTTTCAAGGCACATTTTTGGATTTAGCCTACCATTCGCTCGGTCCGTGGTACTCAAACAATTGTAAAGGCCCATTTCAAGGTATGTGGTGAGAGGTGAATGTCTGGCCATGGTGCTGACGCAGGGGGTGTCTAGTTAAAAATAAATACACTGGTGGAGGGGCTGGAGATTTCAAAGTGCCAACTAATAAAGGCTGCTTGCCCTTGCTGGGCTGGATGGGCCAGAGCTGAGGGGACAGGGATTGGATGGCTAAAGGGGGGAGTTAACGTATTGATGGTGATGGGATGGATGGAGCCAATCTGTTACAAATGTATGGGGCTTATGTGGGGGGGGGCATGGGGGGACTGTGGCAGATGGGCCAGAGCAGGGGCAGCGGGACACGATTGTGGCCAGATAAATTTTTACAAAGTTACTGTGTACCTTGCAATGCCACTTCCTGTGCAGTACTTCATATTGCAATGCTATGTTTCAGGGAGCCATGACATTGGGCAGGAGACCAACCACTACATCGCCGATCAAGGGGGCAGCTCTGAGCACGTCAACACAGAAGTAACTGAGTGCAGGGCTGTCTGGGCAGGGGTCCTTGAATGTGGTGCCAAGGTCCGCATTGGGACCCCGGGCCGCCAGTTGAGTCTCGCTGCTCTAGGTCAGATATGTTTGTGGGTGGCTAATTAAATTGTTAACTCAAACACAAGTCACACAACCAAAAGGCAACCCATACATAATGATGTGTGTTTTGTGATTGATTCCAAATATATCACTTATCTTGCGAAACTTCATGACTTTAACAATCCAATTGGACATTTGAACTTTGCCATAATGGCTGTGGGCCTAAATGTGTGATTCCCAGGGACAAAAAGAGGACACAAGCAGCCACAGTAGTGCGAGGCCAAGCAAGGCAAACCATAGGGGCATCCCGTTATCTTGTTACTAGTGAACTGTAGATTATTTAGCAAACAGGCAAACATGCAGATTTAAGAGTACTCACCGTGGGTACGGGTCGGTGAGTCTGTGTCCCTTAGACCAGCATGTCCACCGACCGCGACCGGATGGAGAAGTCCAAGCACAATCTCCTCAGCAGGGGTAAACTCCAATTTAGATGGAAAGCCACCTCCAGTTTTCATGCTGAAAAGAGAAAATCGTTTGGTACTCAGAAAAGGTGCATACAGTACATCCAAAACATTATATTTTGCGAAAACATTTATTTACCTGTAATTATGCCTTTTAATTTCTTTTTGCCGTACAGCATACTTAAGATCAGAGATTTTCTTCTGAATTTGGGACACATCTTTCCTCTCTTCCCCCGCTGCATTTACTTGTCGGAGGATGGTTTCAAACAATTCCATCTTGCGCTGCTTGGTGGTGTGTTTGGATTTGCTCCCATATAGCTCGTCATAGTATAATGTAAGGCCACTAGCCAATGCCATATTTTGGTCATGGGAGAATCTCCCACTCAACTGGCCGCGGCGCAATGTGCGGCCAGATGGTTGGCTTGGCTGCTCCTCCATGTGTGCAGACACATGTGGTGACATTATGGCCTGGGGCTGGGTAGGGGAATGGCCGGATTGGTGGCTTCCCAATGACTGGACTGGACTGGCCAAGGGACTGGGTGTTCTTGCGTGGCTGGCCACCGAACTTCCAGGTGTAGATGTGGTCATGGTTGTAATTCGGGGCCCTCTTGGGGGGCTAGGTTCCCGGCTGGTGCCAGGTCGGGGGCTCTGTTCCCGGCTGGTGCCAGGTCGGGGGCTTCTGGCCCTGGATTGGGTTCTGCGGGTCCTGTAGGGGCTTCGGGCCCTGGATTGGGTTCGGCGGGCCCTGTAGGGGCTTCGGGCCCTGGATGGTGTTCTTCTGGCCCTGTAGGGGCTTCTGGCCCTGGATTGGGTTCGGCGGGCCCTGTAGGGGCTTCTGGCCCTGGATTGGGATCTGCGGCCTCTGGCTGGGCTTCGTGCCCTGGATGGGGTTCGGGCCCTGGATGGGGTTCGGGCCCTGGATGGGGTTCGGGCCCTGGCTGGGCTTCGTGCCCTGGATTGGGTTCTTCGGCCTCTGGCTGGGCTTCGGGCCCTGGATTGGGTTCGGCGGGCCCTGTAGGGGCTTCTGGCCCTGGATGGTGTTCTTCTGGGCCTGTAGGGGCTTCTGGCCCTGGATGGTGTTCTTCTGGGCCTGTAGGGGCTTCTGGCCCTGGATGGTGTTCTTCTGGGCCTGTAGGGGCTTCTGGCCCTGGATGGTGTTCTTCTGGGCCTGTAGGGGCTTCTGGCCCTGGATGGTGTTCTTCTGGGCCTGTAGGGGCTTCGGGCCCTGGATGGGGTTCGGGCCCTGGATGGGGTTCGGGCCCTGGATGGGCTTCGTGCCCTGGATTGGGATCTGCGGCCTCTGGCTGGGCTTCGGGCCCTGGCTGGGCTTCGTGCCCTGGATGGGGTTCGGGCCCTGGATGGGGTTCGGGCCCTGGATGGGGTTCGGGCCCTGCTGCGGGGCATGGGTTTCCGAACTGCCCTACTTGAAGGCATGGCCGGTGTGGGCTCACTTGTGCTGCCTGTTCTGGGGGCAGAGGTGGTGGGTGCTGCAGTTGCCAGCTTTTTGCCTGCAGGGGCACGGGGCTTGGGGCCCCTTTTTTTGGTACCTGAGGGTCCAGGGTCCCTTGGTGGGGCCGAGGTGGGAGTCTTGCCTCTCAGTTTGCGCCGACCTTGCTGGGACCTTGTTGTGGGGCCCTCCGCGGTCTTGCTTGGCTGGGGTCGCTTGCTCATCGCCTTTTTCGGTGCCATCGTACACAAATGCTCAAAGAGAATGAGCTTTGGGTGCAGGGACCTTTAAATAATGAGCCCAGCGTGTGACGCCTATGCGCACGACTACGCGCTCGTACGAACGTACGTTCGAGCGGAACCAGGAAACCGCTGGGGTTTCACTTATCTGCTGCCTGGAAGAAGCATAAAGATGGCGCCCACTATCTTCACCCGTCAACAGGAAGAGATCCTCATGCTGGTAAGTGGCTGCCTGTGCATTTTAATCGAATAGTCAATGATGGCCTAAATGTAAATGATGCGTTTGGAACTAGTTTGGGGTCTCTTAATGTTTAATCACTGGCTCCTCACACTTCATCCTCAAGGGCCGAGCCTGGCCACGTTTTCAACTGTCTATGCTGATGTCCTAATTCGGCCAATTGCTCCGGCTTAGCAACAGTTAATTAACCTGTGGAGTAGCGGGGCGAGCTGGCAAACCTGGCCTGTCTCGGACCTTGATGCGGATGTTTGAGGAACACTGTTTTCCTAAGCCAAAAAAACACAACGGGAAGCCACACACGTGGTCCAAAAGCCTAAGCATTAGGCTACATCTTGGATGTTTAAACCATCCTAACATGCCATAGATGCAGGTGGCCTGATTCTTGATGTTGGCTATTATCTGTATGTACATGGTGTGTGATACATATAACATAAGACCAGACTGTCAATCACAGTCAACGTCCTCTTTAAGGCACTCCCCAAAAATGGCTTCCACTCGAAATGTGTGTGTTAATGACATTAAATTCTCAACTTGTGATGCAACACATATGGGTCTGTGTGTAAAAGTAAAAGCTCTGTGTCCATTATGTTTTCCAGATCATGCTTCAGCGCCGGTATGACTTCGCGCCCAATGTGTGCGAGAAAAGGGACATCGCCCGGGAGATCATCGCGGAGATACACCGTGTCACCAGCACCACCTTCACTCACACCCAGATAATGCAGCATTGGTCGGACCTGAAGCGTCTGCACATGCCCCGGGTGCGGAGGTATTTTGGGATCCATTTCCCAAGTAAGTACAAAGCAATAGCATGGTATATGTTCCAAATGTCTAAGTTATGCCTTTATTTATAATGACTTTTCTTTGGTAGTGTTGGAAATGGATTTCAGAATTCGCCGCACCCGGAGACGTACAGGCCAACCAGTGCTGCATGACTCTGCATCTGTGAGTGAAGGTGGTGGATCTCCCGGGCGACGGACCTACCCCTCCTCTGTGGCCTCCTCAGACCAGCCCCTGGACCTTACCACAGAGGAGGGGCCAAGGCGCGTGGGCGTGGAGTCATACCTGGCCACGCATGGGGAAGGCTCTGGTATGTCACTCTTCATGTATAGGCACAAAGATATACATGGCAGGCCAAAAACTAAGTTATCCTTTATTATGTATTTGTAGAAGCTTCTGGAGCGGGTGAGATAGTGGAGGAGGAGGCAGCAGAGATGCTTGAAGTCGATCCTGGCGAAGGTGAGTGATGTCAGCCAGACTGGGAGCCAGATATGTTGGGAATAGTGACTCTATACAAGTACTAACCAAATGTCACATGTTTCTCCAGGGACTTCTTCACAGCAGAGCCAGGACCAAGGGCAGCCTGTTGGCCCCAACCAGCCATCTGTCGGCCACCAACTCCGTAAGTCTCCATGCCATTATTCATATTAATGTTTGCTTAGCTAATAACACACACATAACTAAAGGCGTAGCCAATGTGTAGTTCACACTTTCATGTGGGCACTTCGTTAGCTTAAAGAGGACCCTAACTAGTATTAAGAACCAAAGACTTAGCCATCACACTGTACCTACAGATTAGAACCATGGAAAAACACCCTTCACCCATCTAATGCATGTTATTAGACTGAACAAAACCAATATTGGGGAATATGGAATGCGCAATATTTACAGGCAGCATGGGATACAGATTGAAAAAAGGAAGGTGCTGCCATGCATTGTGTGAGTGATGACCTTTCCCTCAACCCAGCTATGCTCGGGATTCCCAACGCACCACTGTAACCTACTCCCCTGTACTTTATCCAACTCTCCACTCCTCATTAAGTGTTATGCTTCAGAGTCCAGATGGCGGCGCTGTAATCCCCAAAAAACCCTAAATAACTTTGAGGTGGTGCAGAATCATTTGTGAATAGTTATTGGTTTTCATTAAATAATGTTGAAGGTCCGGTTTAAGGAGTTTAAACACTTACCTGTGGGAAATGCATTAACTGTATCCCTTTGAAGAAGGACATATGTCATGCATTTACATGTATTTGATTAACCCTAAATCTATTTCCAGCATACAAACCGGTCTGGGACTCCTATTTATGTTTCTTTCTCTATTGGTTACAGGGATGATCCCCCAAACCTTGGCGGGGAAAAAAAAAAGAATGAAGGAGTTGGTGGCCGAGCTGCTGGCCATACAGGCGACGTTGGGGCCAACAGATGAAGAAGAGGATGATGAATAGTGCCCTTGGTCCTGGCTCCTTTCTTTAACGTGTTTTTAAATTTTTAACAATGTAAAAAATTGTTTTATTGTTTTTAAAAAAAAAAAAAAAATTATGTTTTTAAAAAAAACCCATAAAAAAAAAAAAAAAAGGGTTTTACTGTTAAAAACACAATTAAAAATTATATGTGTTTTACGTTGAAAAAAAAAAAAAAAAGTTTTTAAAATTCTTAAAAACAAAACAAAGAAAAAAATTTAAATAAATTAGATTTTAAGCCTTCCGAAATGTGTCTTTTCTAATATGCACACACCCAAAAAATTACACAAACCAGAAACAACACGCTTAGAAACATATAGACATATGTAAATTATGTGATTTGCTTACGTTTTATGGACCGAGAAATGAAGTGGGATGCAAACGCTAAGGGGTTTAGGTAAGTTTGAGGGACCGAGAAATGAAGTGGGATGCAGCCGCTAAAGGGTTTAGGTAAGTTTGAGGGACCGAGAAATGAAGTTGGATGCAAGCGCTAAGGGGTTTAGGTAAGTTTGAGGGACCGAGAAATGAAGTGGGATGCAGCCGCTAAAGGGTTTAGGTAAGTTTGAGGGACCGAGAAATGAAGTGGGATGCAGCCGCTAAAGGGTTTAGGTAAGTTTGAGGGACCGAGAAATGAAGTTGGATGCAGCCGCTAAGGGGTTTAGGTAAGTTTGAGGGACCGAGAAATGAAGTTGGATGCAGCCGCTAAGGGGTTTAGGTAAGTTTGAGGGACCGAGAAATGAAGTGGGATGCAGCCGCTAAAGGGTTTAGGTAAGTTTGAGGGACCGAGAAATGAAGTGGGATGCAGCCGCTAAGGGGTTTAGGTAAGTTTGAGGGACCGAGAAATGAAGTTGGATGCAGCCGCTAAAGGGTTTAGGTAAGTTTGAGGGACCGAGAAATGAAGTTGGATGCAGCCGCTAAAGGGTTTAGGTAAGTTTGAGGGACCGAGAAATGAAGTTGGATGCAGCCGCTAAAGGGTTTAGGTAAGTTTGAGGGACCGAGAAATGAAGTTGGATGCAGCCGCTAAAGGGTTTAGGTAAGTTTGAGGGACCGAGAAATGAAGTTGGATGCAGCCGCTAAAGGGTTTAGGTAAGTTTGAGGGACCGAGAAATGAAGTTGGATGCAGCCGCTAAAGGGTTTAGGTAAGTTTGAGGGACCGAGAAATGAAGTTGGATGCAGCCGCTAAAGGGTTTAGGTAAGTTTGAGGGACCGAGAAATGAAGTTGGATGCAGCCGCTAAAGGGTTTAGGTAAGTTTGAGGGACCGAGAAATGAAGTTGGATGCAGCCGCTAAAGGGTTTAGGTAAGTTTGAGGGACCGAGAAATGAAGTTGGATGCAGCCGCTAAGGGGTTTAGGTAAGTTTGAGGGACCGAGAAATGAAGTTGGATGCAAGCGCTAAGGGGTTTAGGTAAGTTTCTGTTTGAGGGTGCGCATGCGCAAGATCTTATAAACATACGAACGCACGAATCTAAGAGGCCAAAAACCAATGAAAACCAGAGGCAAACGCAAGTAATTGGAAGAGGTTGACGATGGAAGCAGCCGAAAAAACAGGCTGCCGCCGCAACAGGTGAGCACATGAACGTGATTTTTACGATTGCCAACTGACTGAGGCAAGTTCGGGAGATATCATACGAACGGACGTATCTTTTAGGATAGAAACGTATTTGCTTATAGAATCACTCGCAAGTTCATACGAACGCACGAGCGGACGTGAAAAATAGGATGATCGTGAGCCAAATCCAAGCTGTTACATGTTTCTTTGAATCAACCCAATTGTCTGCAGAGCTGAAATTTTGAAGTAAAATTGCTGTTACGCACATGCTTTACTTTGGTGTGTTTGGCAACTCTTCCCTTGACAGGACCTATGCATGCTGGGTATTGTTCTGTTCGGGGCATGTTGCTTTTTCAGATTTTCAGTTTTTTTCTTGTTTCCATATAGTTTTTTTTAGGAAAATGTGGTTTTGATTCTGCATTTTTATTCTTTTTTAGGGAAACCCTGTGCAACCAAAGAATACATTGAGGGGTTAACTCCAGAAAACTGCACCCATGTCAACAAACCTGGTACGTCTAGAAATCTTGAGGTGTGTACTTCCAGAGAATATATAGTTTGTTGGGGGTATTTCAAATGTAAAGGGTTGTTTTTCTTGAAAAACTGCAAGGTGCGCTTAGCGCGTAGCATAGTTGTATTTTATCTGAAAATCTCCTAAAGCGTTGTTTCAGTTTTGGGGAGTCGCCTGGGCAGGAAAGGGTGTCTACCAATACATATGTGGTACCGCTGTAACTGGGATAAATTGCTGTTTCACGCGCAATAAGATTTTAGTGAGAAACTTACATTTTT
Organism: Gastrophryne carolinensis; assembly: GCA_027917425.1. Classification (NCBI taxonomy): domain Eukaryota; kingdom Metazoa; phylum Chordata; class Amphibia; order Anura; family Microhylidae; genus Gastrophryne; species Gastrophryne carolinensis. The sequence continues at coordinate 468,801,067 of CM051234.1, read as the reverse complement.
TATTACAAAAAAACACTACAAATTGTAAAAAATAGTTTTTGGGGTTTTTTTTTGCACATATTTCATCCAAAAATATTGAGAATACACCTAAAAAATGACAAACAAGATATTTCATGTTAAAGCCCAGACTCTGCGGAAAAAAACAATATATCACTTTCCTGGGAAATCCCTGGAAATCCCTTCAAAAACCACAGTTGAACATGGGGAGCGCAAAATAGTGCAAAATGGTCTGGCAACAAAGGGTGACAAAATCTCAAGGTAGGCTGGCACTTAAAGGGTTAAATAAGAGAGCTGCTTAGTGTAAATAAGAGAGGTAGGTTATGTTATGTTACAGAATGGGATGCCCCAAAGCAGACTTGAGATCAGTATATATGCACACAGCAACAGCGTGTAAGCAGGCTCATACAGGCCAAATTACTTTAAATAACTGTGCAGCTTACAGTAAATGCAGAGGCTAATGGTATGTCACAGAATGGGATGCCCCAACAGCCACCAGTGCACCTGGCAGCAGTACTACTATGCACAGCAAGTGTGTTTATCAGGCCAAATTTCTATTAGAATAAGTGCAAAGGGTTACAGCAGTAAATAGAGGCTGGTGTAGTCACAGAATGGGATGGCCCAACAGGAGTGCACCTGTGAGCAGTAATACTATGCACAGCAAAAGTGTGTTTATCAGGCCAAATTTCTATTAGAATAAGTGCAAAGGGTTACAGCAGTAAATAGAGGCTGGTGTAGTCACAGAATGGGATGCCCCAACAGGAGTGCACCTGTGAGCAGTAATACTATGCACAGCAAGTGTGTTTATCAGGCCAAATTTCTATTAGAATAAGTGCAAAGGGTTACAGCAGTAAATAGAGGCTGGTGTAGTCACAGAATGGGATGGCCCAACAGGAGTGCACCTGTGAGCAGTAATACTATGCACAGCAAAAGTGTGTTTATCAGGCTAAATTTCTATTAGAATAAGTGCAAAGGGTTACAGCAGTAAATAGAGGCTGGTGTAGTCACAGAATGGGATGCCCCAACAGGAGTGCACCTGTGAGCAGTAATACTATGCACAGCAAGTGTGTTTATCAGGCCAAATTTCTATTAGAATAAGTGCAAAGGGTTACTGCAGTAAATAGAGGCTGGTGTAGTCACAGAATGGGATGGCCCAACAGGAGGGCACCTGTGAGCAGTAATACTATGCACAGCAAAAATGTGTTTATCAGGCTAAATTTCTATTAGAATAAGTGCAAAGGGTTACAGCAGTAAATAGAGGCTGGTGTAGTCACAGAATGGGATGCCCCAACAGGAGTGCACCTGTGAGCAGTAATACTATGCACAGCAAGTGTGTTTATCAGGCCAAATTTCTATTAGAATAAGTGCAAAGGGTTACAGCAGTAAATAGAGGCTGGTGTAGTCACAGAATGGGATGGCCCAACAGGAGTGCACCTGTGAGCAGTAATACTATGCACAGCAAAAGTGTGTTTATCAGGCCAAATTTCTATTAGAATAAGTGCAAAGTGTTACAGCAGTAAATAGAGGCTGGTGTAGTCACAGAATGGGATGCCCCAAGAGCCAGGAGTGCACCTGTGAGCAGTAATACTATGCACAGCAAGTGTGTTTATCAGGCCAAATTTCTATTAGAATAAGTGCAAAGGGTTACAGCAGTAAATAGAGGCTGGTGTAGTCACAGAATGGGATGCCCCAACAGGAGTGCACCTGTGAGCAGTAATACTATGCACAGCAAATGTGTTTATCAGGCCAAATTTCTATTAGAATAAGTGCAAAGGGTTACAGCAGTAAATAGAGGCTGGTGTAGTCACAGAATGGGATGCCCAACAGGAGTGCACCTGTGAGCAGTAATACTATGCACAGCAAGTGTGTTTATCAGGCCAAATTTCTATTAGAATAAGTGCAAAGGGTTACAGCAGTAAATAGAGGCTGGTGTAGTCACAGAATGGGATGCCCCAACAGGAGTGCACCTGTGAGCAGTAATACGATGCACAGCAAAAGTGTGTTTATCAGGCCAAATTTCTATTAGAATAAGTGCAAAGGGTTACAGCAGTAAATAGAGGCTGGTGTAGTCACAGAATGGGATGCCCCAACAGGAGTGCACCTGTGAGCAGTAATACTATGCACAGCAAAAGTGTGTTTATCAGGCCAAATTTCTATTAGAATAAGTGCAAAGGGTTACAGCAGTAAATAGAGGCTGGTGTAGTCACAGAATGGGATGCCCCAACAGGAGTGCACCTGTGAGCAGTAATACTATGCACAGCAAGTGTGTTTATCAGGCCAAATTTCTATTAGAATAAGTGCAAAGGGTTACTGCAGTAAATAGAGGCTGGTGTAGTCACAGAATGGGATGGCCCAACAGGAGGGCACCTGTGAGCAGTAATACTATGCACAGCAAAAGTGTGTTTATCAGGCTAAATTTCTATTAGAATAAGTGCAAAGGGTTACAGCAGTAAATAGAGGCTGGTGTAGTCACAGAATGGGATGCCCCAACAGGAGTGCACCTGTGAGCAGTAATACTATGCACAGCAAGTGTGTTTATCAGGCCAAATTTCTATTAGAATAAGTGCAAAGGGTTACAGCAGTAAATAGAGGCTGGTGTAGTCACAGAATGGGATGGCCCAACAGGAGTGCACCTGTGAGCAGTAATACTATGCACAGCAAAAGTGTGTTTATCAGGCCAAATTTCTATTAGAATAAGTGCAAAGGGTTACAGCAGTAAATAGAGGCTGGGGTAGTCACAGAATGGGATGCCCCAAGAGCCAGGAGTGCACCTGTGAGCAGTAATACTATGCACAGCAAGTGTGTTTATCAGGCCAAATTTCTATTAGAATAAGTGCAAAGGGTTACAGCAGTAAATAGAGGCTGGTGTAGTCACAGAATGGGATGCCCCAACAGGAGTGCACCTGTGAGCAGTAATACTATGCACAGCAAATGTGTTTATCAGGCCAAATTTCTATTAGAATAAGTGCAAAGGGTTACAGCAGTAAATAGAGGCTGGTGTAGTCACAGAATGGGATGCCCAACAGGAGTGCACCTGTGAGCAGTAATACTATGCACAGCAAGTGTGTTTATCAGGCCAAATTTCTATTAGAATAAGTGCAAAGGGTTACAGCAGTAAATAGAGGCTGGTGTAGTCACAGAATGGGATGCCCCAACAGGAGTGCACCTGTGAGCAGTAATACGATGCACAGCAAAAGTGTGTTTATCAGGCCAAATTTCTATTAGAATAAGTGCAAAGGGTTACAGCAGTAAATAGAGGCTGGTGTAGTCACAGAATGGGATGCCCCAACAGGAGTGCACCTGTGAGCAGTAATACTATGCACAGCAAAAGTGTGTTTATCAGGCCAAATTTCTATTAGAATAAGTGCAAAGGGTTACAACAGTAAATAGAGGCTGGTGTAGTTACAGAATGGGATGCCCCAAGAGCCAGGAGTGCACCTGTGAGCAGTAATACTATGCACAGCAAGTGTGTTTATCAGGCCAAATTTCTATTAGAATAAGTGCAAAGGGTTAGAGCAGTAAATAGAGGCTGGTGTAGTCACAGAATGGGATGCCCCAAGAGCCAGGAGTGCACCTGTGAGCAGTAATACTATGCACAGCAAGTGTGTTTATCAGGCCAAATTTCTATTAGAATAAGTGCAAAGGGTTACAGCAGTAAATAGAGGCTGGTGTAGTCACAGAATGGGATGGCCCAACAGGAGTGCACCTGTGAGCAGTAATACTATGCACAGCAAGTGTGTTTATCAGGCCAAATTTCTATTAGAATAAGTGCAAAGGGTAACAGCAGTAAATAGAGGCTGGTGTAGTCACAGAATGGGATGCCCCAACAGGAGTGCACCTGTGAGCAGTAATACTATGCACAGCAAGTGTGTTTATCAGGCCAAATTTCTATTAGAATAAGTGCAAAGGGTTACAGCAGTAAATAGAGGCTGGTGTAGTCACAGAATGGGATGGCCCAACAGGAGTGCACCTGTGAGCAGTAATACTATGCACAGCAAGTGTGTTTATCAGGCCAAATTTCTATTAGAATAAGTGCAAAGGGTTACAGCAGTAAATAGAGGCTGGTGTAGTCACAGAATGGGATGGCCCAAGAGCCAGGAGTGCACCTGTGAGCAGTAATACTATGCACAGCAAGTGTGTTTATCAGGCCAAATTTCTATTAGAATAAGTGCAAAGGGTTACAGCAGTAAATAGAGGCTGGTGTAGTCACAGAATGGGATGCCCCAACAGGAGTGCACCTGTGAGCAGTAATACTATGCACAGCAAATGTGTTTATCAGGCCAAATTTCTATAAGAATAAGTGCAAAGGGTTACAGCAGTAAATAGAGGCTGGTGTAGTCACAGAATGGGATGCCCAACAGGAGTGCACCTGTGAGCAGTAATACTATGCACAGCAAGTATGTTTATCAGGCCAAATTTCTATTAGAATAAGTGCAAAGGGTTACAGCAGTAAATAGAGGCTGGTGTAGTCACAGAATGGGATGCCCCAACAGGAGTGCACCTGTGAGCAGTAATACGATGCACAGCAAAAGTGTGTTTATCAGGCCAAATTTCTATTAGAATAAGTGCAAAGGGTTACAGCAGTAAATAGAGGCTGGTGTAGTCACAGAATGGGATGCCCCAACAGGAGTGCACCTGTGAGCAGTAATACTATGCACAGCAAGTGTGTTTATCAGGCCAAATTTCTAGTAGAATAAGTGCAAAGGGTTACAGCAGTAAATAGAGGCTGGTGTAGTCACAGAATGGGATGGCCCAAGAGCCAGGAGTGCACCTGTGAGCAGTAATACTATGCACAGCAAGTGTGTTTATCAGGCCAAATTTCTATTAGAATAAGTGCAAAGGGTTACAGCAGTAAATAGAGGCTGGTGTAGTCACAGAATGGGATGCCCCAACAGGAGTGCACCTGTGAGCAGTAATACTATGCACAGCAAATGTGTTTATCAGGCCAAATTTCTATTAGAATAAGTGCAAAGGGTTACAGCAGTAAATAGAGGCTGGTGTAGTCACAGAATGGGATGCCCAACAGGAGTGCACCTGTGAGCAGTAATACTATGCACAGCAAGTGTGTTTATCAGGCCAAATTTCTATTAGAATAAGTGCAAAGGGTTACAGCAGTAAATAGAGGCTGGTGTAGTCACAGAATGGGATGCCCCAACAGGAGTGCACCTGTGAGCAGTAATACGATGCACAGCAAAAGTGTGTTTATCAGGCCAAATTTCTATTAGAATAAGTGCAAAGGGTTACAGCAGTAAATAGAGGCTGGTGTAGTCACAGAATGGGATGCCCCAACAGGAGTGCACCTGTGAGCAGTAATACTATGCACAGCAAAAGTGTGTTTATCAGGCCAAATTTCTATTAGAATAAGTGCAAAGGGTTACAACAGTAAATAGAGGCTGGTGTAGTCACAGAATGGGATGCCCCAAGAGCCAGGAGTGCACCTGTGAGCAGTAATACTATGCACAGCAAGTGTGTTTATCAGGCCAAATTTCTATTAGAATAAGTGCAAAGGGTTACAGCAGTAAATAGAGGCTGGTGTAGTCACAGAATGGGATGCCCCAAGAGCCAGGAGTGCACCTGTGAGCAGTAATACTATGCACAGCAAGTGTGTTTATCAGGCCAAATTTCTATTAGAATAAGTGCAAAGGGTTACAGCAGTAAATAGAGGCTGGTGTAGTCACAGAATGGGATGCCCCAACAGGAGTGCACCTGTGAGCAGTAATACTATGCACAGCAAGTGTGTTTATCAGGCCAAATTTCTATTAGAATAAGTGCAAAGGGTAACAGCAGTAAATAGAGGCTGGTGTAGTCACAGAATGGGATGCCCCAACAGGAGTGCACCTGTGAGCAGTAATACTATGCACAGCAAGTGTGTTTATCAGGCCAAATTTCTATTAGAATAAGTGCAAAGGGTTACAGCAGTAAATAGAGGCTGGTGTAGTCACAGAATGGGATGCCCCAACAGGAGTGCACCTGTGAGCAGTAATACTATGCACAGCAAGTGTGTTTATCAGGCCAAATTTCTATTAGAATAAGTGCAAAGGGTTACAGCAGTAAATAGAGGCTGGTGTAGTCACAGAATGGGATGCCCCAACAGGAGTGCACCTGTGAGCAGTAATACTATGCACAGCAAAAGTGTGTTTATCAGGCCAAATTTTTATTAGAATAAGTGCAAAGGGTTACAGCAGTAAATAGAGGCTGGTGTAGTCACAGAATGGGGTGCCCCAACAGGAGTGCACCTGTGAGCAGTAATACGATGCACAGCAAAAGTGTGTTTATCAGGCCAAATTTCTATTAGAATAAGTGCAAAGGGTTACAGCAGTAAATAGAGGCTGGTGTAGTCACAGAATGGGATGCCCCAACAGGAGTGCACCTGTGAGCAGTAATACTATGCACAGCAAAAGTGTGTTTATCAGGCCAAATTTCTATTAGAATAAGTGCAAAGGGTTACAACAGTAAATAGAGGCTGGTGTAGTCACAGAATGGGATGCCCCAAGAGCCAGGAGTGCACCTGTGAGCAGTAATACTATGCACAGCAAGTGTGTTTATCAGGCCAAATTTCTATTAGAATAAGTGCAAAGGGTTACAGCAGTAAATAGAGGCTGGTGTAGTCACAGAATGGGATGCCCCAAGAGCCAGGAGTGCACCTGTGAGCAGTAATACTATGCACAGCAAGTGTGTTTATCAGGCCAAATTTCTATTAGAATAAGTGCAAAGGGTTACAGCAGTAAATAGAGGCTGGTGTAGTCACAGAATGGGATGGCCCAACAGGAGTGCACCTGTGAGCAGTAATACTATGCACAGCAAGTGTGTTTATCAGGCCAAATTTCTATTAGAATAAGTGCAAAGGGTAACAGCAGTAAATAGAGGCTGGTGTAGTCACAGAATGGGATGCCCCAACAGGAGTGCACCTGTGAGCAGTAATACTATGCACAGCAAGTGTGTTTATCAGGCCAAATTTCTATTAGAATAAGTGCAAAGGGTTACAGCAGTAAATAGAGGCTGGTGTAGTCACAGAATGGGATGCCCCAACAGGAGTGCACCTGTGAGCAGTAATACTATGCACAGCAAGTGTGTTTATCAGGCCAAATTTCTATTAGAATAAGTGCAAAGGGTTACAGCAGTAAATAGAGGCTGGTGTAGTCACAGAATGGGATGCCCCAACAGGAGTGCACCTGTGAGCAGTAATACTATGCACAGCAAAAGTGTGTTTATCAGGCCAAATTTCTATTAGAATAAGTGCAAAGGGTTACAGCAGTAAATAGAGGCTGGTGTAGTCACAGAATGGGATGCCCCAACAGGAGTGCACCTGTGAGCAGTAATACTATGCACAGCAAAAGTGTTTTTATCAGGCCAAATTTCTATTAGAATAAGTGCAAAGGGTTACAGCAGTAAATAGAGGCTGGTGTAGTCACAGAATGGGATACCCCAACAGGAGTGCACCTGTGAGCAGTAATACTATGCACAGCAAGTGTGTTTATCAGGCCAAATTTCTATTAGAATAAGTGCAAAGGGTTACAGCAGTAAATAGAGGCTGGTGTAGTCACAGAATGGGATGGCCCAACAGGAGTGCACCTGTGAGCAGTAATACTATGCACAGCAAAAGTGTGTTTATCAGGCCAAATTTCTATTAGAATAAGTGCAAAGGGTTACAGCAGTAAATTGAGGCTGGTGTAGTCACAGAATGGGATGCCCCAACAGGAGTGCACCTGTGAGCAGTAATACTATGCACAGCAAGTGTGTTTATCAGGCCAAATTTCTATTAGAATAAGTGCAAAGGGTTACAGCAGTAAATAGAGGCTGGTGTAGTCACAGAATGGGATGGCCCAACAGGAGTGCACCTGTGAGCAGTAATGCTATGCACAGCAAAAGTGTGTTTATCAGGCCAAATTTCTATTAGAATAAGTGCAAAGGGTTACAGCAGTAAATAGAGGCTGGTGTAGTCACAGAATGGGATGGCCCAACAGGAGTGCACCTGTGAGCAGTAATGCTATGCACAGCAAAAGTGTGTTTATCAGGCCAAATTTCTATTAGAATAAGTGCAAAGGGTTACAGCAGTAAATAGAGGCTGGTGTAGTCACAGAATGGGATGCCCCAACAGGAGTGCACCTGTGAGCAGTAATACTATGCACAGCAAATGTGTTTAACAGGCCAAATTTCTATTAGAATAAGTGCAAAGGGTTACAGCAGTAAATAGAGGCTGGTGTAGTCACAGAATGGGATGCCCAACAGGAGTGCACCTGTGAGCAGTAATACTATGCACAGCAAGTGTGTTTATCAGGCCAAATTTCTATTAGAATAAGTGCAAAGGGTTACAGCAGTAAATAGAGGCTGGTGTAGTCACAGAATGGGATGCCCCAACAGGAGTGCACCTGTGAGCAGTAATACGATGCACAGCAAAAGTGTGTTTATCAGGCCAAATTTCTATTAGAATAAGTGCAAAGGGTTACAGCAGTAAATAGAGGCTGGTGTAGTCACAGAATGGGATGCCCCAACAGGAGTGCACCTGTGAGCAGTAATACTATGCACAGCAAAAGTGTGTTTATCAGGCCAAATTTCTATTAGAATAAGTGCAAAGGGTTACAACAGTAAATAGAGGCTGGTGTAGTCACAGAATGGGATGCCCCAAGAGCCAGGAGTGCACCTGTGAGCAGTAATACTATGCACAGCAAGTGTGTTTATCAGGCCAAATTTCTATTAGAATAAGTGCAAAGGGTTACAGCAGTAAATAGAGGCTGGTGTAGTCACAGAATGGGATGCCCCAAGAGCCAGGAGTGCACCTGTGAGCAGTAATACTATGCACAGCAAGTGTGTTTATCAGGCCAAATTTCTATTAGAATAAGTGCAAAGGGTTACAGCAGTAAATAGAGGCTGGTGTAGTCACAGAATGGGATGGCCCAACAGGAGTGCACCTGTGAGCAGTAATACTATGCACAGCAAGTGTGTTTATCAGGCCAAATTTCTATTAGAATAAGTGCAAAGGGTAACAGCAGTAAATAGAGGCTGGTGTAGTCACAGAATGGGATGCCCCAACAGGAGTGCACCTGTGAGCACTAATACTATGCACAGCAAGTGTGTTTATCAGGCCAAATTTCTATTAGAATAAGTGCAAAGGGTTACAGCAGTAAATAGAGGCTGGTGTAGTCACAGAATGGGATGCCCCAACAGGAGTGCACCTGTGAGCAGTAATACTATGCACAGCAAGTGTGTTTATCAGGCCAAATTTCTATTAGAATAAGTGCAAAGGGTTACAGCAGTAAATAGAGGCTGGTGTAGTCACAGAATGGGATGCCCCAACAGGAGTGCACCTGTGAGCAGTAATACTATGCACAGCAAAAGTGTGTTTATCAGGCCAAATTTTTATTAGAATAAGTGCAAAGGGTTACAGCAGTAAATAGAGGCTGGTGTAGTCACAGAATGGGATGCCCCAACAGGAGTGCACCTGTGAGCAGTAATACGATGCACAGCAAAAGTGTGTTTATCAGGCCAAATTTCTATTAGAATAAGTGCAAAGGGTTACAGCAGTAAATAGAGGCTGGTGTAGTCACAGAATGGGATGCCCCAACAGGAGTGCACCTGTGAGCAGTAATACTATGCACAGCAAAAGTGTGTTTATCAGGCCAAATTTCTATTAGAATAAGTGCAAAGGGTTACAACAGTAAATAGAGGCTGGTGTAGTCACAGAATGGGATGCCCCAAGAGCCAGGAGTGCACCTGTGAGCAGTAATACTATGCACAGCAAGTGTGTTTATCAGGCCAAATTTCTATTAGAATAAGTGCAAAGGGTTACAGCAGTAAATAGAGGCTGGTGTAGTCACAGAATGGGATGCCCCAAGAGCCAGGAGTGCACCTGTGAGCAGTAATACTATGCACAGCAAGTGTGTTTATCAGGCCAAATTTCTATTAGAATAAGTGCAAAGGGTTACAGCAGTAAATAGAGGCTGGTGTAGTCACAGAATGGGATGGCCCAACAGGAGTGCACCTGTGAGCAGTAATACTATGCACAGCAAGTGTGTTTATCAGGCCAAATTTCTATTAGAATAAGTGCAAAGGGTAACAGCAGTAAATATAGGCTGGTGTAGTCACAGAATGGGATGCCCCAACAGGAGTGCACCTGTGAGCAGTAATACTATGCACAGCAAGTGTGTTTATCAGGCCAAATTTCTATTAGAATAAGTGCAAAGGGTTACAGCAGTAAATAGAGGCTGGTGTAGTCACAGAATGGGATGGCCCAACAGGAGTGCACCTGTGAGCAGTAATACTATGCACAGCAAGTGTGTTTATCAGGCCAAATTTCTATTAGAATAAGTGCAAAGGGTTACAGCAGTAAATAGAGGCTGGTGTAGTCACAGAATGGGATGCCCCAACAGGAGTGCACCTGTGAGCAGTAATACTATGCACAGCAAAAGTGTGTTTATCAGGCCAAATTTCTATTAGAATAAGTGCAAAGGGTTACAGCAGTAAATAGAGGCTGGTGTAGTCACAGAATGGGATGCCCCAACAGGAGTGCACCTGTGAGCAGTAATACTATGCACAGCAAAAGTGTGTTTATCAGGCCAAATTTCTATTAGAATAAGTGCAAAGGGTTACAGCAGTAAATAGAGGCTGGTGTAGTCACAGAATGGGATACCCCAACAGGAGTGCACCTGTGAGCAGTAATACTATGCACAGCAAGTGTGTTTATCAGGCCAAATTTCTATTAGAATAAGTGCAAAGGGTTACAGCAGTAAATAGAGGCTGGTGTAGTCACAGAATGGGATGGCCCAACAGGAGTGCACCTGTGAGCAGTAATACTATGCACAGCAAAAGTGTGTTTATCAGGCCAAATTTCTATTAGAATAAGTGCAAAGGGTTACAGCAGTAAATTGAGGCTGGTGTAGTCACAGAATGGGATGCCCCAACAGGAGTGCACCTGTGAGCAGTAATACTATGCACAGCAAGTGTGTTTATCAGGCCAAATTTCTATTAGAATAAGTGCAAAGGGTTACAGCAGTAAATAGAGGCTGGTGTAGTCACAGAATGGGATGGCCCAACAGGAGTGCACCTGTGAGCAGTAATGCTATGCACAGCAAAAGTGTGTTTATCAGGCCAAATTTCTATTAGAATAAGTGCAAAGGGTTACAGCAGTAAATAGAGGCTGGTGTAGTCACAGAATGGGATGCCCCAAGAGCCAGGAGTGCACCTGTGAGCAGTAATACTATGCACAGCAAGTGTGTTTATCAGGCCAAATTTCTATTAGAATAAGTGCAAAGGGTTACAGCAGTAAATAGAGGCTGGTGTAGTCACAGAATGGGATGCCCCAACAGGAGTGCACCTGTGAGCAGTAATACTATGCACAGCAAATGTGTTTATCAGGCCAAATTTCTATTAGAATAAGTGCAAAGGGTTACAGCAGTAAATAGAGGCTGGTGTAGTCACAGAATGGGATGCCCCAACAGGAGTGCACCTGTGAGCAGTAATACTATGCACAGCAAGTGTGTTTATCAGGCCAAATTTCTAGTAGAATAAGTGCAAAGGGTTACAGCAGTAAATAGAGGCTGGTGTAGTCACAGAATGGGATGGCCCAACAGGAGTGCACCTGTGAGCAGTAATACTATGCACAGCAAAAGTGTGTTTATCAGGCCAAATTTCTATTAGAATAAGTGCAAAGGGTTACAGCAGTAAATAGAGGCTGGTGTAGTCACAGAATGGGATGCCCCAAGAGCCAGGAGTGCACCTGTGAGCTGTAATACTATGCACAGCAAGTGTGTTTATCAGGCCAAATTTCTATTAGAATAAGTGCAAAGGGTTACAGCAGTAAATAGAGGCTGGTGTAGTCACAGAATGGGATGCCCCAACAGGAGTGCACCTGTGAGCAGTAATACTATGCACAGCAAGTGTGTTTATCAGGCCAAATTTCTATTAGAATAAGTGCAAAGGGTTACAGCAGTAAATAGAGGCTGGTGTAGTCACAGAATGGGATGGCCCAACAGGAGTGCACCTGTGAGCAGTAATACTATGCACAGCAAGGGTGTTTATCGGGCCAAATTTCTATTAGAATAAGTGCAAAGGGTTACAGCAGTAAATAGAGGCTGGTGTAGTCACAGAATGGGATGCCCCAACAGGAGTGCACCTGTGAGCAGTAATACTATGCACAGCAAGTGTGTTTATCAGGCCAAATTTCTATTAGAATAAGTGCAAAGGGTTACAGCAGTAAATAGAGGCTGGTGTAGTCACAGAATGGGATGCCCCAACAGGAGTGCACCTGTGAGCAGTAATACTATGCACAGCAAGTGTGTTTATCATGCCAAATTTCTATTAGAATAAGTGCAAAGGGTTACAGCAGTAAATAGAGGCTGGTGTAGTCACAGAATGGGATGGCCCAACAGGAGTGCACCTGTGAGCAGTAATACTATGCACAGCAAAAGTGTGTTTATCAGGCCAAATTTCTATTAGAATAAGTGCAAAGGGTTACAGCAGTAAATAGAGGCTGGTGTAGTAACAGAATGGGATGGCCCAACAGGAGTGCACCTGTGAGCAGTAATACTATGCACAGCTAGTGTGTTTATCAGGCCAAATTTCTATTAGAATAAGTGCAAAGGGTTACAGCAGTAAATAGAGGCTGGTGTAGTCACAGAATGGGATGCCCCAACAGGAGTGCACCTGTGAGCAGTAATACTATGCACAGCAAAAGTGTGTTTATCAGGCCAAATTTCTATTAGAATAAGTGCAAAGGGTTACAGCAGTAAATAGAGGCTGGTGTAGTCACAGAATTGGATGCCCCAACAGGAGTGCACCTGTGAGCAGTAATACTATGCACAGCAAGTGTGTTTATCAGGCCAAATTTCTATTAGAATAAGTGCAAAGGGTTACAGCAGTAAATAGAGGCTGGTGTAGTCACAGAATGGGATGCCCCAAGAGCCAGGAGTGCACCTGTGAGCAGTAATACTATGCACAGCAAGTGTGTTTATCAGGCCAAATTTCTATTAGAATAAGTGCAAAGGGTTACAGCAGTAAATAGAGGCTGGTGTAGTCACAGAATGGGATGCCCCAACAGGAGTGCACCTGTGAGCAGTAATACTATGCACAGCAAGTGTGTTTATCAGGCCAAATTTCTATTAGAATAAGTGTAAAGGGTTACAGCAGTAAATAGAGGCTGGTGTAGTCACAGAATGGGATGGCCCAACAGGAGTGCACCTGTGAGCAGTAATACTATGCACAGCAAAAGTGTGTTTATCAGGCCAAATTTCTATTAGAATAAGTGCAAAGGGTTACAGCAGTAAATAGAGGCTGGTGTAGTCACAGAATGGGATGCCCCAACAGGAGTGCACCTGTGAGCAGTAATACTATGCACAGCAAGTGTGTTTATCAGGCCAAATTTCTATTAGAATAAGTGCAAAGGGTTACAGCAGTAAATAGAGGCTGGTGTATTCACAGAATGGGATGCCCCAACAGGAGTGCACCTGTGAGCAGTAATACTATGCACAGCAAAAGTGTGTTTATCAGGCCAAATTTCTATTAGAATACGTGCAAAGGGTTACAGCAGTAAATATGGCTGGTGTAGTCACAGAATGGGATGCCCCAAGAGACAGGAGTGCACCTGTGAGCAGTTATACTATGCACAGCAAGTGTGTTTATCAGGCCAAATTTCTATTAGAATAAGTGCAAAGGGTTACAGCAGTAAATAGAGGCTGGTGTAGTCACAGAATGGGATGCCCCAACAGGAGTGCACCTGTGAGCAGTAATACTATGCACAGCAAGTGTGTTTATCGGGCCAAATTTCTATTAGAATAAGTGCAAAGGGTTACAGCAGTAAATAGAGGCTGGTGTAGTCACAGAATGGGATGCCCCAACAGGAGTGCACCTGTGAGCAGTAATACTATGCACAGCAAGTGTGTTTATCAGGCCAAATTTCTATTAGAATAAGTGCAAAGGGTTACAGCAGTAAATAGAGGCTGGTGTATTCACAGAATGGGATGGCCCAACAGGAGTGCACCTGTGAGCAGTAATACTATGCACAGCAAGTGTGTTTATCAGGCCAAATTTCTATTAGAATAAGTGCAAAGGGTTACAGCAGTAAATAGAGGCTGGTGTAGTCACAGAATGGGATGGCCCAACAGGAGTGCACCTGTGAGCAGTAATACTATGCACAGCAAAAGTGTGTTTATCAGGCCAAATTTCTATTAGAATAAGTGCAAAGGGTTACAGCAGTAAATTGAGGCTGTTGTAGTCACAGAATTGGATGCCCCAACAGGAGTGCACCTGTGAGCAGTAATACTATGCACAGCAAGTGTGTTTATCAGGCCAAATTTCTATTAGAATAAGTGCAAAGGGTTACAGCAGTAAATAGAGGCTGGTGTAGTCACAGAATGGGATGGCCCAACAGGAGTGCACCTGTGAGCAGTAATACTATGCACAGCAAAAGTGTGTTTATCTGGCCAAATTTCTATTAGAATAAGTGCAAAGGGTTACAGCAGTAAATAGAGGCTGGTGTAGTCACAGAATGGGATGCCCCAAGAGCCAGGAGTGCACCTGTGAGCAGTAATACTATGCACAGCAAGTGTGTTTATCAGGCCAAATTTCTATTAGAATAAGTGCAAAGGGTTACAGCAGTAAATAGAGGCTGGTGTAGTCACAGAATGGGATGGCCCAACAGGAGTGCACCTGTGAGCAGTAATACTATGCACAGCAAGTGTGTTTATCAGGCCAAATTTCTATTAGAATAAGTGCAAAGGGTTACAGCAGTAAATAGAGGCTGGTGTAGTCACAGAATGGGATGGCCCAACAGGAGTGCACCTGTGAGCAGTAATACTATGCACAGCAAAAGTGTGTTTATCAGGCCAAATTTCTATTAGAATAAGTGCAAAGGGTTACAGCAGTAAATAGAGGCTGGTGTAGTCACAGAATGGGATGCCCCAACAGGAGTGCACCTGTGAGCAGTAATACTATGCACAGCAAGTGTGTTTATCAGGCCAAATTTCTATTAGAATAAGTGCAAAGGGTTACAGCAGTAAATAGAGGCTGGTGTAGTCACAGAATGGGATGCCCCAAGAGCCAGGAGTGCACCTGTGAGCAGTTATACTATGCACAGCAAGTGTGTTTATCAGGCCAAATTTCTATTAGAATAAGTGCAAAGGGTTACAGCAGTAAATAGAGGCTGGTGTAGTCACAGAATGGGATGCCCCAACAGGAGTGCACCTGTGAGCAGTAATACTATGCACAGCAAGTGTGTTTATCAGGCCAAATTTCTATTAGAATAAGTGCAAAGGGTTACAGCAGTAAATAGAGGCTGGTGTAGTCACAGAATGGGATGCCTCACAGCAGACTTGAGATCAGTTCAGTATATATGTACAGTTATTGTATAAGCAGCCTGAAAACGCTAACAAAGCCAGTCAGCCAACCAGTAACACTCAGGCTGGATGAAAAAAAAAAAAATCTCCCTGTGACTGCCTCCGATTTTTCCTAACTTTCCCTGCTTTTCGCTGACTTTCTGTCTGTCTCCTGCCTGTCTCCTGCCTGTCTCCAGCCTGTCCCTGTCTGTCCCTGTCTGTCTAACTGCCTCTCCCTCACTACAGCAGCGTCCTGTCTCTCACGAATGCAATAGAGAAATGAGGAAAAGCAAGATGTCCGCCGACTTAAATAGCGCTGTGACGTCACCGGGCTTGCTGGCTGCTGATAGGCTGCATGTGACTGTCCCAGCATACACTGCCCCAGCTTACATGTCTGAACATGTCCCGTCCGCCATCTTAGAATGCCTGTAATGTAAATGAATGGATGTTAAAGGAAAACTTTGAGCGATCGAATCGCGGGGAAATTCGGATTCGATCCGAATCGAATTTTTCATGAAATTCGGATCGAATCCGGGTTCGTCCGGATCGATTCGCTCATCCCTAATCCTGCACACACGATTGCCGGGCACTCGGCCGAAAGCTCAAGTGCTCTGCAATCGGCCTGGCGTGAAACCAGCCTTAGGGTGTAGAACTGGAAATGGATATTTTCACCAACTAACTTTTTGGAGAATACAGAAGAACACACATGGAGTAATTTAGCTGCAGAGGCTCTAATGTCTTACATAAACTATAGAAAAAAGTGAGAAAAGGGGCGCTCAGTGACATGGTGGGGATGTTTCTGTTGCCAAGGTAAAAAAAGAAATCTGCAGTCCATGGCTAGACTATCCCCTCGATTCAAAGAGCAAAAGTTAATTGATTTCGTATCGAGAATCGTAAGTTTGGGTGGGTGTTTGTCATTTTTTCTTGTTTTTTTGCCCATTTCGTATTCGCACGATCGTTCGCGCATAGACGTATATGAACATACGCATTTCGTACGAGAATCGTATAATTTGCGTTAGTTCGTGTGTTTTTCCCGTCCAAATCGTATTATTTGCGTCCGATCCTATTTTTTACGTCCTTCACATGGGCTTGCGACCAATTCAGAGAGGTGATTGCTAATTGTTTTGAAGCCCATTAAAGAGCTGCTTTACGAAATGTTTGCCGGCAGCTATTTGGCCTCGGGAGTAGGATGGAGCGGAGCGAGTTTGTGGCACATCAAGGGCTTATGCTTTTTGGCATTGAGTTGATCGAGATGTCTGAGAGCAGATTGCCCCTGCGTCGTCGCATGAACATCGATAGCATGAATGATGTTGAGCTGTTCGAGCTGACCAGGCTTAATCGCGCTTCCCTCCATAAATTATATAGTGAGCTGCGGCCATGGTTAGCCCGCACCACAAGGAAGGGGCATGCAATTTCAGGTATGACCAAGATGCTTGGCTGCCTGCAATTTTTGGCGAACGGCTCGTTCCAGAGGCTGGGTGCCCTCTCCGTGGGGATGTCACAGCCTACGCTGAGCCGCGCACTATCTAAATTTTTGGAAGGCATGGCTGCCATAACTCCAAAATATATTTATTTTCCGGATGATATGGCAGCCAGAAACGCCATTAAGCTTGGGTTTTATAATGTGGCCGACATGCCCAACGTTATTGGTGCTATTGACTGCACACATGTGGCACTCGTACCTAGGGCTGCCGACGAGTATATATATAGGTATTGAGATTGGTTATTATGTTGGCCAACGTGTAATGTAACCTGTTTTCCTTTGCGGCAGCATATTTGTTTATCCCTCATTTGTGTAGCTGCTTTATCTAGGCTTTTCATTAGTCTTTCCCAATAGAGTGCAGACATGTTTTTGTTGTTTTTTTTTTTTTTTGGGTCAAATATCAATTACCCTTTTTGTATGTTTTTGCCTTAAGGAATCGAAAAATGGGACACTCCCTTAATGTCCAGGCCGTGGTTGGTCCGGACATGCGTTTTATGAGTGTCCTTGCCGGCTACCCAGGATCGTCCCACGACTCATATATCCTCAGGCGATCTGGGTTGTTTCGGAGATTTGAGGCAGGTGAATTTTCGGGGGCATGGCTGCTTGGTAAGTGTGTCCTATTTGTGTGCTATTAAATGTGGGATTAATCTTGTATTTGTTGATATGTTTGTATTTGAATTCTTTACATAAGCCAGAAACTGCCTTTTTCTTGGGTCATATATTATGAACTTCCAAAAAAAATGCTTGCCTCGCTTTGTCCTTCAGAATGTTTTCCCTTTAGTTAGGATGTCTGTAAGTTCCATGTCCCTAAATATATTGGTTGGGAGTTTATACCCAAGGATCTGTGATCTTTGGCTCCTTTTGTAGTATTGGTCTTTAAATGTCAAAGTGGACTTAAACTGCATACATTGTAGTTTTCATCTAAATGTGGATAGCCCCTCAGCAGCATCCTAATTGTAACATGTCTGAAAACTAAAAATATATTTAAATTCCAACTACCCTTGGCCGTGCAGATGTTTGTTAATTAATTGGTATATTGAAGTGCCATTTTTAATTATGTACTACATTAGTGGCAATATTTATTTTGCTAATGTGCCCTGGGTGTTTTTTTTGGCCCTTTACCTTACATCATTATGATATATGTAAAATTCTTGGTGTTTGTTGTGTTGCCTTTTTAATTTTGATTACATTTAATTGTCTGTTTAAGGTGATTCCGGGTACCCACTTCTACCCTGGCTCATGACGCCTGTGCTGCGGCCCCAGGATGCCTCTCAGGAAGCGTACAACCGTGCGCACCGCAAGACCAGGGCTGTTGTGGAGAGGGCCTTTGGGCTGTTGAAGACACGTTTTCGTTGCTTGGACCATACTGGGGGCGCCCTGCAATATGATCCCAAGAAAGTGATCGACATAATCATGGCATGTGCTGTTTTGCACAATTTTGCGATCCTGGAACGTGTCCCACGTTATGTGGATAGCCTGCCCTCTTCAGCCGTAGAGGATGATGTAGAGAATTTTGCTGGGCCACCCAGTGAGTCTGCCCAATCAGTTAGAGCCAACTTGATCTTGCAGCATTTTAGTTAATTTTATTTCGTGTCTCAACATTCTGTGTGTCTGTGTTATCCTTTTTGTTAAATATGTTGTTTTGCCGTAATGTGGCATTACCTCAAAGTAAAACATTTTTACCTTAATTGTTGCCTAATGTATTTCATGTAGTTTCCTTAGCTTTAGATTTGCATTGTTACACCTCTTCAAACCAAAATTATCTGGTTTAGCCCAAGCTGTTTAAAATGTGTTCCCACTAAAAACGCCACAAGTATTGTAAGTGAGAATATTTTTTTACTTAGAAAAGTAAAAATTATTGTGCTTAACAGAAAATATTCCACATACATCTGTGGTTACAAATGGATGACATAACAAAAAAAACATCGAGCACATCTACACCTGGAAGTGAGTGGCACAACCAAACAAGGACACCCAGTCCAAAGGCCAGCCTAGTCCAGTCATTAATATTGCCTGTGCCCAGGGATATTTGGGCATGGCCATAATGTCACACAAACATGTCTGCAAACAGGAGGAGCACCAACCAAATACATATTTAAAGCCATAAGTGGCCAGATACACTCCCCATAGACCTATGGCATTGGCTAGTGGCCTTAAGCATTACTCTAAGGAGCTATATGGGAGCAAATACAAAACACAACCTGCATGAGCAACACAAAATGGATTGTTTGAAACCTCAAAGGACAAGTAAATACAGTGGGGGTTAAGAGAAAAGATGTCCCACACACCCATGGCTTAATAGGGTGGCTGCCCATAATACCCAGGTGGAGGTCCAGGTGGAGGTCCATGTGAATGGGACCTAGCCTGGGCCATGGCAGCATTGTGAATTTGAAACTGCTCCACAATGTTTCTCTGCATATTGGTCATCTCAGCCATGGCTGACTGGATGCCATTACTTGCAGTGACCACGTTGCTGTTGAGGGTACGCAACTCCGCGAGGATGCCCTGTAGACTGGTATTGATGGTGACCATGTCGGCATGCCTTTCCTCACGCTCTGTAACGAGCTGTGCCTCATAAGAGTCCCTTTCTTGGGTCCATAATTGAAGCAGGGCACTCTGCCTCCCCTGGGAAATTGTGGGGCGGCGTAATGGAGTCCGCCGCACAATTACCCTGGCTCTTGGGCGTGCCCTGCCGCGTGGTGTCGTCCCCTCAACAGCAACAGGCCTGCTTTGCAAATCCTCAGCAGCAGAGTGAACACTGGGGACTGTTGTGTCAGTCTCCCCATGTGCATGCACAATGGATGGAGATTCACTCTGCTGCTGAGGATTGGCCAGAGAAACATTATGGAGCAGTTCCAAATTGGGACCCAGGGGGAGGTCATCCCCCTGCATGGAGACATCATCATCTTCCTCCATTTCCTGGATCTCTTCCATGAGTGTGCGGGTCTGTAGGGACATATAAAAAAAAAAGTGTAAGTTGGCGTCCAAATTTGGGATTCCCACAGTTTAACACATTCTTAAGCACTTGGTAGTATTTATGGTACTAAATTAACTTACCGGAAATCTCGGATCTGGGCTCCTATGCTGTAAGGACCTGGTAGGCATAACCAAACTGGGGGGTGAGTTTACCCTTGCTGAGGGATCATGCTGGGCTGAATAAGAGAAAAACAAACCACGTAAACACACACATAACCATTTTTGGGATAGGTAATCAAATAAACCTCTATTTGTAATATTAAGCAACTCTAGAGCAATGGGGACATTTGTTAAAAGACACGCAAGTTTAGATAGGTGCAATGCCTCGAGAAAACTGCTAACTGACCTCAGTTCTAAGTCAGGAAGTGTACCCAGTCAGCATACAACTTGCAACGCACATTTTTGGATTTAGCCTACCATTCGCTAGGTCCGGGGTACTCAAACAATTGTTGTAAAGGTCCATTTAAAGGTATGTGGTGAGAGGTGAATGTCTGGCCATGGGGCTGACGCAGGGGGTGTCTAGTTAGAAATAAACACACTGGTGGAGGGGCTTGAGATTTCAAAGTGCAAACTAATAAAGGCTGCTTGCCCTTGCTGGGCTGGATGGGGCAGAGCTGAGGGGACAGGGATTGGATGGCTAAAGGGGGGAGTTAACGAATTGATGGTGATGGGATGGATGGAGCAAATCTGTTACAAATGTATGGGGCTTATGTGGGGGGGGGGGGCATGGGGTGACTGTGGCAGATGGGGCAGAGCAGGGGCAGCGGGACACGATTGTGCCAAGAGAAAGATGTACCAAGTTACTGTGTACCTTGCAATGCCACTTCCTGTGCAGTACTTCATATTGCAATGCTATGTTTCAGGGAGCCATGACATTGGGCAGGAGACCAACCACTACATCGCCGATCAAGGGGGCAGCTCTGAGCACGTCAACACAGAAGTAACTGAGTGCAGGGCTGTCTGGCCAGGGGTCCTGGAATCTGGTGCCAAGGTCCGCATTGGTACCCCGGCCCGCCAGTTGAGTCTCGCTGCTCTAGGTCAGATATGTTTGGGGGTGGGTAATTAAATTGTTAACTCAAACACAACTCACACAACAAATAGGCAACCCATCCATAATGATGTGTGTTTTGTGATTGATTCAAAATATATCACTTTTCAGGAGAAACTTCATGACTTTACCAATACAATTTGAAATTTGATCTTTGCCATAATGGATGTGGGCCTAAATGTGTGATTCACAGGGACCAAAAGAGGACACAAACAGGCACAGTAGTGCGAGGCCAAGCAAGGCAAACCATAGGGGCATCCCGTTATCTTGTTACTAGTGAACTTTAGATTATTTAGCAAACAGGCAAACATGCAGATTTAAGAGTACTCACCGTGGGTACGGGTCGGTGAGTCTGTGTCCCTTAGACCAGCATGTCCACCGACCGCGACCGGATGGAGAAGTCCCAGCACAATCTCCTCAGCAGGGGTAAACTCCAATTTAGAAGGAAAGCCACCTCCAGTTTTCAGGCTGAAAAGAGAAAATCGTTTGGTACTCAGAAAAGGTGCATACAGTACATCCTAAACATTATATTTGGAGAAAACATTTATTTACCTGTAATTATGCCTTTTATTTTCTTTTTGCCGTACAGCATACTTCAGATCAGAGATTTTCTTCTGAATTTGGGACACATCTTTCCTCTCTTCCCCCGCTGCATTTACTTGTCGTAGGATGGTTTCAAACAATTCCATCTTGCGCTGCTTTGTGGTGTGTTTTGATTTGCTCCCATAGAGCTCGTCATAGTATAATGTAAGGCCACTAGCCAATGCCATATTTTGGTCATGGGAGAATCTCCCACTCAACTGGCCGCGGCGCAATGTGCGGCCAGATGGTTGGCTTGGCTGCTCCTCCATGTGTGCAGACACATGTGGTGACATTATGGCCTGGGGCTGGGTAGGGGAATGGCCGGATTGGTGGCTTCCCAATGACTGGACTGGACTGGCCAAGGGACTGGGTGTTCTTGCGTGGCTGGCCACCGAACTTCCAGGTGTAGATGTGGTCATGGTTGAAATTCTGGGCCCTCTTGGGGGGCTATGTTCCCGGCTGGTGCCAGGTCGGGGGCTCTGTTCCCGGCTGGTGCCAGGTCGGGGGCTTCTGGCCCTGGATGGGGTTCTTCGGGCCCTGTAGGGGCTTCTGGCCCTGGATGGGGTTCTTCGGGCCCTGTAGGGGCTTCTGGCCCGGGATGGGGTTCTTCGGGCCCTGTAGGGGCTTCTGGCCCTGGATGGGGTTCTTCGGGCCCTGTAGGGGCTTCTGGCCCTGGATGGTGTTCTTCGGGCCCTGGCTGGGCTTCTGGCCCTGGATGGGGTTCGGCGGGCTCTGCCTGGGCTTCTGGCCCTGGATGGGGTTCGGCGGGCCCTGGCTGGGCTTCTGGCCCTGGATGGGGTTCGGCGGGCCCTGGCTGGGCTTCTGGCCCTGGATGGGGTTCGGCGGGCCCTGGCTGGGCTTCTGGCCCTGGATGGGGTTCGGCGGGCCCTGGCTGGGCTTCTGGCCCTGGATGGGGTTCGGCGGGCCCTGGCTGGGCTTCTGGCCCTGGATGGGGTTCGGCAGGCTCTGCCTGGGCTTCTGGCCCTGGATGGGGTTCGGCGGGCCCTGGCTGGGCTTCTGGCCCTGGATGGGGTTCGGCGGGCCCTGGCTGGGCTTCTGGCCCTGGATGGGGTTCGGCGGGCCCTGGCTGGGCTTCTGGCCCTGGATGGGGTTCGGCGGGCCCTGGCTGGGCTTCTGGCCCTGGATGGGGTTCGGCGGGCCCTGGCTGGGCTTCTGGCCCTGGATGGGGTTCGGCGGGCTCTGGCTGGGCTTCTGGCCCTGGATGGGGTTCGGCGGGCCCTGGCTGGGCTTCTGGCCCTGGATGGGGTTCGGCGGGCTCTGGCTGGGCTTCTGGCCCTGGATGGGGTTCGGCGGGCTCTGGCTGGGCTTCTGGCCCTGGATGGGGTTCGGCGGGCTCTGGCTGGGCTTCTGGCCCTGGATGGGCTTCTGGCCCTGGATGGGGTTCGGGCCCTGCTGCGGGGCCTGGGTTGCCGAACTGCCCTACTTGAACCCATGGCCGGTGTGGGCTCCCTTGTGCGGCCTCTTCTGGGGGCAGAGGTGGTGGGTGCTGCAGTTGGCTGCTTTTTGGCTGCAGGGGCACGTGGCTTGGGGCCCCTTTTTTGGGTTCCTGAGGGTCCAGTGTCCCTTGGTGGGGCAGAGGTAGTAGTCTTGCCTCTCAGCTTTCTCCTACCTTGCTGGGACCTTGTTGTTGGGCCCTCCGCGGTCTGGCTTTGCTGGGGTCGCTTGGTCATAGGCTTTTTAGGTGCCATCTTCCACAAATGCTCCAAGAGAATGAGCTTTGGGTGCAGGGACCTTTAAATAATGAGCCCAGCGTGTGACGCCTATGCGCACGACTACGCGCTCGTACGAACGTACGTTCGAGCGGAACCAGGAAACCGCTGGGGTTTCACTTATCTGCTGCCTTGAAGAAGCATAAAGATGGCGCCCACTATCTTCACCCGTCAACAGGAAGAGATCCTCATGCTGGTAAGTGGCTGCCTGTGCATTTTAATCTAATAGTCAATGATGGCCTAAATGTAAATGATGCGTTTGGAACTAGTTTGGGGGCTCTTAATGTTTAATAACTGGCTCCTCACACTTCATCCTCAAGGGCCGAGCCTGGCCACGTTTTCACCTGTCTATGCTGATGTCCTAATTCGGGCAATTGCTCGGGCTTAGCAACAGTTAATTAACCTGTGGAGTAGCGGGGCTAGCTGGCAAACCTGGCCTGTCTCGGACCTTGATGCGGATGTTTGAGGAACACTGTTTTCCTAAGCCATAAAAACACAACGGGAAGCCACACACGTGGTCCAAAAGCCTAAGCATAAGCCTACATCTTGGATGTTTAAACCATCCTAACATGCCATAGATGCAGGTGGCCTTATTCTTGATGTTGCCTATTATCTGTATGTACATGGTGTGTGATACATATAACATAAGACCAGACTCTCATTCACAGTCAACGTCCTCTTTAAGGCACTCCCCAAAAATGGCTGCCACTCTAAATGTGTGTGTTAATGACATGAAATTCTCAACTTGTGATGCAACACATATGGGTCTGTGTGTAAAAGTAAAAGCTCGGTGTCCATTATGTTTTTCAGATCATGCTTCAGCGCCGGTATGACTTCGCGCCCAATGTGTGCGAAAAAAGGGACATCGCCCGGGAGATCATCGCCGAGATACACCGTGTCACCAGCACCACCTTCACTCACACCCAGATAATGCAGCATTGGTCGGACCTGAAACGTCTGCACATGCCCCGGGTGCGGAGGTTTTTTGGAATCCATTTCCCAAGTAAGTACCAAGCAATTGCATGGTATATGTTCCAAATGTATAAGTTATGCCTTTATTTATAATGACTTTTCTTTGGTAGTGTTGGAAATGGATTTCAGAATTCGCCGCACCCGGAGGCGTACAGGCCGACCAGTGCTGCATGAGTCTGCATCTGTGAGTGAAGGTGGTGGATCTCCCGGGCGACGGACCTACCCCTCCTCTGTGGCCTCCTCAGACCAGCCCCTGGACCTTACCACAGAGGAGGGGCCAAACCGCGTGGGCGTGGAGTCATACCTGGCCAGGCATGGGGAAGGCTCTGGTATGTCACTCTTCATGTATAGGCACAAAGATATACATGGCAGGCCAAAAACTAAGTTATCCTTTATTATGTATTTGTAGAAGCTTCTGGTGCGGGTGAAATAGTGGAGGAGGAGGCAGCAGAGATGCTGGAAGTCGATCCTGGCGAAGGTGAGTGATGTCAGCCAGACTGGGAGCCAGATATGTTGGGAATAGTGACTCTCTACAAGTACTAACCAAATGTCACATGTTTCTCCAGGGACTTCTTCACAGCATAGCCAGGACCAAGGGCAGCCTGTTGGCCCCAACCAGCCATCTGTCGGCCACCAACTCCGTAAGTCTCCATGCCATTATTCATATTAATGTTTGGTTAGCTAATAACACACACATAACTAAAGGCGTAGCCAATGTGTAGTTCACACTTTCATGTGGGCACTTCGTTAGCTTAAAGAGGACCCTAACTTGTATTAAGAACCTAAGAATTAGCCATCACACTGTACCTACAGATTAGAAACATGGAAAAACACCCTTCAGCCATCTAATGCATGTTATTAGACTGAACAAAACCAATATTGCGGAATATGGAATGCGCAATATTTACAGGCAGCATGGGATACAGATTGAAAAAAGGAAGGTGCTGCCATGCATTGTGTGAGTGATGACCTTTCCCTCAACCCAGCTATGCTCTGGATTCCCAACGCACCACTGTAACCTACTCCCCTGTACTTTATCCAACTCTCCACTCCTCATTAAGTGTTATGCTTCAGAGTCCAGATGGCGGCGCTGTAATCCCAAAAAAACCCAAATTTACTTTGAGCTGGTGCCGAATCATTTGGGAATAGTTATTGGTTTTCATTAAATAATGTTGAAGGTCCGGTTTAAGGAGTTTAAAGACTTACCTGTGGGAAATGCATTAACTGTATCCCTTGGAAGAATGACATATGTCATGCATTTACATGTATTTGATTAACCCCAAATCTATTTCCAGCATACAAACCGGTCTGGGACTCCTATTTATGTTTCTTTCTCTATTGGTTACAGGGATGATCCCCAAAACATTGGCGGCCAAAAAAAAAAGAATGAAGGAGTTGGTGGCCGAGCTGCTGGCCATACAGGCGACGTTGGGGCCAACAGATGAAGAAGACGAGGAGGATTAGTGCCCTTGGTCCTGGCTACTTTGGTTCAAAGTTTTAAAAAGTTTATTATTGTTTTTAAAGTTTTAAAGTTTTGGGTTTTTCAAACCCCCCCCAAAAAAAACTCTGTTTTTAAGGAAAGCCAAAAAAACTTTTAAGATGTTTGTAAAAAAAAAAAAAAACCAAAAAAAAAAGGGGTTTAAAACCAAACACCCCAATAAAAAAATAAAAAGGAAACAAAAAAATATCCCAAAAGCACCAAAAAATTTTAAATAAATTATATTTCAATACTTCAAAAATGTGTCTTTTCTAATATGCGCAAACACAAACAATTACACAAACCAGAAAAAACACACTTAGAAACATATAGACATATGTACATTATGTGGTTTGGGTAAGTTTTAGGGTCGTCAACATGAAGAAGGATGCAAGCGCTAAGGGGTTTAGGTAAGTTTTATGGACCGAGAAATGAAGTGGGATGCAAGCGCGAAGAGGTTTAGGTAAGTTTGAGGGACCGAGAAATGAAGTTGGATGCAGGCGCTAAGGGGTTTAGGTAAGTTTGAGGGACCGAGAAATGAAGTTGGATGCAGGCGCTAAGAGGTTTAGGTAAGTTTGAGGGACCGATAAATGAAGTTGGATGCAGCCGCTAAGGGGTTTAGGTAAGTTTGAGGGACCGATAAATGAAGATGGATGCAGCCGCTAAGGGGTTTAGGTAAGTTTTATGGACCGATAAATGAAGTTTGATGCAGCCGCTAAGGGGTTTAGGTAAGTTTGAGGGACCGATAAATGAAGTTGGATGCAGCCGCTAAGGGGTTTAGGTAAGTTTTATGGACCGATAAATGAAGTTGGATGCAGCCGCTAAGGGGTTTAGGTAAGTTTTATGGACCGATAAATGAAGTTGGATGCAGCCGCTAAGGGGTTTAGGTAAGTTTTATGGACCGATAAATGAAGTTGGATGCAGCCGCTAAGGGGTTTAGGTAAGTTTTATGGACCGATAAATGAAGTTGGATGCAGCCGCTAAGGGGTTTAGGTAAGTTTTATGGACCGATAAATGAAGTTGGATGCAGCCGCTAAGGGGTTTAGGTAAGTTTTATGGACCGATAAATGAAGTTGGATGCAGCCGCTAAGGGGTTTAGGTAAGTTTGAGGGACCGATAAATGAAGTTGGATGCAGCCGCTAAGGGGTTTAGGTAAGTTTGAGGGACCGATAAATGAAGTTGGATGCAGGCGCTAAGGGGTTTAGGTAAGTTTGAGGGACCGAGAAATGAAGTTGGATGCAGGCGCTAAGAGGTTTAGGTAAGTTTTAGGGACCGAGAAATGAAGTTGGATGCAGGCGCTAAGGGGTTTAGGTAAGTTTGAGGGACCGAGAAATGAAGTTGGATGCAGGCGCTAAGGGGTTTAGGTAAGTTTGAGGGACCGAGAAATGAAGTTGGATGCAGGCGCTAAGAGGTTTAGGTAAGTTTTAGGGACCGAGAAATGAAGTTGGATGCAGGCGCTAAGGGGTTTAGGTAAGTTTGAGGGACCGAGAAATGAAGTTGGATGCAGGCGCTAAGGGGTTTAGGTAAGTTTTAGGGACCGAGAAATGAAGTTGGATGCAGGCGCTAAGAGGTTTAGGTAAGTTTTATGGACCGATAAATGAAGTTGGATGCAGGCGCTAAGAGGTTTAGGTAAGTTTTATGGACCGATAAATGAAGTTGGATGCAGGCGCTAAGAGGTTTAGGTAAGTTTTATGGACCGATAAATGAAGTTGGATGCAGCCGCTAAGGGGTTTAGGTAAGTTTTATGGACCGATAAATGAAGTTGGATGCAGGCGCTAAGGGGTTTAGGTAAGTTTTATGGACCGATAAATGAAGTTGGATGCAGCCGCTAAGGGGTTTAGGTAAGTTTTATGGACCGATAAATGAAGTTGGATGCAGCCGCTAAGGGGTTTAGGTAAGTTTGAGGGACCGATAAATGAAGTTGGATGCAGCCGCTAAGGGGTTTAGGTAAGTTTGAGGGACCGATAAATGAAGTTGGATGCAGGCGCTAAGGGGTTTAGGTAAGTTTGAGGGACCGAGAAATGAAGTTGGATGCAGGCGCTAAGAGGTTTAGGTAAGTTTTAGGGACCGAGAAATGAAGTTGGATGCAGGCGCTAAGGGGTTTAGGTAAGTTTGAGGGACCGAGAAATGAAGTTGGATGCAGGCGCTAAGGGGTTTAGGTAAGTTTTAGGGACCGAGAAATGAAGTTGGATGCAGGCGCTAAGAGGTTTAGGTAAGTTTTATGGACCGATAAATGAAGTTGGATGCAGGCGCTAAGAGGTTTAGGTAAGTTTGAGGGACCGAGAAATGAAGTTGGATGCAAGCGCTAAGAGGTTTAGTTAAGTTTCTGGTTGAGGGTGCGCATGCGCAAGATCTTATAAACATACGAACGCACGAATCTAAGAGGCCAAAAACCAATGAAAGCCAGAGGCAAACGCAAGTAATTGGAAGAGGTGGACGATGGAAGCAGCCGAAAAAACAGGCTGCCGCCGCAACAGGTGAGCACATGAACGTGATTTTTACGATTGGCAACTGACTGAGGCAAGTTCGGGAGATATCATACGAACGGACGTATCTTTTAGGATAGAAACGTATTTGCTTATTGAATCACTCGCAAGTTCATACGAACGCACGAGCGGACGTGAAAAATAGGATGATCGTGAGCCAAATCCAAGCTGTTACATGTTTCTTTGAATCAACCCATATAAGGCTATAAACATGCAGACAAAATATGGTGTGCCTCAATGCAAACAATCTCTTATACTGAAGCCACAGTCTCCCCACCTATTCTAATATATATATATATATATATATATATATTATTTTAGAATATCCTGCAATCACCAATATTACTGGGTATGATAATTGTATCACATATCATTAAAGGGAGACCACTTTAAAGGCAGATCTCTCACCTGCACAGTGCTGATGAATGGGCTGCAATGGGGACTGGACAAAAAGCTGTGAAACTTGGAGTCTTATTCATGAAGGTATAGCTCCAAGTAGTGCCTGTACAGCGCCAGGTAGCAGCAGGTGAACGCCGGCTATGGCACGCAATTACACATTTATGAAGCGGATTCTGGTGAGCAACTAGAACAACGCTATGTAGCGTACGATTCATCATTATCCCAGGATCAGCGTACAGCGCCGGCGTTTATCCTTGTCTTACCTGTCGCTACCTGGTGCTCTCCAATACATTTCTATGGACGATCCTTAAATCCCTTTCCTAATTTTTTATTTTGTTTTTTACTTAAAAATATTTATGACATTTATCCTGGCCCACAAAATCATGTTTTTTTTTTTTTTTGGGACATTTATGCAAAAATGGATTTACTTGTCTCTAACTAAAGTGGTAATGTCACACCCCTCCAACAATGTCATTCCATGTTATTTCGCTTGCCTACTGCTGTTCCCGTGTCTTAAAAATCACTTTAATCACACAGCGTCCTGCGCTATGTCCTCCAGCCGTTCACTCACTGTCATTTTTTAATGAATATGGGTTGAGTGGCTGAGATTCTGTCGCACTGAGCAGTCGCTGTCGTTCGCAGCATGCTGCACTCTGCAGTTGTTAAATATGGTATTGTGCAGTTGTTATATATGGTATATGTGTGCCTATAGCGCCGAACATTGCTATGCGTGCGCAGTTTTAATGTTGTGTTTCATAGTGGGATGTTTGGAGGCTCAAAGGTTTTGCTTTCAATTTCGTTTTGTGTACTTCCGGTTCTACACCTACGAGGATCCACCATGCACCCCAGGTGACCTGCCAGATGCCTCCCCAGCTCCTCCTCAGACTCCGATACCCCCCACCCACCCCCCTGCCCCTTCAGCCTCCCCTGCCCCTTCAAAGAAGAAGAGACAGAGGGTGGATCCTCGGGTGAATGGCCAAGTGGTCAAAGTAAGCAAACATGTGTATAGTGTGTTAATGTAATCTCACAATTGGACTCAGCTGAGTCCCACACCCCCTGTGGCCACACTCAAGTGGGGAGTCCCAGTGGGGAGAAGGCAAGGGACTCCACCAGGATCAGGGAGTGAGAGGGAGGAGGGTGGCCCATTGTGAGGAGCGGAGGCTCCACGCCTCCACCTCATAGCCCTCCCTGGGATACCAGCAGCAGCTCATCCCCTGGTGAGTGGAGTTATTAATGAGGATTATTATTTCAATTTGTACCTTGTTGTTACTAAAATATTCCTTTGCACCTATACCTTTTTTACAGGGCATCATAGAGCCGGCACCTCCACCAACTAAGGGCCTTATTTATCACGGGCTAGCGCCAGGTAGTGTCTGACGAGCGCCAGGTACCGCCAGCTAACGGCGACTACCGACTCAAGTACGCCCGGCGGCGGTCACAATGACGCATTTATCAAGCTAAATGAGGCTAGCGCCGGCGAGAGCGACTGCAAGCGCGGGATTCATCATGAAGCCGCCTGGAACGAACAGCGCCGCTGCAAATTCCATCACATCGCCAGGTATGACCTGTCGCTCCCTGGCGTTGTCCAATGCATTTCAATGGAGCAATCTTTAATTAATCATAATTAATTGCTCTTAATTTTTTTTTTTTTTTTTTAAAAAGTCAAAAATTCTGAGACCACTTCTGCAATGTTAGGATTTTTTTTTAAGTTAAAAAAAAAAAAAAAAATTTGTGCAGAATTGATATTACAGGTCTGATATTAATGTATTCATATTACAAAATGATTCAAAAAACGTGTATAATTTTACAATCCAAAAATATGGTTGTTTAGGGGTTAAAAACTAGTTAACAGCCATCGCCGCCAGCGCTCTGGGGTTTAAACAAGGAATGGACAGCGCGAGCAAATTCGGAGCGTGATTTGTTAATGAATATGAAGCAAGCCGTTCGCTCTGGCCATTCGTTGTCAGGCGCTCACATACAACGCTGAACCTGTGAAACAGGGACCCCTAAGCCCGTATTCAACATTACCGCACACCGACTGAGTCGCTGTCATCAAGCTAACGCCGGCCAAGCACAGGTAATACTGGCTGGCGCTGTGAAAATCACGCTACAGTCGCTCATCTGTCGCTACCTGGCGCTGTTAATGAATCGGCCTCTAAGCTGAAGATGAGGCACTCGGTCATAGTCGTGGTAAGAGTTGTTTTCATTATTCAATTTATGTATTTCTAAATATGTATTTGAACATATATAATATTTAAATGGCCCAAACGCCTTATATGGTTGTAACGGCCATTTGGCCTATTTCACAGTAGCTGCTCTACTGTTGTACCCCTAAATCCTAAACTAATGTCCCTAGAACATGTGTTACCTAAAGTTGGCATTTTAAAACAAACACATGGCCAAGTATATACCCACAAGTATGTTTATGTTCTTATTCTAACTAATACATGTTGAGGCCTATTAAAAACATCAGATACATTGTTCTTATGATTGTTTGTGTTTTGTTTTTTCTCGTAACAGATGTTTCCACACAGATGGACCCGGTACTAATTCTCGCCACCCCTTCTCCAGGAACCTCCAGCAGCATGGGCCCAAGCCACAGTTGCGATGGTGAGTACCCAAAATTCTATTCCATACATTTTTGACTAAAATATGCATGTGTATGACCATGTCCAAATGTTAATGAAAGTCTGCTGTTTACTATTAGACATTGAGATGATATATTTGCAATCCTCAGTCATAATTGCAGGTAAGCATGCTAGTTAGATGGCTCTGCTAATGTTAATTGACCAAACATTATACAGGCAGCTGGTGATTATGTCTTGGATTTCTAATATTCCTACTATTGTAACTTCACTATCTATAAATTGGGTTGGATGATGGATTTAACATTACAAAAGGACAGGAGAAATTGAGCAAGACAGGAACTACAGTCTTCCGCTTCTTAAGTAGGCCTTATTTAGTTAGTTAAAGTAGTTTATAATGGGAGACTACGGTGGATAATATAGAATGGTGGCCCATATTTTTTGTTTTGGGCATCTATTATTTAGACAAACTTGTTGTTTAAGGGTTAAAATAGTTTGGAATAATATTACTTACTAAAATAAATGTCACCCCTTTCATAGGTATATACTGTATTATTTACCTACTGAACTTATATATATTTTTACTTCCCTACAGCTTGCACAATGGAGCATCACAGACTGTGGCAGTATTGTCCGAAAGACAAGACTGATGCTGCTGGGGAAGAAGAAAAAGCCATAGGGTGGGGGGAATTAGGATTGCCGCTGTGCGACATAGTTTTATGACCATATTGGACACTTTTCTAAATTTTAAATAAATATTTTAATTGTTTTCCTAAAATTTGTGTCGGATTCTTGGATTCTTATTCAATAAACTTAACATTACAACAACAAACACACCAAAAAAAAAACGAATAATCTTATATTGGCAATGTGATCAATGACAATATAACATTGAAATAAAATGTTAGCGTTAAAACATCATAAAAATGCCCAGACATCATAAGATTTGTGTAAGTGAATGTACAGCATTTTTAGTGCCTGCAAAACATCAGATTCATCAATGGCGGCCAGGTTAATATAGCGACGGGGGCGCTCTGTCATAGCAACTGACGGACGATCAGAGCGACCACTAGTGGTCGCTCATAGCGTCGCAGTACAGACACTCATCTGTCGCTACCTGGCGTTAGTAATGAATAAGCCTGTCTGAGTGCTGCTGGGACAGCTCTGGATCCTGATAAGGATGGCTAAGGCTGCTGCGCTCATGTAGCAACCGCTAAGCTGGCGGGAAACAGAAGAATCAGGCTCTGAAGCAGCTGGATGATGCCGTATCAGCTGGCGGCAAAATCCCATATCAGCTGGCAGCAACAATCTAGTCACAAATTAGCATGCTCTTCTAGTATCCTAAAACAAACTAAATCCTAACAGCAACTGAGATTAGAAATCGGGTACAGCTCAACAATTCAACAATTAAAGTGGACCAACAGTCAAAAATGACCAGACCGACACAACAAACAGTGCTCATATGCATCCCTCCCCAGGGCAAATTAGATTGCTGCACATAAAAATTATTTTATTTTTTTGCTGTAGTAAATTTTAAAAACAAATTGGCGGCTCATGCATTTGCAGGCCACCTGCAAAAACAGGAAATGCTGCTGGGCTTCCTGTTACTGTGTATTGTCAGTTATGTCAGAGGAAGCTCCAAAATGGCCGCTACCTTTCTTTTCCAACTGTGACAGGCTGTTGGTCCGGTTTAAGACATGATATATAGTAAAATGTAATGTATTGTATATCCAGATACAATATAAACACTAGGACAACAACTGTTAAAAACAACAGGTCAAATGTTAATACATCAAAATGTAATACCAATGTGTCTTTAATTTTTGCACAGGCAGACTAAATAAATTATCATAGTGCCAAATACTCAAGTACTCAGGGGGTTAATAAATAGTAAAACGTGCAAAGCAGTATATGTAGCTAGTGCAAAAAATCATAAAAAATCTGTGCACATAGAAAAGCAATATATATACAACATTATAAATAAATTTGCCCTTCATACACAATAATATCAATCCGTGGGGCAACAGTAAAACAATCAACTATGGGTGATTTCTAAGACTCTAAGAGACAAGTATGGTAGGTGCACAGGGTCATAAACCTTAAGCAACTCAGAAAACCAGGAGAGCAAAACTGGCCTGAACAGAGCGCAGACACTATTGTAAAAATAGGCATAACCAATCTATTTATTAGAAAAACTGCTGACACATAAACAAACAGTTAATGTTAGTGTCAGTTAGTGTCTGTTCAGGCCAGTTTTGCTGACCTGGTTTTCTGAGTTACTCTGAAAAACATGATAAGAAAAAGAGATATTGCCCTGGGTAAGAATAATCCAAGTATTGAGATCAGAGTGTTGGTGAAAATGACCGCTCCCCACGTGTTTCGCTGCCTCTACATAGCTTCCCCGGGGTGGGGTGCCATCCTGTAGACTCACCTTTTATGAGCCCAGGTAGGGGTGCTCACGCTACGCTTACCTGAGTGATGCCACACCGTGCCGGAGTTGCCAGCAGCCTGCCCCCTGCGATGACTCGGCTGCTGTTATCAGCCGGGGAAGTGCTATACACAGCCCTTGTGATGACTTGGCTGCAGTCATCAAGCAGGGGGCTGCACCTCAGAGGCTTCCAGCGTCAGCCACACACAAACTCCTCATCCCGGAACCCATAAAGTGGATATAATAGTTTAGTATTTAAACAGCATATTGTGTTGCCATAGCAACACCTGTAGTAGTGCTGTGTGTAGTAGTAGTAGTGTTGCTGGAATATTTTTTTTTTATTGTTTTTATGTAAATGCTATTGTGCAGGACATGTGGTTTGATATTTTTTGCATATTAATTCACCGTCATGCTTATACAAAAACTTTTCTTTTCTGAAAATCCAAAGGACATATGTCTGACCTGTCTTAATCCTTCTAACGCCAGCTACATAAAATGTACATAGCGGCCTCTCCTGCCATTAAATGCCAGCTACGTAAATTTTACATAGCTTTCTTCTCCCCCCCCCCCCCCCCCCGTTTGCGGCATAAAAAAATGCACACACCTATCCCCCCCCCCCATTGAACCATCCAGGTCTCCTCCGATCCACTCCCTGGGTTCTTCCAGTTTCAGGAGAGGGCCCGGAATAGCTCCCCCTCCAGATTACTTCCAGAAAGATAAGCCCACTACAACAAGCTGGGTATGCCTAGAAAGCCTAATGTGTTTACCTTCAGGGAATATATGGTTTGTTGGGGGGGATTTTACATTTAAAGGGTTGTTTTGGTTGAAAACATGCAAGGTGCACACTTTGTCTGCAGAGCTGAAATTTTTCAAGTAAAATGACCCTTACGCACATGCTTTACATTGGGCTGTTTGGTAATTCTTCCCTTGACAGTACTTATGCATGTTGGGTATTGTCCTGTTTGGGGGACCTTGCTTGTTTTTTCTTGTTTGCATATTGTTTTTTAGGAAAATGTGGCTTTTTTTTTTAGGGAAACCCTGTGCAACCAAGAAAACTGCGCATATGTCGACAAGCCTGGTATGCCTAGAAAGCTTGAGGTGTGTACTTCTAGAGAATATATAGTTTGTGGGGAGTTTTTTAAAATGTAGAAGGTTGAAAAACTGCAAGGTGCGCATAGCAGTTGTATTTTATCTGAAAATCTCCTAAAGCCTTTTTTTCAGTTTGGGGGAAGTCTTCTGGGCAGGGAAAGGTGTCTATCAATACGTATGTGGCGGGTGAGTTTAAAAGGATGGTGGTTAATGATAGATTCTACTGTCTTGAGGAAGTGACGTGGCTTTGTCTGTCACAGAATGCGTGGTTTAAGGAGGGGGGTGCCATTCGGACTCCTGCTTGATGATGTTACTATTATAATTGCTACTTCTTTCCCTGCTTTTGTTTCCCCTCTGGTCCTCTTCTGCTCTTTAGCTTGTAATATTTATAAAATAAGCCGTATTAACAGTAGCACTTTAGAAGACTGATATCAGTAATATTTATAGCTTTAAATTAGATGTGGATTATTTTGCACTTTTATGTACATGGCATAATTTGCTTCTTTTGCACTATGCACTTTATTTAATGCACTTTAACTGATATAGCATATTTATTAGGGTTTTTAGTGATGGCTGAATAGATTAGATAATGTGTTGCAGGGGGCACATAAGGGGATTGGAACAATATTCAGCAAGTATAATTAGAAATGTGATGGATTTGGGTCCGCATAGCCTACCCCTGTAATAGTCTATATGTGTTTTTTAATTGGTTTTAAGTTTTACATTGTTGTATGGTACGTGAGTGTTTTATGTTTAATACAATTAGTATATTGATCTATTTACTATTGGTGGTGTGTTTTTATAGTGGCCGGGCCTGGGCCACCCTCATTTAATGTGTTTGTGTTTGGGATTGTTTGGCTAGTTTAGAGCACACCTTTATTTTTAGGAGGGGTCTGGTTTTTTGTGTGGTGGGGGCTTTTTTGGAGTGAAGTGTACATTTCTATATATTACCCATTTATTTAAAGGTAATTATGTATTTACATTTATATACAGTATGGTAGGAACCTTATAGGATGGAGGCGATGACCATCTGGGAATAGCTCTATACTGTATTAGTAGATTTCATCTGGAATGGTGTGAAATGTAGCAAGCAAGTATACAGACAAGGGTCTGGACTTGCACACTTATCTGCACTCCACAAATCTGTTAAAGACAAAGAAGAGTTTAAAATAAAAGTGCTAAGATTTAGCAGCTTTGTAGAATTATGTCTTTGTATGCATGTGTAGTTTTTGTTTTGGTTCTCTTTATAGTTGCACCACAGTGCATAAGCCGCTAGTATAGAGGACACAGAAATATTTCCCTTCATCTTCCACTTGTGTGTTGCTTATTGACAGAAATGCTGAATCCCCTGATATAGACCCGACAAATCTATCTGATATATCAGCAGGCCTGACATTGTGGTTGCTCTGTCCATTGCTGCTAACTATAAGTTTAGGTACACTTCCAAATGCCTGGTATATCCAGGTTGGGTGATTACCAGCAGCTACTGACCCACCACTTCGACTGCAGGAAAGACGGATATTTCTTCCAGAAGACACGAACATTGACTCCTCCTGAATCACACTGAACTGAGCTCTAGAATCTGAAATACAAAGTGTTACATTGAAATTAACATACAGTCTCATTGTGATGGAGAAGAAATACAATAGTTAAGAATGGGTCTAGTTTCGTACATAACACATAGGAAAGTGTGAAGATGATGATTGTCCAGGACATGGTAGACTGTAAAAGTTAGAATGTTTGATGCATGCAGTAAAAAGTTTTGATGGTTGACCCTCAGAAGCTCCTAAAATGCTGTGATTAACTGGGCGTGTTTATTTATGCAAAAAATTGACTTTTCATATCCTATCAAATTCCTGCGATGACTCCTTCTAATATAAATTGTTTGAAATGTAGGACTGGAGTCATGTGGATTTTAGTTTATTTATATGTTTTACAAAGAGGAATTGATACTATCTTGCATCACACAGTTTAACCATAAGGATTCTATGAAAGCAAGAGGTACATTTGTTAAGTGGAGGCTGACATCATGTGGCCTGACAGTATATATATAAGCTATAGACTGTATGTGTTTGAGGAACCAACTATCTGTCTTTGTCTCATTTCAGAACTTTTTCCACATTCAATGTTACCCTTACTCTGTACAATTCCATGGAAAAACAACACCAAATCATTTGGAGGAAGAATTCAGAATAACAAAACTCAAAAATGTGCTTTTATATTTGGGGATATGAAATTAGAATTAGCCATTCTTGTTAGATGATGGACAGTACACCACTGCCATCATTTAAAGTGACCCTATATTAAAAATAAATGTAGGTTCCTTTTAACAATATAAAAAGTATCAATCTCCGCGGGACCAATGAAAATGCAGTCTTTTTCATTCACTACGATTCTTTTAAGTGCTATCCACCACCTGTCACACAGTGCACGTACCAGACGAAGGTTATTATGAGCGTTTAAATGAAACACTTTTAGTTTCCTTGTTATTTATATCCTCGTATCCAGATATGTATTAATTTTCCAACTCCTTAAATTTCCTCTTAGTAATAATAGATCAATGCAGTTTTTATAAAAAGCAATTCTCTTTAATTCAAGTTTACATGGAAGATAAATCTATATTGCCACACATAGCGTAATACTGCCGTACAATGAGTTGTGTGCGCAAATCATAAAATCTTCTTACCAAATAGTAGATAAAACCAGGCATTGTAATAAACAATGTTTCTGTAATGTGTAGAGATAGGAAGCTTCATCTCCTCCTCAGCCCCTTTACTGCACAATGCAAGTACCCAGCAGCAGGCTCCTGTCCCTCCAAATACTAGGCCTCCGGATTCGGGAAGTGTCAGCTGCTTTCGGGGGTCATGTGATCTATGATAGGTTTCCGCCCAACGCGTTTCGTCTCCCGACTTAATCGTAGGCGCACGGAACGCTACCACTGATTTGCTTTATAGTTTCATCTCAATTCTGTTAAACATTTGCGCACTGCAATGTTGCGCAGTCAGCTATTTAAATGCTTTTAAACAAGGAGGGTGTGGAGCTTTCACCGCCTCATCTCACAACACAAAATAAATCATACGATGAGGGACTATCGCTACCATATCCTAGAACATAGTTTTTACCACAATAGTTAACATACTATACATTTTAGCTCATATACCAATCTTAAAAATTTAAAAATATTATCCTGCGCTTATAGAATCAAGATACATGCATTTTATTTGACATTCAACAGAGATATTATTTTTCAAGGCGGGTATAATACACTGCAATAAGCACGCATATTTTGACGATATAAATTCTGAATTTTTTAATGAGTTATCTATATATGAAAACTATATTAATTATTCATAACTATAATAGAAATAGCTCTAATCGTTCTACAATATGAAAAATATATTTCTGTTGCATTTGCCAAATTTGTTAATATAATTTCACATACAATTAAAAAAATGAAACATAATATCAGCGGTTATATAGCTATATAAATTCAATAATTCATTGATCATAAAGATTCAGCAGATAAAAGACCATCTGATCATTATTATTTATTTTAAAAAACAATTAATGTTATATTCGACATTCAAGCCCTCAGGTGGCATTGTGCTTACAGTGTATATCCATTTTGACTCCAACTTGGATAACTCTTTAATTAAGTCACCACCTTTTAAATTTAAATGCATTTGATCTATTATATAAAATTATAAACCAGCAGGATTACTATTGTGCTTTATTTTAAAATGTAACAAGACACTATGCAATTCATAGCTTCTCTGGGGGGCATTGTGTATAGATTATAGCCTCCTCCCACATACCCATAAATAAATTAGCTAGGCTGGGAGCATATTTTGCTCTCATCGCAACACCTTTTGTTTGTACATATTTGTTGTTGAACCAAAAATAATTATGGGTCATAGCATAATGAAAAAGATCTATTAAGAAATTAATTTGATTCTATAAATCTATATATAATCTATACACAATGCCCCACACTAGAGATGAGCGAACTTTTGAAAAATTCGATTCGACTGATTCGCCGAATTTTCCGACAAAAATCGTTTCGACCCGAATAAATTCGCGACGAATCGCTATTAAAAACGGCTATTTCTGAGCCTCCTACAGCCTCAATAGGGTTGTAAACCATTCAGCCTTGCTGTAACACGCACAGGATGCGTGCTGGGTTTGTTAAATAATACTTTGAAGAAATATCACATGCAGATCAGAGGCATCGCTAATAGAATCGCAGAGCGGCACAATTGCAGAGAGTTGAAGTGGCATCACTATGAGGGGCAGAAGGAGCCCAAATATACACTGGAGTTGGCCTCAGGAGCCCAAAAATTGGATGAATCACACCCTGGAGTTGGCAGAAGTTGGCAGCAGCAGCAGGAGCCCAAATATACACTGGAGTTGGCTTCAGGAGCCCAAAAATTGGATGAATCACACCCTGGAGTTGGCAGAAGTTGGCAGCAGCAGGAGCAGGAGCCCAAATATACACTGGAGTTGGCCTCAGGAGCCCAAAAATTGGATGAATCACACCCTGGAGTTGGCAGAAGTTGGCAGCAGCAGCAGCAGGAGCCCAAATATACACTGGAGTTGGCCTCAGGAGCCCAAAAATTGGATGAATCACACCCTGGAGTTGGCAGGAGTTGACAGTAGTAGCAGCAGGAGCCCAAATATACACTGGAGTTGGCCTCAGGAGCCCAAAAATTGGATGAATCACACCCTGGAGTTGGCAGAAGTTGGCAGCAGCAGCAGCAGGAGCCCAAATATACACTGGAGTTGGCCTCAGGAGCCCAAAAATTGGATGAATCACACCCTGGAGTTGGCAGAAGTTGGCAGCAGCAGCAGCAGGAGCCCAAATATACACTGGAGTTGGCTTCAGGAGCCCAAAAATTGGATGAATCACACCCTGGAGTTGGCAGGAGTTGACAGTAGTAGCAGCAGGAGCCCAAATATACACTGGAGTTGGCTTCAGGAGCCCAAAAATTGGATGAATCACACCCTGGAGTTGGCAGAAGTTGGCAGCAGCAGCAGCAGGAGCCCAAATATACACTGGAGTTGGCCTCAGGAGCCCAAAAATTGGATGAATCACACCCTGGAGTTGGCAGAAGTTGGCAGTAGTAGCAGCAGGAGCCCAAATATACACTGGAGTTGGCCTCAGGAGCCCAAAAATTGGATGAATCACACCCTGGAGTTGGCAGAAGTTGGCAGTAGTAGCAGCAGGAGCCCAAATATACACTGGAGTTGGCTTCAGGAGCCCAAAAATTGGATGAATCACACCCTGGAGTTGGCAGAAGTTGGCAGTAGCAGCAGCAGGAGCCCAAATATACACTGGAGTTGGCTTCAGGAGCCCAAAAATTGGATGAATCACACCCTGGAGTTGGCAGGAGTTGACAGTAGCAGCAGCAGGAGCCCAAATATACACTGGAGTTGGCCTCAGGAGCCCAAAAATTGGATGAATCACACCCTGGAGTTGGCAGGAGTTGACAGTAGCAGCAGCAGGAGCCCAAATATACACTGGAGTTGGCTTCAGGAGCCCAAAAATTGGATGAATCACACCCTGGAGTTGGCAGAAGTTGGCAGCAGCAGCAGCAGCAGGAGCCCAAATATACACTGGAGTTGGCTTCAGGAGCCCAAAAATTGGATGAATCACACCCTGGAGTTGGCAGGAGTTGACAGTAGCAGCAGCAGGAGCCCAAATATACACTGGAGTTGGCCTCAGGAGCCCAAAAATTGGATGAATCACACCCTGGAGTTGGCAGAAGTTGGCAGCAGCAGCAGCAGGAGCCCAAATATACACTGGAGTTGGCCTCAGGAGCCCAAAAATTGGATGAATCACACCCTGGAGTTGGCAGGAGTTGACAGTAGTAGCAGCAGGAGCCCAAATATACACTGGAGTTGGCTTCAGGAGCCCAAAAATTGGATGAATCACACCCTGGAGTTGGCAGAAGTTGGCAGCAGCAGCAGCAGGAGCCCAAATATACACTGGAGTTGGCTTCAGGAGCCCAAAAATTGGATGAATCACACCCTGGAGTTGGCAGAAGTTGGCAGCAGCAGCAGCAGGAGCCCAAATATACACTGGAGTTGGCTTCAGGAGCCCAAAAATTGGATGAATCACACCCTGGAGTTGGCAGAAGTTGGCAGCAGCAGCAGCAGCAGGAGCCCAAATATACACTGGAGTTGGCTTCAGGAGCCCAAAAATTGGATGAATCACACCCTGGAGTTGGCAGGAGTTGACAGTAGCAGCAGCAGGAGCCCAAATATACACTGGAGTTGGCCTCAGGAGCCCAAAAATTGGATGAATCACACCCTGGAGTTGGCAGAAGTTGGCAGCAGCAGCAGCAGGAGCCCAAATATAC
Organism: Gastrophryne carolinensis; assembly: GCA_027917425.1. Classification (NCBI taxonomy): domain Eukaryota; kingdom Metazoa; phylum Chordata; class Amphibia; order Anura; family Microhylidae; genus Gastrophryne; species Gastrophryne carolinensis. The sequence continues at coordinate 468,760,151 of CM051234.1, read as the reverse complement.
ACTGGAGTTGGCCTCAGGAGCCCAAAAATTGGATGAATCACACCCTGGAGTTGGCAGGAGTTGACAGTAGTAGCAGCAGGAGCCCAAATATACACTGGAGTTGGCTTCAGGAGCCCAAAAATTGGATGAATCACACCCTGGAGTTGGCAGAAGTTGGCAGCAGCAGCAGCAGGAGCCCAAATATACACTGGAGTTGGCTTCAGGAGCCCAAAAATTGGATGAATCACACCCTGGAGTTGGCAGAAGTTGGCAGCAGCAGCAGCAGGAGCCCAAATATACACTGGAGTTGGCTTCAGGAGCCCAAAAATTGGATGAATCACACCCTGGAGTTGGCAGAAGTTGGCAGTAGTAGCAGCAGGAGCCCAAATATACACTGGAGTTGGCTTCAGGAGCCCAAAAATTGGATGAATCACACCCTGGAGTTGGCAGGAGTTGACAGTAGCAGCAGCAGGAGCCCAAATATACACTGGAGTTGGCCTCAGGAGCCCAAAAATTGGATGAATCACACCCTGGAGTTGGCAGGAGTTGACAGTAGTAGCAGCAGGAGCCCAAATATACACTGGAGTTGGCTTCAGGAGCCCAAAAATTGGATGAATCACACCCTGGAGTTGGCAGAAGTTGGCAGTAGCAGCAGCAGGAGCCCAAAAAATGGCCTAAAGACATAAATATGTTTTGCACCATTTGTAAAGTGTAAAACGTGGCACCATGCTGAATCTAGTCGCATGCATCAGGCATTGGTGGGTGGAAATCCTGGCTGATCCATCCCTGATTCATTTTGACAAAGGTGAGTCTCTCCACATTTTTAGTTGACAGACGAGTTCTCCTCGCCGTAACTATGGCCCCCGCCGCACTAAACACCCGCTCAGATGGCACGCTACTTGCCGGGCAGGACAGCTTTTCCAGGGCAAACTCTGCTAGTTGCGGCCACAAATCAAGTTTGGCTGCCCAGAAGTCCAGCGGATCCTCAAGGTGTGTTGGCATGGTCATGTCAAAGTATGACATGACCTGCTGGTTCAGGTCCTGCTCCAGGTCTTCCTGCTGCTCATGAGTAGCCTCACTATGCGGGTGTAGAAAGCTACTCATTAGCGACTGAAGACTGAGGCTGCTGCTGCTGATGGAGCTTCTGCTGCTGCTGCTGCCAACCCCCCCAGCGGCCATGGCAGTGGAAGGTGAGCGCAGAGGTCCCCTCGAGTCAGACCTGCGAGAGTATGGACCATGGCGCAGATAGGCATCGGCCAACTGCCTACGTAGAATGTCTTTGTAGTAGTTGAGTTTGTCCTCCCTCTCGGTGGGTTTAAAAAATGCCCCCATTTTGTGCCGGAAGCGAGGGTCCAATAAGGTGGACAGCCAGAAGTCATCCCGCCGACAGATGGAAACAATTCTGGGGTCACTACGCAAGCATGTGAGCATGCTTCGTGCCATTTGCGCAAGTGACTCGGATGGACTACCTGTCTCCATCTCCACTGCATACTGCCACGGTGTGCCCGGGTCCTCTGTCTCTCCTTCCTCAAAAACCTCTAGCTCCTCTGGCTGCTCCTGCTCCTCCTCTCCTGTCCGCTGACTAGATAAACCAGCCATTTCGCCAAGCCTAAACTGTGTTTCGCTGGGCAACTCCTCCTCCTCCTCTTCCTCCTCCTCCTCCTCCAGTTCAGCTCCAACGGGGTTCATGTGGCCGTAAGATGTAAACGCCATGTCTCCAGTGCCCTGACCAGCCATGGTTTCCAACATGTGCTGTAGTACATGAAGCAGTGGAATCACGTCGTTCATCCTGTAATCCTGCCGACTGACAAATAAAGTGGCTTCCTCAAAGGGCCTGAGCAAACGGCAGGTGTCACGTATGAGCTGCCACTGGTTGACATTGAAGTTACACAGGGGAGTCCCCCTATCTGCTTGGATCATCAGGAAATCCGTGATGGCTTTTCTCTGTTCATATAATCGGTCCAACATGTGAAGGGTGGAATTCCAACGGGTGGAAACATCGCAAATCAGACTATGTTGGGGGATACCATTCTGACGCTGTAGCTCAAGAAGGGTGTGTTTGGCGGTGTAGGAGTGGCTGAAGTGCATGCAAAGTTTCCGTGAAGTTGTTAGGATGTCCTGCAGATGGGGGGAACACTTCAGAAACCGCTTGACAACCAGATTGAAGACGTGAGCCATGCAGGGGGCATGGGTCAGGCTTCCTTGGCGCAGCGCAGACAAAATGTTCTTCCCATTGTCGGTAACCATGATTCCCATTTTAAGTTTTCTCGGAGTAAGCCATGTTTGGATTTCCTGATGAATACATTTAAGCAGTTCCTCCCCTGTGTGACTCCGTTCGCCAAGACAAACCATGTGAAGCACTGCGTGACACCTCCGTGCCCTGCACACATGGTAGACTGGAGGGGCACTGAGACTTGAGCCTACAGTGGAGGGTGAGGAGATGGCGGAGGATGAGGAGGCCGAGTCGCACGGTGTCACAGGCCCAATGGGCAGAGAGCGCGGAGGCCGAAGCGGCGTGACCTGTCCAAGTTGCTGCTGCAAAGGGACCACATTCACCCAGTGGGCCGTAAACGACATGTACTGCCCCTGACCGTAGTTACAGCTCCAGATGTCGGCGCTGCCATGTATTTTGCTACACACCGACAGGCTCAAGGACTGGCCCACCTTCTGTTCAACAAAAGTGTGCAGCGCTGGTACTGCCTTCTTGGCAAAGAAATGACGGCTTGGGACTCTCCACCTCGGCTCGGCACAAGCCATCAGTTCTCTGAAAGGTGCAGATTCCACCACCTGAAAAGGGAGCGACTGCAGCACCAGCAACTTGGACAGGAGCACATTCAGCTTCTGCGCCGTAGGATGAGTGGGCGCATACTGCTGTCTCTTGGACATGGCTTCGCTGATGGATTGCTGGCGGGATGCATGACTTGGAGGAGGAGGAGGAGGAGCAGGAGCGACAGAGGATGGGTGTGACGCACAGCTGCCTTCGGCTGAGGTGCTGGAGCCTTGGCTGGCAGAAATTGGGAGCTCACTTGGTGAGGAAGCAGACTGGACCACCCCTTGGGAGCCTCGGTTCTCCCAGGTCGTTTTATGGTGACGCATCATATGTTGACGCAGGGCCGTGGTGCCAACATTTGGACCCTGGCCACGCTTCACCTTTTGCCTACATATCTTGCATGTGGCCATGTTACCCTCCTGCGGATGCCTCAGGAAAAACTGCCACACTGCCGAGTAGCTACTTTTCCCACCCCCTGGCCTCACTGATTCACTGCTGCTGTTGCCAACTCCAGGAACCCCTGCTCCACTACCTCCCGATAAGGTAGACTGCCGCACAGCAGGTGCTCTACCCCGGCCCCGGCCCCGGCCGGCTCCAGCCTTTGGAATTGTGCCCCCATGCTGACTGCTACCACCTTGCTGCCTCAGCTGCTGACTCCGGGGCAACCTGCGCCCCTCTTCTCCTGATGATGACGATGAAGCCCCTTCATCACCCGGCTCCCAAGTGCGATCGGCTTCATCGTCATCATCATCATCATCACCGGGTTGTGGCTGTACGTCACTGATGTTCGTGGATTCGTCAACAGTGTCTGGCGCAGGAGCTGGAACGCTCGCAGCACCCACGACACTGTCCACATCACTATTTGTCTGCCTAGCTAAAGAAGCCACCTCCATTTCTTGGCTGGGCAGTAGCTGCTGACTGTCCTCCTGTATCTGATCGTCCTCCTCACTAAAGAGTGGAGCTGAACCCAAAGCATAGGATACGTCGCTGGGGGAGGGAACGGCGTAGGACAGAGGCAATGGGAGGACAGGGACTGCTCTCGGGGCATGCCAACTCAGGGTTGTGTCAGAGGAACCTACCGACCCTAGACTGGGGGTCTCAGATGTAAGTTGTGATGATGTTGTTGATGAGCGCGTCAGCCAATCTACCACGGCAGATGCGTTACTGGTGGAGACCCGACCGCTAGCAGATACTGGCAGATTAGGTCTCTCAGCGTGACTCCTGCTGCTACTGGCCCCCAGTCTGATGCGAGCTCTGCCTGCGGAATCTTGGCCTCTGCCACTCCTCTTTTCACTTCCAGGCACTTGTCTGCCCGACATAGTCTAACTGGCGTGGTAGTAGGTGATATTTTAAGAACCCCCAGGCAGCAGTGGGTCTATATAAAACAGAATATAATGCACACCAAAAGTGAGCAGTAACACTCAGCCTCCAACAGGCCTGCTTAGTGTAAATAAGAGAGCTGCTTAGTGTAAATAAAGAGGGGTATGCTATGTTACAGAATGAGATGCCTCAACAGAAGTGCACCTGGCAGGCAGCAGTAAGCCTATGCCCAGCAAAAGTGTCTTATAATATAAATATAATAAGAGCAAATGCTTATATGGTCTTAAACAGAGGCTGCTTTAGTCACAGAATGGGATGCCCCGGGCAGGAATCGACCTGGCAGGGTCCAGTAGGGCTTTGGCCAGCAAAAGTGTCTTTATCAGGCCTGATTTCTATGAGAATAAGTGCAAATGTTTATTATGCTATTAAATAGAGGCTGCTTTAGTCACAGAATGGGATGCCAGTGCCACAAAAACCAGAGAGCATGCACAGCAAAAGTGTCTTTATCAGGCCTGATTTCTATGAGAATAAGTGCAAATGTTTATTATGCTATTAAATAGAGGCTGCTTTAGTCACAGAATGGGATGCCAGTGCCACAAAAACCAGAGAGCATGCACAGCAAAAGTGTCTTTATCAGGCCTGATTTCTATGAGAATAAGTGCAAATGTTTATTATGCTATTAAATAGAGGCTGCTTTAGTCACGGAATGGGATGCCAGTGCCACAAAAACCAGAGAGCATGCACAGCAAAAGTGTCTTTATCAGGCCTGATTTCTATGAGAATAAGTGCAAATGTTTATTATGCTATTAAATAGAGGCTGCTTTAGTCACAGAATGGGATGCCAGTGCCACAAAAACCAGAGAGCATGCACAGCAAAAGTGTCTTTATCAGGCCTGATTTCTATGAGAATAAGTGCAAATGTTTATTATGCTATTAAATAGAGGCTGCTTTAGTCACGGAATGGGATGCCAGTGCCACAAAAACCAGAGAGCATGCACAGCAAAAGTGTCTTTATCAGGCCTGATTTCTATGAGAATAAGTGCAAATGTTTATTATGCTATTAAATAGAGGCTGCTTTAGTCACGGAATGGGATGCCAGTGCCACAAAAACCAGAGAGCATGCACAGCAAAAGTGTCTTTATCAGGCCTGATTTCTATGAGAATAAGTGCAAATGTTTATTATGCTATTAAATAGAGGCTGCTTTAGTCACGGAATGGGATGCCAGTGCCACAAAAACCAGAGAGCATGCACAGCAAAAGTGTCTTTATCAGGCCTGATTTCTATGAGAATAAGTGCAAATGTTTATTATGCTATTAAATACAGGCTGCTTTAGTCACGGAATGGGATGCCAGTGCCACAAAAACCAGAGAGCATGCACAGCAAAAGTGTCTTTATCAGGCCTGATTTCTATGAGAATAAGTGCAAATGTTTATTATGCTATTAAATAGAGGCTGCTTTAGTCACGGAATGGGATGCCAGTGCCACAAAAACCAGAGAGCATGCACAGCAAAAGTGTCTTTATCAGGCCTGATTTCTATGAGAATAAGTGCAAATGTTTATTATGCTATTAAATAGAGGCTGCTTTAGTCACGGAATGGGATGCCAGTGCCACAAAAACCAGAGAGCATGCACAGCAAAAGTGTCTTTATCAGGCCTGATTTCTATGAGAATAAGTGCAAATGTTTATTATGCTATTAAATAGAGGCTGCTTTAGTCACGGAATGGGATGCCAGTGCCACAAAAACCAGAGAGCATGCACAGCAAAAGTGTCTTTATCAGGCCTGATTTCTATGAGAATAAGTGCAAATGTTTATTATGCTATTAAATAGAGGCTGCTTTAGTCACAGAATGGGATGCCAGTGCCACAAAAACCAGAGAGCATGCACAGCAAAAGTGTCTTTATCAGGCCTGATTTCTATGAGAATAAGTGCAAATGTTTATTATGCTATTAAATAGAGGCTGCTTTAGTCACAGAATGGGATGCCAGTGCCACAAAAACCAGAGAGCATGCACAGCAAAAGTGTCTTTATCAGGCCTGATTTCTATGAGAATAAGTGCAAATGTTTATTATGCTATTAAATAGAGGCTGCTTTAGTCACGGAATGGGATGCCAGTGCCACAAAAACCAGAGAGCATGCACAGCAAAAGTGTCTTTATCAGGCCTGATTTCTATGAGAATAAGTGCAAATGTTTATTATGCTATTAAATAGAGGCTGCTTTAGTCACAGAATGGGATGCCAGTGCCACAAAAACCAGAGAGCATGCACAGCAAAAGTGTCTTTATCAGGCCTGATTTCTATGAGAATAAGTGCAAATGTTTATTATGCTATTAAATAGAGGCTGCTTTAGTCACAGAATGGGATGCCAGTGCCACAAAAACCAGAGAGCATGCACAGCAAAAGTGTCTTTATCAGGCCTGATTTCTATGAGAATAAGTGCAAATGTTTATTATGCTATTAAATAGAGGCTGCTTTAGTCACAGAATGGGATGCCAGTGCCACAAAAACCAGAGAGCATGCACAGCAAAAGTGTCTTTATCAGGCCTGATTTCTATGAGAATAAGTGCAAATGTTTATTATGCTATTAAATAGAGGCTGCTTTAGTCACAGAATGGGATGCCAGTGCCACAAAAACCAGAGAGCATGCACAGCAAAAGTGTCTTTATCAGGCCTGATTTCTATGAGAATAAGTGCAAATGTTTATTATGCTATTAAATAGAGGCTGCTTTAGTCACAGAATGGGATGCCAGTGCCACAAAAACCAGAGAGCATGCACAGCAAAAGTGTCTTTATCAGGCCTGATTTCTATGAGAATAAGTGCAAATGGTTATTATGCTATTAAATAGAGGCTGCTTTAGTCACAGAATGGGATGCCAGTGCCACAAAAACCAGAGAGCATGCACAGCAAAAGTGTCTTTATCAGGCCTGATTTCTATGAGAATAAGTGCAAATGTTTATTATGCTATTAAATAGAGGCTGCTTTAGTCACGGAATGGGATGCCAGTGCCACAAAAACCAGAGAGCATGCACAGCAAAAGTGTCTTTATCAGGCCTGATTTCTATGAGAATAAGTGCAAATGTTTATTATGCTATTAAATAGAGGCTGCTTTAGTCACGGAATGGGATGCCAGTGCCACAAAAACCAGAGAGCATGCACAGCAAAAGTGTCTTTATCAGGCCTGATTTCTATGAGAATAAGTGCAAATGTTTATTATGCTATTAAATAGAGGCTGCTTTAGTCACGGAATGGGATGCCAGTGCCACAAAAACCAGAGAGCATGCACAGCAAAAGTGTCTTTATCAGGCCTGATTTCTATGAGAATAAGTGCAAATGTTTATTATGCTATTAAATAGAGGCTGCTTTAGTCACAGAATGGGATGCCAGTGCCACAAAAACCAGAGAGCATGCACAGCAAAAGTGTCTTTATCAGGCCTGATTTCTATGAGAATAAGTGCAAATGTTTATTATGCTATTAAATAGAGGCTGCTTTAGTCACGGAATGGGATGCCAGTGCCACAAAAACCAGAGAGCATGCACAGCAAAAGTGTCTTTATCAGGCCTGATTTCTATGAGAATAAGTGCAAATGTTTATTATGCTATTAAATAGAGGCTGCTTTAGTCACGGAATGGGATGCCAGTGCCACAAAAACCAGAGAGCATGCACAGCAAAAGTGTCTTTATCAGGCCTGATTTCTATGAGAATAAGTGCAAATGGTTATTATGCTATTAAATAGAGGCTGCTTTAGTCACAGAATGGGATGCCAGTGCCACAAAAACCAGAGAGCATGCACAGCAAAAGTGTCTTTATCAGGCCTGATTTCTATGAGAATAAGTGCAAATGTTTATTATGCTATTAAATAGAGGCTGCTTTAGTCACAGAATGGGATGCCAGTGCCACAAAAACCAGAGAGCATGCACAGCAAAAGTGTCTTTATCAGGCCTGATTTCTATGAGAATAAGTGCAAATGTTTATTATGCTATTAAATAGAGGCTGCTTTAGTCACAGAATGGGATGCCAGTGCCACAAAAACCAGAGAGCATGCACAGCAAAAGTGTCTTTATCAGGCCTGATTTCTATGAGAATAAGTGCAAATGTTTATTATGCTATTAAATAGAGGCTGCTTTAGTCACAGAATGGGATGCCAGTGCCACAAAAACCAGAGAGCATGCACAGCAAAAGTGTCTTTATCAGGCCTGATTTCTATGAGAATAAGTGCAAATGTTTATTATGCTATTAAATAGAGGCTGCTTTAGTCACGGAATGGGATGCCAGTGCCACAAAAACCAGAGAGCATGCACAGCAAAAGTGTCTTTATCAGGCCTGATTTCTATGAGAATAAGTGCAAATGTTTATTATGCTATTAAATAGAGGCTGCTTTAGTCACAGAATGGGATGCCAGTGCCACAAAAACCAGAGAGCATGCACAGCAAAAGTGTCTTTATCAGGCCTGATTTCTATGAGAATAAGTGCAAATGTTTATTATGCTATTAAATAGAGGCTGCTTTAGTCACGGAATGGGATGCCAGTGCCACAAAAACCAGAGAGCATGCACAGCAAAAGTGTCTTTATCAGGCCTGATTTCTATGAGAATAAGTGCAAATGTTTATTATGCTATTAAATAGAGGCTGCTTTAGTCACAGAATGGGATGCCAGTGCCACAAAAACCAGAGAGCATGCACAGCAAAAGTGTCTTTATCAGGCCTGATTTCTATGAGAATAAGTGCAAATGTTTATTATGCTATTAAATAGAGGCTGCTTTAGTCACAGAATGGGATGCCAGTGCCACAAAAACCAGAGAGCATGCACAGCAAAAGTGTCTTTATCAGGCCTGATTTCTATGAGAATAAGTGCAAATGTTTATTATGCTATTAAATAGAGGCTGCTTTAGTCACAGAATGGGATGCCAGTGCCACAAAAACCAGAGAGCATGCACAGCAAAAGTGTCTTTATCAGGCCTGATTTCTATGAGAATAAGTGCAAATGTTTATTATGCTATTAAATAGAGGCTGCTTTAGTCACGGAATGGGATGCCAGTGCCACAAAAACCAGAGAGCATGCACAGCAAAAGTGTCTTTATCAGGCCTGATTTCTATGAGAATAAGTGCAAATGGTTATTATGCTATTAAATAGAGGCTGCTTTAGTCACAGAATGGGATGCCAGTGCCACAAAAACCAGAGAGCATGCACAGCAAAAGTGTCTTTATCAGGCCTGATTTCTATGAGAATAAGTGCAAATGTTTATTATGCTATTAAATAGAGGCTGCTTTAGTCACGGAATGGGATGCCAGTGCCACAAAAACCAGAGAGCATGCACAGCAAAAGTGTCTTTATCAGGCCTGATTTCTATGAGAATAAGTGCAAATGTTTATTATGCTATTAAATAGAGGCTGCTTTAGTCACGGAATGGGATGCCAGTGCCACAAAAACCAGAGAGCATGCACAGCAAAAGTGTCTTTATCAGGCCTGATTTCTATGAGAATAAGTGCAAATGTTTATTATGCTATTAAATAGAGGCTGCTTTAGTCACGGAATGGGATGCCAGTGCCACAAAAACCAGAGAGCATGCACAGCAAAAGTGTCTTTATCAGGCCTGATTTCTATGAGAATAAGTGCAAATGTTTATTATGCTATTAAATAGAGGCTGCTTTAGTCACGGAATGGGATGCCAGTGCCACAAAAACCAGAGAGCATGCACAGCAAAAGTGTCTTTATCAGGCCTGATTTCTATGAGAATAAGTGCAAATGGTTATTATGCTATTAAATAGAGGCTGCTTTAGTCACAGAATGGGATGCCAGTGCCACAAAAACCAGAGAGCATGCACAGCAAAAGTGTCTTTATCAGGCCTGATTTCTATGAGAATAAGTGCAAATGTTTATTATGCTATTAAATAGAGGCTGCTTTAGTCACAGAATGGGATGCCAGTGCCACAAAAACCAGAGAGCATGCACAGCAAAAGTGTCTTTATCAGGCCTGATTTCTATGAGAATAAGTGCAAATGTTTATTATGCTATTAAATAGAGGCTGCTTTAGTCACAGAATGGGATGCCAGTGCCACAAAAACCAGAGAGCATGCACAGCAAAAGTGTCTTTATCAGGCCTGATTTCTATGAGAATAAGTGCAAATGTTTATTATGCTATTAAATAGAGGCTGCTTTAGTCACAGAATGGGATGCCAGTGCCACAAAAACCAGAGAGCATGCACAGCAAAAGTGTCTTTATCAGGCCTGATTTCTATGAGAATAAGTGCAAATGTTTATTATGCTATTAAATAGAGGCTGCTTTAGTCACAGAATGGGATGCCAGTGCCACAAAAACCAGAGAGCATGCACAGCAAAAGTGTCTTTATCAGGCCTGATTTCTATGAGAATAAGTGCAAATGTTTATTATGCTATTAAATAGAGGCTGCTTTAGTCACAGAATGGGATGCCAGTGCCACAAAAACCAGAGAGCATGCACAGCAAAAGTGTCTTTATCAGGCCTGATTTCTATGAGAATAAGTGCAAATGTTTATTATGCTATTAAATAGAGGCTGCTTTAGTCACAGAATGGGATGCCTCACAGCAGACTTATGATCAGTTCAGTATATATGCACAGTTAGTTACTATAAGCAGCCTGAAAACGCTAACAAAGGCTGGATGAAAAAAAAAAATTCTCCCTGTCAGCCAGCTCCGTTTTTCCTACCTTTCCCTGGCTTTCTGTCTGTCTCCTGTCTGTCTCCTGCCTGTCTCCTGCCTGTCTCCAGCCTGTCCCTGTCTGTCCCTGTCTCCAGCCTGTCTCCAGCCTGTCTAACTGCCTCAGCTACACAGCGTTCTGTCTGTCTGTCACGAATGCAATAGAGAAATGAGGAAAAGCAAGATGGCCGCCGTTAAATACCGCTGTGTGACGTCACCGGGCTTGCTGGCTGCTGATAGGCTGCATGTGACTGCCCCAGCTTGCACTGGCGCGGGATACATGTCCAGACATGTCCCGCCCGCCATCTTAGAATGCCTGTAATGTAAATGAATGGATGTTAAAGGAAAACTTCGAGTGATCGAATCGCGGGGAAATTCGGATTCGATCCGAATCGAATTTTTCCTGAAATTCGGATCGAATCCGGGTTCGTCCGGATCGATTCGCTCATCCCTACCCCACACCCCTAAAATTATGGGGTCATTACATAGATAATTGCATAGTGATCTGGGAAGGCAACCAATTATCATTTGAGGAATTCTTTGTTTCCCTAAATAATAACAATTGGGGAATAACGTTCACTAAGAGGTTAGTAATGAGAAAATTAATTTTCTTGATTTAACTATAGAGAAGAAGGACACTGGACTCATCACTAAAACCTATTTCAAAGAGACGGCCAGGAATTCATAAGTCCCAAAAACAAGCAGCCATCATCCCAAGTGGATTAGTAATATCCCTAGAGGGCAGCTTCATAGAATCAAGAGGAACTGTACAAAAGAGGATGATTATATTGAGCAGGCACAAGTAATAGGAAAGAGGTTCATTAATAAGGGATATGAATCAAAATGTATTCAGAATGAGATAGATAAAATTAATAAAATAGATAGAAAAAGTATCCTAGAAGGCTCTCAAGAGAAAAAAAGAAAATCAAACAATATGACAGAATTTGCATTTATCACACAATATGGAAATAATCACCGAATATTAACAAATATATTAAATAAGCACTGGAAAATAATTAAAAATGATGAAATAATTGGTCCCTCACAACCAGAGAAACCTAAAGTTATTTTTAGGAGACCCCCTACACTTTTTACTCACTTAATAAAAAGTTTTGTTGAACCCACAGTAGAGAAAAAAACTGGACACATAAATAAATTAGAAGGCTTTTATTATTGCAATAAATGCACTGGATGTAAAACCTGTTTAAAAAGTACTAGATGTGTAAAAAAATGTATTTCCAACACCACTAAAAAAGAATTCAATATAAAACAATGTTTGACCTGTACAAGCAAGAACGTTTTTTATATGTTAGAATGTCCATGCGGGCTACAATATATAGGTCGCACGGGCAGAGAATTTAAAGATTAAGAGAACATTCATACAATAAAAGCTATGAATTGCATACTGTCTCTTTACATTTTAAAATAAAGCACAATAGTAATCCCGATGGTTTAAAATTTTATATAATAAATCAAATGCATTTAAATTTAAAAGGTGGTGACTTATTTAAAGAGTTATCCAAGTTGGAGTCAAAATGGATATACACTGTAAGCACAATGCAACCTGAGGGCTTGAATGTCGAATTCGACATTAATTGTTTTTTAAAATAAATAATAATGATCAGATGGTCTTTTATCTCCTGAATCTTTATGATCAAAGAATTATTGAATTTATATATCTATAAAACCGCTGATATTATTATTTGTATTTTTATTAATTGTATGTGAAATTGTATTAACAAAATTGGCAAATGCAACAGAAATATATTTTTCATATTGTAGAACGATATAAGAAAAACGATTAGAGCTAATTTTTTTATAGTTATAAATACCGTATTTTTCGTCCTATAAGACGCACTTATTTTTCCCCAAAAGTGGGGGAAAAATGTCAGTGCGCCTTATCGGGCGAATGTAAAAAAAAAAAAAAAAAAACTCACCCGTCCCCGGCGCTCCCGCGTTGTCTGCCACACTGCGAGAGGCCAGAGGAGCGGCGGGGGCTCTGTCCCAGCCCCGCCGCTGCGATTGCTGTCTTTTCAGGCAGCGATGACAGCGGCGGGGCCAGAGACAAAGCCCCTGCCGCTCCTCCATCTGCTGCCGGGGTCACACGCGAGCACGTAGGTCCCGGCAGTGGGTGGGCCTGGCCTGCACCGGCGCCGGTCACGCCGCCCGCTGCCCGGACCTTCGTGATCGCATGTGGAGAAGCAGATGGAGGAGCGGCGGGGGCTCTGTCTCTGGCCCCGCCGCTGTCATCGCTGCCTGAAAAGACAGCGATCGCAGCGGCGGGGCCGGGACAGAGCCAGCTCGTGAATGGGGTGGGCGTGGTCTGCGTCGACGCTGCGGCGCAGGCCACGCCCACCCCATTCACAGAGCCGGCCGCTCAGCGCAGCGGTGTCAGCGGACAGGTGAGTTTAACTTTTTTTTTTTTTAATATGGCGCCTGCCTGTACTAATGGGGGGAGGGGGTGGGAATGGGGGGAGAGGGGCCACACTGCCTATGGGAATGGGGGGATGGGGATGCCACACAGCCTTTGGGAATGGGGGGAGGGGTATGCCACACAGTCTATGGGAATGGGGGGAGGGGGATGCCACACAGCCTTTGGGAATGGGGGGAGGGGTATGCCACACAGCCTATGGGAATGGGGGGAGGGGGATGCCACACAGCCTTTGGGAATGGGGGGAGGGGGATGCCACACAGCCTATGGGAATGGGGGGATGGGGATGCCACACAGCCTATGGGAATGGGGGGAGGGGGATGCCACACAGCCTTTGGGAATGGGGGGAGGGGGATGCCACACAGCCTATGGGAATGGGGGGATGGGGATGCCACACAGCCTATGGGAATGGGGGGAGGGGGATGCCACACAGCCTATGGGAATGGGGGGAGGGGGATGCCACACAGCCTATGGGAATGGGGGGGGGGGGAGGGGGATGCCACACAGCCTTTGGGAATGGGGGGAGGGGGATGCCACACAGCCTATGGGAATGGGAGGAGGGGGATGCCACACAGCCTATGGGAATGGGGGGAGGGGGATGCCACACAGCCTATGGGAATGGGGGGATGGGGATGCCACACAGCCTTTGGGAATGGGGGGAGGGGTATGCCACACAGCCTATGGGAATGGGGGGAGGGGGATGTCACACAGCCTATGGGAATGGGGGGAGGGGGATGCCACACAGCCTATGGGAATTGGGGGAGGGGGATGTCACACAGCCTATGGGAATGGGGGATGCCACACAGCCTATGGGAATGGGGGGAGGGGGATGCCACACAGCCTATGGGAATGGGGGGAGGGGGATGCCACACAGCCTATGGGGAGAGGGGGATGCCACACAGCCTATGGGAATGGGGGGATGGGGATGCCACACAGCCTTTGGGAATGGGGGGAGGGGTATGCCACACAGCCTATGGGAATGGGGGGAGGGGGATGTCACACAGCCTATGGGAATGGGGGGAGGGGGATGCCACACAGCCTATGGGAATTGGGGGAGGGGGATGTCACACAGCCTATGGGAATGGGGGATGCCACACAGCCTATGGGAATGGGGGGAGGGGGATGCCACACAGCCTATGGGAATGGGGGGAGGGGGATGCCACACAGCCTATGGGGAGAGGGGGATGCCACACAGCCTATGGGAATGGGGAGAGGGGGATGCCACACAGCCTATGGGAATGGGGAGAGGGGGATGCCACACAGCCTATGGGAATGGGGGAGGGGGTGGCCACACAGCCTATAATAATGGGGGAGGGGGATGCCACACAGCCCATGCTAATGGGGAGAGGGGGATGCCACACAGCCTATGGGAATGTGGGGAGAGGGATGCCACACAGCCTATACTAATGGGGGGAGAGGGGGATGCCACACAGCCAATGGGTATATGGGGAATGGGAGGGGGGGATGCCACACTGCATATACGGGGAATGGGATGGGGGCATGCTACACTGTCTATGGAATGGGGGCATCCCACACTGCCTATGGGAATTGGATAGGGGAATGCCACACTGTCTGTAATGGTGCGTTTTTGGTTTAAAATTTTTATTTCTTATTTTCTTCCCCCAAATCCTAGGTGCGTCTTATGGGCAGGTGCGTCTTTTAGGGCGAAAAATACGGTAATTAATATAGTTTTCATATATAGATAACTCATTAAAAAATTCAGAATTTATATCGTCAAAATATGCGTGCTTATTGCAGTGTATCATACCCGCCTTGAAAAATAATATCTCTGTTGAATGTCAAATAAAATGCATGTATCTTGATTCTATAAGCGCAGGATAATATTTTCAAATTTTTAAGATTGGTATATGTGCTAAAATGTATAGTATGTTAACTATTGTGGTAAAAACTATGTTCTAGGATATGGTAGCGATAGTCCCTCATCGTATGATTTATTTTGTGTTGTGAGATGAGGCGGTGAAAGCTCCACACCCTCCTTGTTTAAAAGCATTTAAATAGCTGACCGTGCAACATTGCAGTGCGCAAATGGTTAACAGAATTGACATGAAACTATAAAGCAAATCAGTGGTAGTGTTCCGTGCGCCTATGATTAAGTCGGGAGACTAAACGCGTTGGGCGGAAACCTATCATAGATCACGTGACCCCCGAAAGCAGCTGACATTTCCCGAATCCGGAGGCCTAGTATTTGGAGGGACAGGAGCCTGCTGCTGGGTACTTGCATTGCGCAGTAAAGGGGCTGAGGAGGAGGTGAAGCTTCCTATCTCTACACATTACAGAAACATTGTTTATTACAACGCCTGGTTTTATCTACTATTGGTAAGAAGATTTTATGATTTGCGCACACAACTCATTGTACGGCAGTATTACGCTATGTGTGGCAATATAATTTATCTTCCATGTAAACTTGAATAAATGAGGATTACTTTTTATAAAAACTACATTGATCTATTATTACTAAGAGGAAATTTAAGGAGCTGGAAAATTAATACATATCTGGATACGAGGATATAAATAACAAGGAAACTAAACGCTCATAATAACCTTCGTCTGGTACATGCACTGTGTGACAGGTGGTGGATAGCACTTAAAAGAATCGTGTTAATTCACGTGATGAATAAAAAAGACTGTATTTTCATTGGCCCCGCAGAGATTGACACATTTTATGTATGTTTGTAATTAATAATTATTGACAGCCACTGTGACAAGCTCTGTTTCTCCTTGTGCTATGGACAAAAGATTATAACTAAGAATATAGAGATATTTTAATTGATACAAGCGCAGATACACAAACCATTGTACTTTCCTTTTAACAATAGCCACAGGGCATTCCAAATTGTGTTGCCCCTTAATTGGAGATCTCTAACCAAATATCAGACTTTTTTGATTTAATATTTTAAATTGAATAAAGCAAATATATATTAAACAAGTTCCATGTTACATTTTCGAGAACAGAATAAAGGCACAGTCTTATTAATCTTAATGTCTAAAATACCAACCTAATATATTCAGAGAATATATTTGGTGTAGTCAAAATCCCGAGTTTTGTTCTGCTTTAAAAGTAGGCTGACTGCGCTGGGAAGATGCTTGCAGATCTTCCTAGAAGTGACACCTGCTACCTGATTACCCGCTTAGGATCTGACCCCTGGCTTTCGATGACTACCCGCTCTGGTTCTGACCCGTTGCGTTTGGACGACACCCCTGCTCTAGCGCCTGACCCCTGGCTTTGGATGACTTCCTGTTTTGGCTCTTTGAACTCTGGCTTTGGTTTACAAACTACTGGCTCTAGACTTCCTGGCTCTATTTCAGCAACCTTCCTTAAACCCTGAATTGGAATTTCCTTATACTGAACTCTGGACTGGGCTCACTGGTCATTGGTAATGGTTGTAGGCCCTGATTTGTTTGCAGTCCGCCTGCTCTGCTCACCAGATACTCCAATGCATCTATACTTGTCATTCTGGCCTTCCCTACTGCTGTGTTTCCCTAGTACTCATCATCTGGGGAAACCGCTGCTGCTGCTGGTGGTCTGTGTCTACAATGGCCTGATCTCCAACAAGTTACGTGACTTTGAAGGAGTGTCTATCAGACACCCTGCTAGCATCATTAACGTTAAACTCACCACCAGGGTTATGCGGATCATCCCTGTGGACCATAGCATGGGCACTGTACCTGGGCTATAGGGACAGGATTTTGGCCCTTAGGACTTGGGATTACCCCCACTATGCTTGGTTTGCTAGGTCAAATCAGTAGAAAAAATTGTTGCCTCCCATCCTCTAAAGCTTACCAACCCAGCAAACAAAGCTAAAGGGCTGGGATTCCCAGGGCTAATGGACTGAACGGTTTGCCTCCAATCCAAAGCATTACCAGCCCTTATGCCCTATACCACAGCTATATGCTATGGGCCAGTGGGCTTATCTATACCACCCTGACCATTGGTGGTACCGGTAAAGGTAATTGAACTGGTATAGGATTTCTTGGGACCCCTTACCAGTTCAAGACTAAAGTGAATGGTAAAAAAACACACATTTAAAAAAGAAAAATAATTTAATAATCTCAATGAACTGATTCCCCATCCATAATCCAGCACTGACACACTGAAAATCATGCCAGTGGGGCATCTGATATATGCTGGCATCTGGAGGGAAGGGAGACATAGATCTCCCTTCTTTCATCCCAGCTTCCTATCCGGAGACTGAGACTGAGAATTAAGGGGAGACTGCTTTTATACAAAGAGGCAGAGCCTCTCAGGAATCTCCCCAAGTGACTCACATGTCACAGGAAGGAAAAGAGGGATGGAGGGGGGTTTCCTGGGCAAATCCCCCTCCTGTGATGTATGTAGTCATGCAGGGAGATTTCTCTGTACAAAAATTCCACTCCCCGTGGCCCATCAATCAGTCCCCAGCAGTGGGCCAGGATGGAAAGAGGGGGGACCTGTTACCCCCTGTTCCACAACTTGCAGTGCAGGCACCAGCATTTGATGCCCCCTGCTGCTGAAAGGAGACTGAGTGTAAGGCACCAAAGAGCCCTAAAAACTGAAGGATGAGAACCACCCTGCCAGATCAGAGGAAGATGGTGCCCCGATAGGGGACAGAGGAAAGCAGACAGTGAGGGGTATGTAGTTAAATTTAGATTATTAAATGTATTTTGTGTGTGTGTTATTTTTATTACACTTGGGGGTAAATTGACTAGGGGTCCAAGAGACCCCTATACCAGTTTACAAGGAAGGGAGCTGCCATATCACCTGCCCCCGACACCGGGGGTCTAGAAGAGCGTGGTGACCATCAGTATTGGGAAACCCCCCCCCTCTTCTCCTGTAACCTATGTAGACACTTGGGGGTGATTCCAAAGAGGCTCCGCCTCTCCGTATAAAAGATCTTTTATCCGCAGACCAGAGATCAGTCCCCGGTTGGGAGCCCGGGATGGAAGGAGGGGGCACCCAATGAAAATGTCCCAATGAAAATCTGTGGATAGACCTCAAAAGAGCAGTGTATGAAAGATGAGCTGGTAATCAAAGCAATGTCCTATGCATGGCAGGAAGGATAAAAATTCCTCAAACAAGAATTTAAAGGCCCTTGGCAATCTACAAAAAACGTTTACAAGATGTGATACTTGCTAGGCTGTGTTCACACCAGGTCGGTCACGTTTGTGGCATGTGTTTTGGCAAGAATTATGTTTTGCGTTCATGTTTTTGTTTACTTTGTTTGCGGTTGCGCTCGTGTTTGCATTTGTTTCCGAGCCCTATGCCCTGCCTTCCTGTCTACTGAATTCCATTTAAGTCTATAGGGCTGCAAATGCAAAACGCATGCAGTACCGAATGAAAAAAATGCACTTGCGTTCGTGTTTGAGGCCCCATAGAATTTAATGGGATGCGATTGTGGCCAGGACACAGCAGGCAGGACTTTTTGTTTTCCTTCTCTCTGCCGTATCAGAGAGGTGTGAAAGGGACCATAGAGGTGCCATTGCTGAATTTTTTTTGCAGTACTGCAGTGCCTGCTATGAACGAAGGCCACGAGTATTCCTATACAAACTATGTAAGGTGCCCAACACTACTTTGGCCCATTTTCCTTTTTTCATTTTAAAATGTAAAAGAAGAAAAAATTAAAATGTGTTCTGGCGCGAGGAAAGGCTCAGAAAAGCTGAGCACAGGAGCCGTCCAGTAAAGGTGTGCTTACCCATGACCCCAGGGGGTTTCACACAGCCGAGCTAGCGGCCAGCCCTAGAATCTTTTAGATTCCATGGCACGGCCGAATGGGTTTAAATCCACTGTTTTGCATGTCACTGCATTCAAAGATTTTGATCTGGAATGGTGTAAAATGTTAGGACATAAGGGTCGATTCAAAGAAACATGTAAAAGCTTTGATTTTGTTGCCGATCATGGTATTTTTTCCGAACGCTCGAGCACTCGTATGAACTTGCGAGTGATTCTATAACCTAATGAGTTTCCTATTGTAAAATGCCCGTCCGTTGGTATGCTATCTTCCGACCTTGGCCCAGTCATTTTCAATCGTAAATTTTAGGTTGAGTGATCTGTTGTTGAGACGGCAGCATGTTTTTTTTCCCTTCTTCCATCGTCCACCTCTTCGTATTTCTTGCATTTCCCGATGGTTTTTCCTGCTTTTTAACCTCTAATACTTGTTCGCTCGTAAATGTAGAAGATCTTGCGCATGCGCAATACAAGCTACACTCAACTAACCAAATGTGGCCCATATCGTACACTACCAAGCTCCCCCAAACTACTTAGCGCCAGTCTAAACGCTTTCCCTTAGGAGCCCTAAAACTTACCTAAACACATTTGCGCTTTGCTTCTTTTTCTTTTTCCCGACCCTAAAACTTACCCAAACCACTTCCCGGTTAATTTCTTTTTCTTTTTCCCGACCCTAAAACTTACCCAAACCACTTCCCGGTTAATTTCTTCTTCTTTTTTCCGACCCTAAAACTTACCCAAACCACTTCCCGGTTAATTTCTTCTTCTTTTTTCCGACCCAAAAACTTACCCAAACCACTTCCCGGTTACTTTCTTCTTCTTTTTCATGAGCCTAAAACTTACCCAAACCCCTTTGTGGTTGTCTTCTTCATCGTTGTGTTGTTTGTATATTTTTTTATAAACACTTCCTGTCCATGTTTATTTATGTGTGTCTACATGCATTATCTTTTGTGTTGACTTTTTGTTAGTTGTGCACCAAAAATGACACAGTTTTTTTTTTTTATTTGGTTTTAAAACATTTTTTTTTTTTATTAAAAGGTAAAAAATTTAAAAACTTTGTTAAAACTATATACAAAATTGAGCCAGGACCAAGGGCATTAATCCTCGTCTTCTTCAGTTGGCCCCAACGTCGCCTGGATGGCCTACAGTTCGGCCACCAACTCCTGGATTCTTTTTTTTTTATCTTCCACAGTTTGCGGTATGGGCCCTGTAACCAATAAAAAATAAAGAAAATATTAGTAGCAGACCGGTTTGTAGGGTTTTTTTTATTTGTTTGGTGACTCAAATCCCTGTGAAAAAATCACATATGGCATTCTTCAAAGTAATGAGGCTAATGAATTTCGCACAGGTAAGTATTCTAAGTCCTTAAACCGGACCTTCAACATGATGTAATGAAAAGCACAAACTCTTTACAAATGATTAGCCACCATATCCAAGGAACTTTTGGGTCATTTTTAGTCAATTATTTATTATTCTTTACACCACTGTGCTGCTACTCTGTCCCAGAATGTTGGATTTGTGCGCCGCCATCTTGACTCAAAAGGCTATCACTTACTGAGGAGAGGAGAGTGGGATAAGGTACAGGGGAGCAGGTTACAGTTGTGCTTTGCTAATACAGAGCATAGCTGGGTTCAGGGAAAGGTCAGCAGTCCCACAATGCAGGCCACCACATTACTTAGGCAAATCGGGATGCCATGCTGCCTGTAAAGATGGCGTCTTCCCTAAGCCGCCATCTTGGATGTTTAAAGGCTCATAACATGCAGTAGATGCAGGTAGGCTGATTTATAATGTTCTCAATCTGGATGTACAGTGTGTGGGATACTTATTAGCTAGGCTCTTAATCCGAGTTACGGTCCGCTTTAAGCTAACGAAGTGCCCACAGGAAAGTGTTAACCACACATTGGCTCCGCCTTTATTTATCTGTGTGGTATTGGCAAATAACACATAAGTCACAATAATGGCATGCCTACTTACTTGGTTGGTGGCCGACAGATGGCTGGTTGGGGCCAACAGGATGCCCTTGGCTCTGGTGTGAAGAAGTCCCTGGAGAAACAGGGGAAATAGGGTCATTTTTATGGTCTGAATCACTATTCCCCAAATATCTGGCTCCCAGTCTGGCTGACATCACTCACCTTCGCCAGGATCATCCTCAAGCATCTCTGCTGCCTCCTCTTCCACTACCTCACCCGCTCCCGAAGCATCTAGAAATACAGAATAAAGGACTAATTATTTTCTGACCGTGCATGTATATATTTGTGCATATACATGAAGAGTGACATACCAGAGGCTTCACCATGCCTGGCTGGGTATGACTCCGCCCCTCCTCTGTTGTAAGGTCCAGGGGTTGGTCTGATGAACCAACAGAGGAGGGGTAGGTCCGTCGCCCGGGAGACCCACCACCTTCACTACCAGCTGCAGATTCATGCAGCACTGGTCGGCCTGTGCGCCTCCGGGTGCGGCGAATGCGGAAATCCATTTCCGACACTAAACAAGAAAAGTCACTATAAATAAAGGCCCAACTTAATAATTTTTAACATATACCATGCAATCGCTATGTACTTACTTGGGAAATGGATCCCGCAAAACCTCCGCACCCGGGCCATGTGCAGCCGTTTCAGGTCCGACCAATGCTGCGTTATCTGCGTGTGTGTGAAGGTGGTACTGGTCACACGGAGGATTTCCGCGATGATCTCCGGGGCGATGTCTCTTTTTTCAAAATAATTTGGCACGAAGTCATACCGGCGCTGAAGCATGATCTGAAAAACATAATGTACACAGAGCATTTACTTTTACACACCTAGGCATATGTGTTACATCAGAAGGTTATAATTTAATGGCATTAACACACACATTTTGATTAAAAGTCATTTTTGTGTTGTGCCTTAAGAGTTTTTGTGCACGTGTGTGGCGTGCCGTTGGTTTTTATGTATTTCTAAAACATTACGATCATCCAAACTTGTTCCAATCGCATTCTTTACATGTAGTACATCAGTCAGTATTAGCTTAAAAGGCAGAGCAACGCACTTACCAGCATGATGATCTCTTCTTGTTGTAGATAGTGGGCGCCATCTTTATGCTTCTTCAAGGCAGCAGATAAGTGAAACCCCAGCGGTTTCCTGGTTCCGCACGAACGTACGTCCGTACGATCGCGTAGGCGAGCGCATAGGCGTCACATGCTGGGCGCCTTAATTAAAGGGCCCTGCACCCAAAGCTCATTCTCTCTGCAATTTTCGCGAAAATGGCTCCCAAAAAACAATCAGCCAAACGGCAAAAGGCAAGCCAGCCCGCTGTGGGACCCACAACCAGGTCCAAACAAGGACCAAAGAAGTCTCGGCCAAGCAAGCCTAGTAGCAGCTCGGCCCCACCAAGGGACACTGGACCCACCACCTCCAAAAAAAGGGCCACAAAGGCACGTGCCCCTGTGGCCCCCTGCGGTCCAGCACCAGGGCCCGAAGCCCATCCCGGCACAGAAGCCCTGCACGCTCCAGCACCAGGGCCCGAAGCCCATCCCGGCCCAGAAGCCCTTACAGGCCCCAAAGCCATTCAAGGGCCAGAAGCAGGCCCCGAAGCCATTCAAGGGCCAGAAGCAGGCCCCGAAGCCATTCAAGGGCCAGAAGTAGGCCCCGAAGCCATTCAAGGGCCAGAAGCAGGCCCCGAAGCCCTGGCCGGTCCAGCACCAGGGACAGAAGACGCTCCTGGACCCGCACCAGGGCCCGAAGCCCTTCCTGGGACAGAAGCCCACGACCAGGCCCAAGCAGGGCACCTAGCCCCCCAAGAGGGCCAAGAAAGGCCATCTTCCAACCGGATTTGGTTGCACCATCTACATCTGGAAGTTCTGTGGCCAGCCACGCAAGAACACCCAGCCCCTTGCCCAGTCCAGCCCAGTCATTGGTAAGGCAGCAATCAATGCATTCCCCAACCCAGCCCGAGTCCATAATGTCACCACATGTGTCCGCACACATGGAGGAGCCCCAAACACAAACAGCTGGCCGCACATTGCGTCGCGGACAGTTGTGTGGGCGTTTCTCCCATAGCCAAAATATGGCATTGGCTAGTGGCCTAACATTAGTCTATGATGAGCTATATGGGAGCAAATCCAAATTCACAACCAAGCAGCGAAAAATGGAAATGTTGGAAGAACTCAAACGCCAAGTAAATGCAGCAGGGGAAGAGAAGAAAGATGTGGGCCAAATCCAAAGGAAAATCTCGGATCTGAAATATGCTGTATGCCAAAAAGAAATCAAAAGGCATAATTATAGGTAAATAAATGATCTATTAAAATGTCAGTGTTAGGATGTATGCTAATTTTTAAATTTGAATCTCAAACTTTTATTTTACAGCATGAAAACTGGAGGGGGGTATCCCACAAAATTGGAGTTCACACCTGCTGAGGAAATGGTGCTGGGCCTTCTCCATCCATTCGCGGTCGGTGGCCATGCAGCCCTAAGGGACACAGACTCACCGACCCGTACAGAAGGTGAGTAACCTTCATATGCATGTTTCCCTTGTGGCTAGGTTAATTAACTTGATAAAGGTCAAAGTTGACGCTATGCCCCTCTGCTGTGGCTTGTTTTGGCTAGCGCTAATGTGCATGGTTGTGTCATATTTGTGTACATTTTGGCCAAACATATTTTCACAGATACATTAGTTTAATTCTTAATGACCAAAAATTATGCTTGGAAGAACGATTTAAATTAAGCCAAGTCAGAAATGTAGACTCAAACACAGAACACACATCAATAGGGATGTGTGGGACATTGGGTGTGTGAGTTGTGTTTGACGCCAAAGATAGAAATAAGAGGCCAAAACAGATATGAACTAAAGAATGTTAGGGCAACTCGATTTGTGGCCAATGCTAGTTGGATGCTGACTGTGTCCACTTCCTAACTTGGAAATGAGGTCACTTAGCAGTTAAACCAATCCATTGTACAGATCTCCAACTGAGGGTAATGCAATAATTTAGCACGTTGTTGTAGAGTTAATTAATATTAACAAATGTATTTGTTTTACTTTGCTAAAGAAAACATTGCTTACGTGTGTGTTGACCTTGTTTCCCTTGTCTCTTCTTTAGGCCAACATCAGACCACAGCAAGTGTGGACTCCCCCCCCAGTTTGAATATGCCTAGTTATGAGTTATGAGTTATGTACAGCATCGGAGTCCAGATCCGAGTTTTCTTGTAAGTTTATTGTGTTTATTAAGTGAAACAAAGTGAAGAAGCATGTTTTAAAATAATTTGTATTAAATTAAGAACCCAAACTTATTTGTTGTTCTTTTTCTGTCCCTATAGACCCACACACTCATGGAAGAGATCCAGGACATGGAGGAAGATGGAACCATGCTGGGCCCATCCGAAGACCTCCCCCTGGGTCAGAATCTGCAAATGTCCCAAAATATTTCTCTGTCAATTCCGCAGCAGCAGAGTGAACCCGCATCCATTGAGCATGCATATGGGGCACAGCATGCTGAGACTGAGGCTACAGTCCCCAGGCTTCCCTCTGCTGTTGAGGAATTGCAAAGTATGCCTGTTGCTGTTGAGGGCCCCAGACCACGAGGCAGGGCCCACCCAAGAGCAAGGGTAATTGTGCGGCGCACTCCCTTGCGCCGCACAATTACCCTGGGGAGGCAGAATGCCATGGTTGATTTATGGCACCAGGAGAGGAGAGCATTTGAGGAACGACATCAACATCTGCATGAGGAAAGGCATGCCCGGATGGACACCCTCAATGCTACCTTACAGGCCATGCTGAGTGAGCTTAGGACCCACAACAGCAACATGGTCAATGCAACTAATGCAAGCCAGGCATCCATGGGTGAATTGCTCAATATGCAGAGAAACATTTGGGAGCAGTTGCAGATTACCAATGCAACCCTCGCCCAGGGTAGGTCCCAGCCACATGGCCCTCCACCCGGGTTTTATGGGCATCCACCTTATTAAGTCAACCTCTCCTTGATTGTGTGACACATCTTTTCTATTGGCCCCCACTGTATTTACTTGTCATTTGAGTTTTTACAACATCCTATTTGGGTTTGAGCTGCAGGTTGTGTTA
Source organism: Gastrophryne carolinensis (assembly GCA_027917425.1). NCBI lineage: Eukaryota > Metazoa > Chordata > Amphibia > Anura > Microhylidae > Gastrophryne > Gastrophryne carolinensis. The sequence continues at coordinate 468,735,207 of CM051234.1, read as the reverse complement.
AGGATTTGCTCACATATAGCTCATTATATTTGGGAGTTAGGCCAGTAGCCAATGCCATATTGGAATGGTGGGTGTAGGTGTCCTTTAACATGGGCCACTTATGCCTTTAGATTTATTTGGGGTTTTTGGACTCCTCCGGTTTGCAGACATGTTTGGGTGACATTATGGGCAGGCCAAATTAGACATGGCCACAGGCACTATTAATGACTGGACTGGGATGGGCATGGGACTGGCTGTCCTTGTTTGGGTGTGCCACAGAGTTCCAGGTGTAGATGTTTTTTATTTTGGATGGATAAAAACCCTGTCTGGAATTGTGAAGAAGCACAATTGAATGCTGAATGTATAATTTGAGGTTAAACATTTTTTTATGTTTTTTGGGGTCAGACGAAAAGTAAATTTTTCTAACATTCAAAAAACTTGTTTGGTTTGATTAAAAATAACATTGGACCTCACCTTTGACTAAAACAAACACATTATACTTTAACATGGTTTCCAAGGTGAATTAAAAGCAAAGGAAACATTAGGAACCACAGTAGAACTAATTGCAGGCATACAAATGAACATTTAATGTAACAAAATTGACAACAAAGGCAACTAAATAACAAAAATGGCAAACAACAAATAATGTCAATTATGAAAAATGCTGCACAATCAAATTGGCACGCACAGATTGTCCAGATTCACTGGTTGAGCCAACATAATTCTCTGCTTCATCTTCAATGGGTGTAGAGGGCATAACATCAACATATCGGGGGACACGTTCTTGGAGGGCAAAATTATGCAGAACTGCACACGCCATTATAATGTCAATAACCTTCTTAGGGTCATATTGAAGGGCGCCCCCGGTATGGTCTAAACACCTAAAACGGGTCTTCAAAAGGCCAAAGGCCCTCTCGACCACAGCCCTGGTTTTGCGGTGCGCACGGTTGTAGCCTTCTTGAGAGGCATCCTGGGGCCGCAACACAGGCGTCATGAGCCAAGGTAGAAGAGGGTAACCTGAGTCCCCTTAAGAAGAGAAAGAGAAAAGACAATTAAACAATGAAAGTCAGAAAACAAAACCAATTTACTTTAAACAAAAAAATAAATAAATAAATAAAACAGGGCACATTATCCAAATAATTAGGGGAAGAGATGTGGTGAAAAGATCCATAATATGCTTAAAGTCAACAAAGACTGGTAACACATCTGCTAGGTCAAGGGTGCTATTAAATATGGGTATATTTAAGGGATCAGAAATGTGTCAATTATGATGCTGCTGAGGGGACACACACAAATAACAATGAAAATGCACTGTATGCATCAAAACACGAGTATGTCAGTTACAGACTAATATTACAAATGGACAATAAACTGGGTTAAACTTTGGCACAATCTGCTAGAGCAGAGATTTGGAAACATGGGAGTTACACACATCGACCAAAAAGATACAAGGACAAAGTCAGGAAACCGCTTGTTTGTTTGGCCAAGAATAATTAAAGATGTTGCAACAGTTGCTAAATGTGGGGTCAGATATAAAGAAAACGTTCTAGAGTAAAACCATATATTATTAAACAAGTCAAGGAAAAGAGCAAGTGCCAAAAATGAAACACACTTACCAAGCAGCCATGCACCAGAAAAATCACCAGCCTCAAATCGCCGATACAAACCAGATCGCCTAAGAATATAGGAATCGTGAGAAGAGCCAGGGTAGCCAGCAAGGACACTCAAAAAACGCATGTCAGGCCCAACCACTGCCTGGACATTAAGGGAGTGACCCATTTTCCGATTCCTAAAGAGAAAAAATTAAAAAAGGGTGAACAGATAAGGGCACAACACATTTGCCAGAAAAAACAGGGCTGCACACAAATGACAGATCAAAATTGTACGGTCAAATACACACCAAAAAAAAAGGCATGGACAATAACCACCCAAAAAAAAAAAACATGAAAGTAAAATAGGTTCCATTACACGTTGGGCACAATCCAAAAAAGGCACACAAACAAAAAAAAAAGGATACATTCAACTAAGGGATCAGTAATCAGCATGTAAAGTAAACACAGGGATCATTAAGCTCATTCCTAAATTAAAAACACAGGCCAAACAACCAACAAAAATAAAGAGGAATGAAACACTATTGTCATCAGTAATAGGAGGCAAACTTGAACCGAGGATAAAAACTATAAGGGGATCAATCCACATAGGGATTAGTATGAGAAGGGAAGATTGGACAGAGGGATCTGTAAGCTAATGGAATAAAAAACATATGGATGAATAATCAGAGGGAATATTACACATTGGGATCAATAATAGGATGGTTTATGCTAAACAACTCTTAAACTAAAAAATTCCCAAAAATATCTACCTGTATATGTACTCGTCGGCTGCACGAGGAACGAGGGCCACATGTGTACAATCAATTGCACCAATTACATTGGGCATGTCGGCGATATTAAAAAAACCAAGCTTAATGGCGTTTCGGGCTACCATATCATCAGGGAAATAAATATATTTCTGAGTTATGGCAGCCATGCCTTCCAAAAATTTGGATAGTGCGCGGCTCAGCGTAGGCTGGGAAAACCCCACAGAGAGGGCACCCAGCCTCTGGAACGAGCCGTTCGCCAAAAATTGCAGGCAGCCAAGCATCTTGGTCATACCTGAAATTGCTTGCCCCTTCCTTGTGGTGCGGGCTAACCATGGCCGCAGCTCACTATACAATTTATGGAGGGAAGCGCGATTAAGCCTGGTCAGCTCGAACAGCGCAATGTCATTCATGCCATCGATGTTCATGCGACGACGCAGGGGCAATCTGCCCTCAGACATCCGGATCAAATCGATGCCAAAAAGCATTAGACCTTGATGTTCCTCGAACTCACTCCTCTCCATTCTACTCCCGAGGCCAAAAAGCTGCCGGATAAGATTTCGGAAATCAACCATTAAATGTGCTTAGAAACACCTGGCAATCAGCTCTCTGAATTGATCGCAAGCCCATGTCATTAACGGAAAAATTAGGAACGATCGCAAAAAATACGATTTGGACGGGAAATATACAATAACTAACGCAAAAAATACAATTGACGGCCGAAAATCGAAAGAACATATACGCATATGCCCGAACGTTCGTGCGAATACGAAATGGCCAAAAAAAAGGAAAAAAATGACTAACACCCACCCAAACTTCCGATTCCCGATCCGAAATCAATTAACATTTGGATTTAGAATCGACCCAATATACAGACAAATGTCTGGATCTGACAATTCTGTTTAGCACAAGTAAGAGCTTAAAATACAATTGCTAAGTTTTAGCCACTTTAGAGAAAATGGCATTATGTATGCATGCATCATTTTTGTTTCAGTTCTCTTTATAGTTGTACCGTAGTGCATGGGCCGCTAGCATAGAGGACACAGAAATAACTCCCTTCATCTTCCACTTGTGTGTTGCTTATTGACAGAAATGCAGAATCCCCTGATATAGACCCGACAAATCTATCTGATATATCAGCAGGCCTGTTATTGTGGTTGTTCTGTCCATTGCTGCTAACTATAAGTTTAGGTACACTTCCAAATGCCTGGTATATCCAGGTTGGGTAATTACCAGCAGCTACTGACCCACCACTTCGACTGCAGGAAAGACGGATATTCCTTCCTGAGGACACAGACATTGACTCCTCCTGGATCACACTGAACTGGGCTCTGGAATCTGAAACACAAAGGGTTAAATCTGATAAATACGTACAGTCTTATTGTGATGGAGAAGATAACTTTCAGGATGGGTCCAGTTTCTTACATGACATATAAGAAAGTATGAGGATGATGATTGTCCAGGACATGGTGTACTGTTGATTCGTTCAGTAAGCCAGTTTGAAAGGTGGATCCTGAGAGAGCCCTAAAATGTTGAGATTAAATGGGTGTGTTTATATATGCAAAAATATATTTTTCCTATGAAATATCTGTGATGACTCCACTGCTGATATAAATAGTTTAAAGTACAGGACTGGAGTCATGTTTTAAGTTAAATATCTATATACAGTACTGTTTGCGTTTGAGGAACTTAAGATTTAAAGTGGACCAAGTCCGGGGATTTTTAGTATCCTGGGCTTTGGTCTGTACCCCAGAATATCCCGATTTTGGGTTATGTACCTTGCTGGTGATCTCATGGTGCAGGCACAGTTAACTATCAATCAGCCATAAAGGGATACAAGAGATGCCTCCGCCGGCCGCACACGTGCAGTGGGACTGGCTGAGTTTCACACAGGGGGGTGGGTAGTTACCCGAACCTAGAGTCTTACAGATGCTTTATGGTTAGTCCGGTTTAACTTTAACATAAGCGATTGACAGGTTATAGTTCTCTTAGGGCCTTATTTATCACGGGCTAGCGCCAGGTAGTGTCTGACGAGCGTCAGGTACCGCCAGCTAACGGCGACTACCGACTCAAGTACGCCCGGCGGCGGTCACAATGACGCATTTATCAAGCTAAATGAGGCTAGCGCCGGCGAGAGCGACGGCTAGCGCGGGATTCATCATGAAGCCGCCTGGAACGAACAGCGCCACTGCAAATTCCTTCACAGCGCCAGGTATGAGCTGTCGCTCCCTGGCGTTGTCCAATGCATTTCAATGGAGCAATCTATAATTAATCATAATTAATTGGTATTAATTTTTTTTTTTTTTTTTTTTTTTTTATGTCAAAAATTCGGAGACCACTTCTGCAATGTTAGGATTTATTTTTAAGTAAAAAAAATAAAAAAAAAAATTTGTGCAGAATTGATCTAACAGGTCTGATATTAATGTATTCACATTACAAAATGATTCAAAAAACATGTATAATGTTACAATCAGAAAATATGGTTGTTTAGGGGTTAAAAACTAGTTAACACCCATCGCCGCCAGCGCACTGGGGTTTAAACAAGGAATGGACAGCGCCAGCAAATTCGGAGCGTGATTTGTTAATGAATATGAAGCAAGCCGTTCGCTCTGGCCATTCGTTGTCAGGCGCTCACATACAACGCTGAACCTGTGAAACAGCGACCCCTAAGCCCGTATTCAACATTACCGCACACCGCTGTCATCAAGCTAACGCCGGCCAAGCACAGCGAATACTGGCTGGCGTTGTGAAAATCACGCTACTGTCGCTCATCTGTCGCTACCTGGCGTTATTAATGAATCGGCCTCCCCTTCTCTTTAAAGTATAATTCCACTTTCAGTTTCGATTTTAAAAGTTTTTACATTATTGTATGCCAAAATGATGTCCTCAAGGTGCTGACCTATCTGTTATCTTTTTTTTTCAATTTGTTGGCAAACACTCCTCCCTAGAAACAAAGTGTTTATGTTAGCACACCAAAGGGGGGGTTATTTTTGGGTATGTGAGCCCCCTGCTCACATACAGAGGTGGCCTCCTTTGATTGTGGAAAAGTGACGTTGATTATAAAATGCAAGCAGTTATTAGACAGGTAGTCTTGAAATATTAATTTAGTGTTTGGGATGCCCCCTGCTCACATACAGAGGTGGCCTCCTGTGATTGTGGAAAAGAGACATTGATTATAAAATGCAAGCAGTTATTAGACAGGTAGTCTTGAAATATTAATGTTAGTGTTTGGGATGCCCCCTGCTCACATACAGAGGTGGCCTCCTGTGATTGTGGAAAAGTGACATTGATTATAAAATGCAAGCAGTTAGTACACAGGTAGTCTTGAAATATTAATGCTACCACGCTTTTTAAAGAATGACACCAGGTAAAGGAAAATCTAAATAGGCAGGAGTGTTATTAACACTAAATAGGTTTAAAAGCTAATGCAAACAGTTTAAACTGTCCCTGTCTTTATCTGTCACTGTCACAGGCTCTCTCCTTCTCTATCTGCCCCTCTCTCTGCTTCTTCTGTTCTTTTTTCTATCTATCTATCTATCTATCTATCTATCCCTCGCTCTATCCCTGGCTGATCTGCTCTGGCCGCAATACAGTGTCAGAATGATCTTCCGCAAGATGGCCGCCGTTTATATGGGGCTATGACATCATCGGTAAGCCTGTCTGCTGATAAGTAGCATGTGACACCTACCCAGCATTCCTTGCCCCATGGGACATGTCCTGACATGTGGATCCACCATTTTAGATAGGCTGTATAGCAGTAAATGGAGTTTTAAGGAAGCGATTTGAGTGATCGAATCGCAACGATATTCGGAATCGTAACGAATCGAATATTTCCTGAAATTCGTAACGAATTTGGTTTCCTCAGATTCGATTCGCTCATCTCTATTCTTGGCCTGCACAGTTGTGTCCTGTATTTTGAATACAAATGGAAGTTTAAACAATCATTGTTTTGACTATCCTGGGTTTTGGTCCTTGCCCCCGGGGTACCCTGATCGGGGATGCCCACACTGTGTGATATTCCCCAGGTCGTCCAAACGCACTGACATCTCCTCGGTGCTATGGCGCATGTGTGACCTCTTGTCCAATCAGCGTGCTGGTGGCTGCATCCCCCACTACCCTTTAACAGGGAGTGTGCCCTGCTAAAGGGATAGTGGGGATGTGGCCGCTGCTCGTGCATGCTCCATTGGACCAGAAAAGAAGGCGAGTTTCTGGGTGACCTGGGGGGGGGGTTAAACAGTGGGGCATCCCAATTATGGATGCTCCGGGGTGAGGAAATCTATCGGCCCTGGGATATTGTAGATTCCAGGGGCGTGGGTTTTGGTCCACTTGTGCTGAGATTTTAGCAACTCAGAGAATATGGCTTATGCATGTATAGTTTTTGTTTCAGTTCTAACTCTTGTTGCACCACAGTGCATTGGTATGGGGTATAGAGGACACAGAAATATTTCCCTTCATCTTCCAATTGTGTGTTGCTTATTGACAGAAATGCTGAATCCCCTGATATAGACCCAACAAATCTATCTGATGTATCAGCAGGCCTGACATTGTGGTCGCTCTGTCCATTGCTGCTAACTATAAGTTTAGGTACACTTCCAAATGCCTGGTATATCCAGGTTGGGTGATTACCAGCAGCTACTGACCCACCACTTCGACTGCAAGAAAGACGGATATTTCTTCCAGAAGACACGAACATTGACTCCTCCTGAATCACACTGAACTGAGCTCTAGAATCTGAAATACAAAGTGTTAAATCTGATAAATACATACAGTACAGTCTCATTGTGATGGAGAAGAAATACAGTAGTTTAGAATGGGTCCAATTTCTTACATGACACATAAAAAAGTGTGAGGATGATGATTGTCCAGGACATGGTAGACTGTAAGCAGTGAAAATGTTGATACAAGTAGTAACTCATTTTTATGGTGGACCCTTAGTTCCTAAAATGTTATGATTAAATGGGTGTGTTTATTTATGCAAAAAATCTTTTTTATGTCCTATAAAATACCTGTGACGACTCCACCTTCTAATTTGGCAATAAATCAAGCAATAAAGCAATAAATTGCTTGAAATGTAGGACTGGAGTCATGTGGATTTTAGTTTATTTACACCATATGCTATACAAAGAACAAATGATATATTCTTGCATCACACAGTTTAACTATTGGATGCTATGAAAACAAGAGGAACATTTGTTGTAGAAGGCTGACATCATGTGGTCTGACAGTATATATAACTATAGACTGTATGTGTTTTAGGAAACCACTTTCTGTATTTAACTATTTTCATAAGCTGAAGACAGCCACTGCCAGGTGGAAATAACAAGTCTGCACACCCTTGCTAAAATTGTAGGGTTTTTGTCATAAAACAAAAATCAGACCAAGAATAATTGCAGAACTTTCGCCAACTTCGAATGTGATCTATACACTTTCAGTGTCATCCATACAGTCCCACTGAAAACAAGAAAAAGGCATTATAGGGTGAAAGAAAACTACCTAAACTCATCATCTCATTATTGGGGATATGGTTGTGTTCAGAATTAGCCTTTCATGTTGAAACTCCTGTAAGACAGTGGTCGGTAAACCAATGCTATCATTTTAAGACTTTAGATTCCTTTTAGCAGTAGCCCTGCCACATACCAATTTGGGGTGCCTTTTAGTTAAACTGGACCAACAGCCTGGCAGTTGGAAAAGAAAGGTAGCGGCCATTTTGGAGCTTCCCCTCCCAGCATCTCAGCCATGCTGCTGCCTGGATTCAATTGACATAACTGACAATGCATAGTGACAGGAAGTCCAGCATCACTTCCTGTTTGCAAATGACCTGCAAATGCATGAGCTGTAATTTTGTCCCTAAAATTTACTAGATCAGAAGTTAGAAAATGGTAAATGAATTTTTATGTTCAGCAATCTAAATTGTCCTGGGGAGGGATGCATATAAAAACAGTTTGTTGTGTTGGTTTGGTTTAAGTCATTTTTCACTGTTGGTCCGCTTTAAAGATTCCTAGGAACTCAACTGGACATTAATCCTTTCTGTTTTAATAATGTTTATTCAATAAAGCAAACACATAATATGTGTTACAATTTCCATGTTCCGTTTCCAGAACAGAATAAAATCACAGTCTTTTGCCCTTATTCATCAAGCGATAGCGCCAGGTAGTGTCTGACGAGCGCCAGGTAGCGGCAGCTAACGGCGACTACCGACTCAAGTACGCCCGCGGCGGTCACAATGATGCATTTATCAAGCAAAATGAGGCTAGCGCCGGCGAGAGCGACGGCTAGCGCGGCATTCATCATGAAGCCGGCTGGACCGAACAGCGCCGCTGCAAATTCCCTCACAGCGCCAGGTATGAGCTGTCGCTCCCTGGCGATGTCCAATGCATTTCAATGGAGCAATCTATAATAATTCATGATTAATTGGTATTCATTTTTTTTTAATTTTTTTAATGTCAAAAAATCGGAGAACACTTCTGCAATGTTAGGATTTATTTTTAAGTCAAAAAAAAAAAAAAAAAATTTTGTGCAGAATTGATCTAACAGGTCTGAGATTAATGTATTCATGTAACAAAATGATTCTAAAAACATGTATAATGTTACATTCAAAAAATATGGTTGTTTAGGGGTTAAAAACTAGTTAATACAGATCGGCGCCAGCGCTCTGGGGTTTAAACAAGGAATGGACAGCGACAGCACATTCGGAGCGTGATTTTTTGATGAATATGAAGCTAGCCGTTCGCTCTGGCCATTCGTTGTCAGGCGCTCACATACAACGCTGGACCTGTGAAACAGCGACCCCCCAGCCAGTATTCAACATTACCGCACACCGACCGAGTCGCTGTCATCAAGCTAACGCCGGCCAAGCACAGCGAATACTGGCTGGCGCTGAAAAAATCACGCTACAGTCGCTCATCTGTCGCTACCTGGCGCTAATGATGAATCGGCCTCCCCATAATCTTAAAGGAGCACTATCACGAAATTGTGTAATATTACAAATCCTTATAAACACTTCGGCTACTGAGAGAAGGGGGTCCCTTGTACACCTAACTGAATAAAACTCCCACCAAGTGGGATTGTGTTCTCTCCTGGTAGGCATAAAATCCATGGGAGACAGGTTTTGTGTATCGGGGTGACAGAACTTGTCACCCATAATTTACCCTTGCTTTCACTAAAATAAAAAAACAAGCCTGGCTGGATTTTTATTGATGCCAGGCGTATAAGTGACCTCTCCTTCCGTCAACCAGCATATTTTTATAGATCTTTAATATTGGGCCATTTTTCACGATGCTACTTTAATGCCTAAAATACAAAATGAATATATTAAGAAAGTTTTTCAACATAGAGACCTATGCTAACTTGCATATCAATTAGACAAGGTTTTCAAAGTATAACGGCAGCAAAAATGGGAAGGAAGGACTTAAACCAAAAACTTATCAGGAGAGACTTTAAGAACTTCATTTGTACATTGTGGAGGAAAGAATGGAGAGGGAGGACATGATTGAGACCTTTAAATACGTGAAAGGATTGAATAAGGTTCAGGAGGGAAGTGTTTTTAAGAAGAAACTTAGAGGCCGATACATTAATAGCGCCAGGTAGCGACAGATGAGCGACAGTAGCGTGATTTTCACAGCGCCAGCTAGTATTCGCTGTGCTTGGCCGGGGTTTGCTTGTTGACAGCGACTCAGTCGGTGTGCGGTAATGTTGAATACGGGGTTAGGGGTCGCTGTTTCACAGGTTCAGCATTGTATGGGTGCGCCTGACAACGAATGGCCAGAGCGAACGGCTTGCTGCAGATTCATTAACAAATCACGCTCAAAAATTTCTCGCGCTGTGAATTCCTTGTTTAAACCCCAGAGCGCTGGCGGCGATGGGTGTAAAGTAGTTTTTAACCCCCAAACAACCATTTTTTTTAATGTAAAAATTATACAAGTTTTTCAAAACATTTTGTAATATGAATACATTAATATCAGACCTGTAACATCAATTCTGCACATTTTTTTTTTTTTTTTACCTAAAAAAAAAATCCTAACATTGCAGAAGTGGTCACAGAATTTTTGACATTAAAAAAAAAAAAAAAACCATTAATAGCAATTAATTATGATTATTTAAAGATTGCTCCATTGAAATGCATTGGACAACGCCAGGGAGCGCCAGGTCATACCTGGCGCTGTGATGGGATTAGCAGCGGCGCTGTTCGTTGCAGTCGGCTACATGATGAATCCCGCACTAGCTGACGCTCTCGCCGGCGCTAGCCTCATTTAGCTTGATAAATGCGTCATTGTGACCGCCGCCGGGCGTACTTGAGTCGCTAGCCGCCGTTAGCTGGTGGTACCTGGCGCTCTTCAGACACTACCTGGCGCTAGCCCTTGATAAATAAACCCCTTAATGATAGAACAAGGGGGCACAACCTGAAGCTAGTCGGGGGGAAGATCAGGAGCAATGATGGAAAATATTATTTTACAGAAAGAGTATTAGCTGCTTGGAAAAAAAAACTTCCAGCAGAGGTAGTTGAAAAATCAACAGTCAGTGAATTTAAACATGCCTGGGATAAGCACACATCTATCCTAAGATAAAGAGAACATACAGTTACATAAGGGCAGACTAGATGGACCGTATGGTCTCCTTCTGCCTGTTGTCAACCTTCTATGTTTCTATGTAACCTATCACATAGATATCCCATCTATAACAGTAGTTGTAACACCCTCGGTATCATTATGCTTAAGAAGGGAATTAGAATCCTGCATCTTCATGGTTGAAGGTCAAAATATTCTGTTTCCACCTGAAGTGTTAAAGTGGACCAAAACCCTATGTGGCATGTGTTTGTCGCCACCAGTGCCACCGCTAAATGACAAGCTGGGGGGTGCATCCAGAATGCTGGAGCCCCCAGAAAGCCCGTAAATCTTACTTTTCAATAGGTCCTGTGATGAGATTGGCTACCCAGAGCTCACATGGCCAGTGATGTTCTGACCACTGAATGTCTTGCCCACGTGAACGTCAGAATGCTAATCGGCATTGGATGCTCATTGCTCCTCAGGGAAAGGTGATATTTATGGGCATACTGGAAGGTTATGTGCGGGGGATGCCCAGCATTCTGATGCCCTCCCCCAGACTGCCATTTAGTGGCGGCGGCGATGGCAACCAACACCTGCGCCACAGAGGGTGTTGGTCCACCAGTCTTCAGATGATAATCTGTTCTTACTAGAGATGAGCGAGTAGTATTCGACCGAGTCGGTATTCGATCGAATACTACGCTATTCGTCATACTCGATTTCGATCGAGTACAGCGGCGATGGCGCACTTACAATTCGTTTCCCCTCCCACCTTCCCTGGCGCGTTTTTTACACCAATCACCATGCAGGGGGGGTGGGACAGGTCCTGGGAGGACGCTGGCATCGCGAGAACGGCGTCTAGACGCATTGGCTGGAAAAACCATGTGACCTCGAATCTACAAAACTCAGCACTTCCTCTTCGTCAGCATTAGCAGCTTGAACTTAGTGAGGGATAGACGCTAAGAGCAGGGAAAGACAGGCTGTAGCTGTATGTAGGCAGGCAGGGCCCCAGAAGCTCAGAATATCGCATTTACCAAAATATATACCAGCTACCAGAAGACAGGAGAGTCATTGAGAGCCCTTATTAGGGCTACTATGCTGAACGGTATATAGCTCATTCTAGCTATATACACACTGCACACAACGGCTGCTTTAGTGAGGGGTAGCTGCTGCTGGAATAGGGACAGAGAGGCTTCAGTGGTGTATTAGCACCTATATACAAAACTATATACACTCTGTACAAAACGGCTGCTTTAGTGAGGGGTAGCTGCTGCTGCTGGAATAGGGACAGAGAGGCTTCAGTGGTGTATTAGCACCTATATACAAAACTATATACACTCTGCACAAAACGGCTGCTTTAGTGAGGGGTAGCTGCTGCTGCTGGAATAGGGACAGAGAGGCTTCAGTGGTGTATTAGCACCTATTTACAAAACTATATACACTCTGCACAAAACGGCTGCTTTAGTGAGGGGTAGCTGCTGCTGCTGGAATAGGGACAGAGAGGCTTCAGTGGTGTATTAGCACCTATATACAAAACTATATACACTCTGCACACAACGGCTGCTTTAGTGAGGGGTAGCTGCTGCTGCTGGAATAGGGACAGAGAGGCTTCAGTGGTGTATTAGCACCTATATACAAAACTATATACACTCTGCACAAAACGGCTGCTTTAGTGAGGGGTAGCTGCTGCTGCTGCTGGAATAGGGACAGAGAGGCTTCAGTGGTGTATTAGCACCTATTTACAAAACTATATACACTCTGCACAAAACGGCTGCTTTAGTGAGGGGTAGCTGCTGCTGCTGGAATAGGGACAGAGAGGCTTCAGTGGTGTATTAGCACCTATTTACAAAACTATATACACTCTGCACAAAACGGCTACTTTAGTGAGGGGTAGCTGCTGCTGCTGGAATAGGGACAGAGAGGCTTCAGTGGTGTATTAGCACCTATTTACAAAACTATATACACTCTGCACAAAACGGCTGCTTTAGTGAGGGGTGGCTGCTGCTGCTGGAATAGGGACAGAGAGGCTTCAGTGGTGTATTAGCACCTATATACAAAACTATATACACTCTGCACAAAACGGCTGCTTTAGTGAGGGGTAGCTGCTGCTGCTGCTGGAATAGGGACAGAGAGGCTTCAGTGGTGTATTAGCACCTATATACAAAACTATATACACTCTGCACAAAATGGCTGCTTTAGTGAGGGGTAGCTGCTGGAATAGGGACAGAGAGGCTTCAGTGGTGTATTAGCACCTATATACAAAACTATATACACTCTGCACAAAACGGCTGCTTTAGTGAGGGGTAGCTGCTGCTGCTGGAATAGGGACAGAGAGGCTTCAGTGGTGTATTAGCACCTATATACTAAACTATATTTGGCACTACTGTTTTGTGTCCTCTGTGCCAACAAAACCCTGTTATATACCCGGTGCGTATAGGCACCATTTCACCTTCTGGCAGTATACGGCTGTATAGCCATGTGTTCTCCTAAAAAATATATATATATTTGGCACTACTGTTTTGTGTCCTCTGTGCCAACAAAACCCTGTTATATACCCGGTGCGTATAGGCACCATTTCACCTTCTGGCAGTATACGGCTGTATAGCCATTAGGGTCGATTCAAAGAAACATGTAACAGCTTGGATTTTGGTGCCGATCATCCTATTTTTCCCGTATGCTCGTGCGTTCGTATGAACTTGCGAGTGATTCTATAAGCAAATACGTTTCTATCCTAAAATTTACGTCCGTTCGTATGGCAGTTCGGGAATCAGACCTATGTCAGTTTCCATCCTGAATTTTCTGTTTCATTTCTCAGGTTGCAACATTGGTTTTGCCCTTTTTCCTTTTTTGTCTGGACGTAAATCCTTCTGATCTTGCAGCTGCGCACTACAAACTTACCTCATTAAAGTGCATTCTAAATATTTGGTCTTATTTTTCTTTATTTCATTCATTTTGTAGTAACCAACCATTAATGAATGCATTTGCATAAGTAAATCTTACTTTGTTTAATTTTTAGTTAACTTGCATTTTTTACTTGTGGATTTAATTTTAATATTTTGGCTTCAAATGGTACAACTTAAAATTTTGTGTGTGGTTACCCACACCCTCTACATACAGATTGCTCTCAAATATAAAAAAACACCCAGCAACTTCTGCATGTTATGAGTCTAGAAACAGCCAAGATGGCGGCTCAGGTATTATCGGGCAGCCTGCAAACAGAAAGGGCCTTGTGACTGTGTTGCTCTGCATTCTTTGATTTCTGACCTTTCCGTGCCCCCAGCTCTGCTGTGTCTGTGCAAAATACAGCAGTAACCCACATCCTGCACTTTATCCCACTCTCCTCTCCTCAGTAAGTGTGATGCATCTGACCAAAGATGTGCTTAAATAATTAAACCAAGCAAAGGTAAACAACTACACCAATAAATGCAATCTAAAAATATTATTCTAGTACATCAATTTAAAAATAAATAACAAAGGACATAAGTTTCTTTAATTAACGCAAATATATTGCAAAATAAAGGTTTACATGCAAAGGACTAATTAAGGTCCACATTAAAATGCTTTTATAAGGCATACATGAATCAGGTATGCATTGCCATACAATTTATGACCTCGGCCATGCTGATACATGCAGTTCATTGGAGCTCAAGACGCGCAGACTCCTCCACATAGGCAAAAAACCTGTTCAAGAACAGCAATCCGACTGCTAAAAGGTGTCGGCAGTGGCTTTCTTTTAAAACGTATTTAGAGGTTTGAAAACTGTTCTCTGAATCACACCTAAACACATTCGATTATCCTAAGTTTTACGTTTTGATCCTAAGTTTTAGGATTTGATCCTAAGTTTTACGTTTTGATCCTAAAATTTAGGAACGAACTTGCGATGATCGTAAGAGCATATACGCATTCGTACGTAGGCTCGTGCGAGTCAGAAATGGCCAAAAAAACAGGAAAAAATGACTAACACCCACCCAAACTTACGATTCTCGATCCGAAATCAATTAACTTTTGCTCTTTGAATCGAGGGGATTGTGTTCTCCTAAAAAATATATATATATTTGGCACTACTGTTTTGTGTCCTCTGTGCCAACAAAACACTGTCATATACCCGGTGCGTATAGGCACCATTTCACCTTCTGGCAGTATACGGCTGTATAGCCAGGTGTTCTCCTAAAAAAAACCTTCTATATTTGGCACTACTGTTTTGTGTCCTCTGTGCCAACAAAACACTGTTATATACCTGGTGCGTATAGGCACCATTTCACCTTCTGGCAGTATACGGCTGTATAGCCATGTGTTCTCCTAAAAAAAACCTTCTATATTTGGCACTACTGTTTTGTGTCCTCTGTGCCAACAAAACACTGTCATATACCCGGTGCGTATAGGCACCATTTCACCTTCTGGCAGTATACGGCTGTATAGCCAGGTGTTCTCCTAAAAAAAACCTTCTATATTTGGCACTACTGTTTTGTGTCCTCTGTGCCAACAAAACACTGTCATATACCCGGTGCGTATAGGCACCATTTCACCTTCTGGCAGTATATGGCTGTATAGCCAGGTGTTCTCCTAAAAAATATATATATATTTGGCACTACTGTTTTGTGTTCTCTGTGCCAACAAAACACTGTTATATACCCGGTGCGTATAGGCACCATTTCACCTTCTGGCAGTATACGGCTGTATAGCCATTGTGTTCTCCTAAAAAATATATATATATTTGGCACTACTGTTTTGTGTCCTCTGTGCCAACAAAACACTGTCATATACCCGGTGCGTATAGGCACCATTTCACCTTCTGGCAGTATATGGCTGTATAGCCAGGTGTTCTCCTAAAAAAAACCTTCTTTATTTGGCACTACTGTTTTGTGTCCTCTGTGCCAACAAAACACTGTTATATACCCGGTGCGTATAGGCACCATTTCACCTTCTGGCAGTATATGGCTGTATAGCCAGGTGTTCTCCTAAAAAAAACCTTCTATATTTGGCACTACTGTTTTGTGTCCTCTGTGCCAACAAAACACTGTTATATACCCGGTGCGTATAGGCACCATTTCACCTTCTGGCAGTATATGGCTGTATAGCCAGGTGTTCTCCTAAAAAAAACTTTCTATATTTGGCACTACTGTTTTGTGTCCTCTGTGCCAACAAAACACTGTTATATACCCGGTGCGTATAGGCACCATTTCACCTTCTGGCAGTATATGGCTGTATAGCCAGGTGTTCTCCTAAAAAAAATATATATATTTGGCACTACTGTTTTGTGTCCTCTGTGCCAACAAAACACTGTTATATACCCGGTGCGTATAGGCACCATTTCACCTTCTGGCAGTATATGGCTGTATAGCCAAGTGTTCTCCTAAAAAAAACCTTCTATATTTGGCACTACTGTTTTGTGTCCTCTGTGCCACCAAAACACTGTTATATACCCGGTGCGTATAGGCACCATTTCACCTTCTGGCAGTATACGGCTGTATAGCCAGGTGTTCTCCTAAAAAATATATATATATTTGGCATAACGCGTGGCCAAAAAAGTAAAACGTCTGAAATGCGGAGGGCTAGCGCAAAGGGACGTGGACGAGGACGGGGGCGCGGAAATGCTGGTGGGGGCACAAACCGCGTTGAAGCCAGTGGGGATACAATGCATGCTGGTGAGGGGCAGCCAGCATTACGCTCATCCAGCTTCCCTGCCTTTATGGGACAGTTAAGCGGGGGGCGGGGTACACCTCTGTTGAGGCCTGAGCAGCGTGAACAGGTGGTGCAATGGATGGCCGATAACGCTTCCAGTCACTTGTCCACCACCCAGTCATCCACACAGTCTCACTCTGACTCTCCTTCCTCCCAACCTGGCCAACAGAGTCAGCCCACCCTTGACCCCTCCCAGGACCTCTTTTCGGGTCCTTTTCCAGATGTGCTGCAAGAATCCCAGGAGCTAGCAGAGGAATTTGTTTGTAGTGATGCCCAAACACTTGAGTATCCGCCATCTCCTAGTGATGTGGACCCGGAACCAGCATCTGCTATCATGAGCGATGATGATGAGACGCAGTTGCTATCAAGGGAGGCTGTTGGAATGTCCAGTGGGCAGGAGGAGGAGCAGAGAGAGGAAGTGGAAGAGGAGGTGGTGGACGACGAAATGACCGACCCCACTTGGACAGGGGTGATGTCCAGCGGGGAAAGCAGTGGAGATGCGGTCTGCGCATCACCGAATAAGGCAGCAAGAGGCAGAGGACAGTCCAGAGGCAGAGGACAGTCCAGAGGCAGAGGACAGTCCAGACAGAGAAGGCAGGCCACAGCCAGCATGGCCGAAGCTCTTCCCGGCAGCAGGCAGTCGCGCAAAGCTCCCCCATCAAGGCCTCGTACTTCTGTGGTGTGGAGATTTTTTAATGTTTGCGCGGACGACAAACTGAGCGCGGTTTGCGCAATCTGCCACTCAAAACTGAGTAGGGGCTCTGAGAAGAGCAATCTGACCACCTCAGGCATGCGCCGTCACTTGGAAGTCAAGCACTGGGCTGAGTGGGAGAGAGCAAACGCAATACAACCTGTGCCCGGTCTTGCTGCCACTGCCTCTTCCCCTTTGTTGTGTGCTGCCACTGCGGTCCAGACCTCCAGCCAGTACACCTCCACATCTGCCTCTGCCTCGGCTACTTTGGGGCCTTCTCCTTCAGCCCCCCCTTCCCCCGCATCTTCGTCTGCACCTTCCATCTCCTCGTCCCATCAACTGTCCATCTCGCAGGCGTTCGACCGCAGGCGGAAGTACGCCTCCAGTCACCCCCAAGCCCAAGCCTTAACCTGCCTCATCTCCAAACTGCTGGCCCTGGAGATGTTGCCGTTTAGGCTTGTGGAGACGCAGGCCTTCCGCGACCTTATGGCGGCTGCCGCACCTCGCTATTCCGTCCCTAGCCGCCACTATTTTTCCCGGTGTGGCGTCCCCGCCCTGCACCAGCACGTGTCGCGTAACATCAGGCGGGCCCTGAGGTACGCAGTCAGTGCAAAGGTCCACTTGACCACCGACTCGTGGACAAGCGCTTGCGGGCAAGGACGCTACATCTCTTTGACGGCACACTGGGTGAATGTTGTGGAAGCGGGGACGGGGTCGCAAACAGGGACGGCCTACATACCACCCCCGCCCAAGATTGCCAGCACGGGTTCTGATAGACCCCCCTCCTCTTCCTCCTCCTCCTCCTCCTCCTCCTCTGCCTTAACATCGCCCTCAGCCCCTAGCTGGAAGCGTTGCAGCACTGGCGCGGGGAGACGTCAGCAGGCGGTGCTTAAGCTCATCAGCTTGGGCGACAGGAAGCACAGCGCCGCAGAGGTGAGGCACGCCATATTGCAGCAGACAGAGATGTGGCTGTCGCCGCTGCAGCTAGGACCAGGCATGGTCGTGTGCGATAACGGCGGTAACCTGGTGGCGGCTCTGGAGCTTGCAGAACTCAATCACGTACCATGCCTGGCCCACGTTTTTAATTTGGTAGTACAAAAGTTTCTAAAGACTTACCCCAACCTGGCAGAGCTACTGGTGAAAGTGCGGCGCTTGTGCGCTCACTTTCGGAAGTCAACTGTAGCTGCTGCTAGCTTAAAAAAAGTCCAGCAACGCCTCCATTTGCCTCAACATCGGCTGTTGTGCGACCTGCCCACTCGCTGGAATTCCACCTATTGCATGTTGGCCAGGGTGTGTGAGCAGCAGAGAGCATTGATGGAGTACCAGATGATGCATCCACGCATGCATCCAACTCAGCTCCCTCAGTTTGCCAACCACGAGTGGCCATGGATGGCAGACATATGCGATGTATTGCGTATCTTTGAGGAGTCCACTAAGAAGGTCAGCAGCGAGGACGCTATAGTGAGCGTAACCATCCCGCTCCTATGCGTCCTTAAAGAATCGCTCATCGCAATAAGGGAGAACGCATTGCACACAGAGGAGACGGGGGTAGGAGGAGACGCAACGCAGGTAGACAGTCAGACCACACTTTTGTCTGCTGCTCGGTGGCAGTTGCAGGAGGAGGAGGATGAGGAGGAGGAGGACAACGTGGAGGTGTCTGTGGAAGAGGATGCTGGCGGCGAGGGTAGCAGTCAGGCTGTGTGCGTCCCATTGGTTCAGCGCGGATGGGGCGGAGAGGAGGAGGAAGAGGAGGAAATGGAAAATGATCCTTCTGGTGGGGGCAGTGACGTCATGCCTATTCAGAGTCTGGCACACATGGCTGACTTCATGCTGGGCTGCTTTTCCCGGGACATACGTGTTGTCCGGATATTGGAGAACAAACTATACTGGGTCTTCGCACTCCTGGACCCCCGGTATAAAGATAACTTCTCCTCTTTTATTCCGGTAGAGGAGAGGACGAATCGATTACTGGAATACCAGAGGGAACTCGTGCAGAACATGATGCAGATTTTCCCACCCACCATCGCTGGCGGCAGAGAGGAGAGTGTCTCCCAGAGTCTGACAACATCGATCAGGCCCACAGCCACCAGGGGAACACTCTCCAAGGTGTGGGACACGTTCATGGCACCCCCTCGTGCAACTTCCATCACTGGGGGCCCGCTATCAGCAGGAGGGACAAGAATCGGCGGATGTTGCGGGACTACCTGGCAGACCACACCCCTGTCCTCCCCGATCCCTCGGCGCCCTACACTTACTGGGTCTCCAAGTTGGACACGTGGCTGGAACTGTCCCTGTACGCCTTGGAGGTGCTTTCCTGCCCTGCCGCCAGCGTGCTATCAGAAAGGGTGTTCAGCGCAGCCGGGGGCATTATAACCGATAAGCGCAGCCGCCTGTCAACCGACAGTGCCGACAGGCTGACGCTAATCAAAATGAACAGCAAGTGGATTGACCCGGACTTTGCTTGTACAACAGTGGAAAGCAGCCAAGAGTGAAGTGCCATCTGTATGAAGTGCCATTTCCTCCTCCTCCTCCTCCTCCTCCTTAACCGCCGTAGAATTGCTGTATTAATAAAAAAAATTATGGCTCACCTCTTGGGCTTAATACAATCAATTTTTAAGAGGTCTCAGCTCTTGGGACTCCACACAATTTCTAAGAGGTCTCAGCTCTTGGGACTCCACACAATTTCTAAGAGGTCTCAGCTCTTGGGCCTTAATACAATTTTTAAGAGGTCTCAGCTCTTGGGCCTCCACACAATTGTTAAGAGGTCTCAGCTCTTGGGCCTCCACACAATTGTTAACAGGTCTCAGCTCTTGGGCCTCCACACAATTTTTAAGAGGTCTCAGCTCTTGGGCCTCCAATCAATTTTTAAGAGGTCTCAGCTCTTGGGACTCCACACAATTTCTAAGAGGTCTCAGCTCTTGGGCCTTAATACAATTTTTAAGAGGTCTCAGCTCTTGGGACTCCACACAATTTTTAAGAGGTCTCAGCTCTTGGGCCTTAATACAATTTTTAAGAGGTCTCAGCTCTTGGGCCTCCACACAATTGTTAACAGGTCTCAGCTCTTGGGCCTCCACACAATTTTTAAGAGGTCTCAGCTCTTGGGCCTCCAATCAGTTTTTAAGAGGTCTCAGCTCTTGGGACTCCACACATTTTCTAAGAGGTCTCAGCTCTTGGGCCTTAATACAATTTTTAAGAAGTCTCAGCTCTTGGGCCTCCACACAATTGTTAAGAGGTCTCAGCTCTTGGGCCTCCACACAATTGTTAACAGGTCTCAGCTCTTGGGCCTCCACACAATTTTTAAGAGGTCTCAGCTCTTGGGCCTCCAATAAATTTTTAAGAGGTCTCAGCTCTTGGGACTCCACACAATTTCTAAGAGGTCTCAGCTCTTGGGCCTTAATACAATTTTTAAGAGGTCTCAGCTCTTGGGACTCCACACAATTTTTAAGAGGTCTCAGCTCTTGGGCCTTAATACAATTTTTAAGAGGTCTCAGCTCTTGGGCCTCCACACAATTGTTAACAGGTCTCAGCTCTTGGGCCTCCACACAATTTTTAAGAGGTCTCAGCTCTTGGGCCTCCAATAAATTTTTAAGAGGTCTCAGCTCTTGGGACTCCACACAATTTCTAAGAGGTCTCAGCTCTTGGGCCTTAATACAATTTTTAAGAGGTCTCAGCTCTTGGGACTCCACACAATTTTTAAGAGGTCTCAGCTCTTGGGCCTTAATACAATTTTTAAGAGGTCTCAGCTCTTGGGCCTCCACACAATTGTTAACAGGTCTCAGCTCTTGGGCCTCCACACAATTTTAAGAGGTCTCAGCTCTTGGGCCTCCAATCAGTTTTTAAGAGGTCTCAGCTCTTGGGACTCCACACAATTTCTAAGAGGTCTCAGCTCTTGGGCCTTAATACAATTTCTAAGAGGTCTCAGCTCTTGGGACTCCACACAATTTTTAAGAGGTCTCAGCTCTTGGGCATTAATACAATTTTTAAGAGGTCTCAGCTCTAAGCTTTCCCTTACTGCTGGGGTGACA
This sequence comes from Gastrophryne carolinensis, assembly GCA_027917425.1. Lineage (NCBI taxonomy): Eukaryota > Metazoa > Chordata > Amphibia > Anura > Microhylidae > Gastrophryne > Gastrophryne carolinensis. The sequence goes on along the minus strand of CM051234.1, from coordinate 468,713,931 downwards.
CACTGTAACAAACCTCCTCCTGTAAGCTTCCCTGACTGCTGGGGTGACACACTGTAACAAACCTCCTCCTGTAAGCTTCCCTTACTGCTGGGGTGACACAATGTAACAAACCTCCTCTTGTAAGCTTCCCTGACTGCTGGGGTAACACACTGTAACAAACCTCCTCCTGTAAGCTTCCCTGACTGCTGGGGTAACACACTGTAACAAACCTCCTCCTGTAAGCTTCCCTGACTGCTGGGGTAACACACTGTAACAAACCTCCTCCTGTAAGCTTCCCTGACTGCTGGGTGACACACTGTAACAAACCTCCTCCTGTAAGCTTCCCTTACTGCTGGGGTGACACACTGTAACAAACCTCCTTCTGTAAGCTTCCCTGACTGCTGGGGTGACACACTGTAACAAACCTCCTTCTGTAAGCTTCCCTTACTGCTGGGGTGACACACTGTAACAAACCTCCTCCTGTAAGCTTCCCTGACTGCTGGGGTGACACACTGTAACAAACCTCCTCCTGTAAGCTTCCCTTACTGCTGGGGTGACACGCTGTAACAAACCTCCTCCTGTAAGGTTCCCTTACTGCTGGGGTGACACACTGTAACAAACCTCCTCCTGTAAGCTTCCCTTACTGCTGGGGTGACACAATGTAACAAACCTCCTCCTGTAAGATTCCCTGACTGCTGGGGTAACACACTGTAACAAACCTCCTCCTGTAAGCTTCCCTGACTGCTGGGGTGACACACTGTAACAAACCTCCTCCTGTAAGCTTCCCTTACTGCTGGGGTGACACACTGTAACAAACCTCCTTCTGTAAGCTTCCCTTACTGCTGGGGTGACACACTGTAACAAACCTCCTCCTGTAAGCTTCCCTTACTGCTGGGGTGACACAATGTAACAAACCTCCTCCTGTAAGCTTCCCTGACTGCTGGGGTAACACACTGTAACAAACCTCCTCCTGTAAGCTTCCCTGACTGCTGGGGTGACACACTGTAACAAACCTCCTCCTGTAAGCTTCCCTTACTGCTGGGGTGACACACTGTAACAAACCTCCTTCTGTAAGCTTCCCTTACTGCTGGGGTGACACACTGTAACAAACCTCCTCCTGTAAGCTTCCCTTACTGCTGGGGTGACAGAATGTAACAAACCTCCTCCTGTAAGCTTCCCTGACTGCTGGGGTAACACACTGTAACAAACCTCCTCCTGTAAGCTTCCCTGACTGCTGGGGTGACACACTGTAACAAACCTCCTCCTGTAAGCTTCCCTTACTGCTGGGGTGACACAATGTAACAAACCTCCTCCTGTAAGCTTCCCTGACTGCTGGGGTAACACACTGTAACAAACCTCCTCCTGTAAGCTTCCCTGACTGCTGGGGTAACACACTGTAACAAACCTCCTCCTGTAAGCTTTCCTGACTGCTGGGGTAACACACTGTAACAAACCTCCTCCTGTAAGCTTCCCTGACTGCTGGGGTGACACACTGTAACAAACCTCCTCCTGTAAGCTTCCCTTACTGCTGGGGTGACACACTGTAACAAACCTCCTTCTGTAAGGTTCCCTTACTGCTGGGGTGACACAATGTAACAAACCTCCTCCTGTAAGCTTCCCTGACTGCTGGGGTAACACACTGTAACAAACCTCCTCCTGTAAGCTTCCCTGACTGCTGGGGTGACACACTGTAACAAACCTCCTCCTGTAAGCTTCCCTTACTGCTGGGGTGACACACTGTAACAAACCTCCTTCTGTAAGCTTCCCTTACTGCTGGGGTGACACAATGTAACAAACCTCCTCCTGTAAGCTTCCCTGACTGCTGGGGTAACACACTGTAACAAACCTCCTCCTGTAAGCTTCCCTGACTGCTGGGGTAACACACTGTAACAAACCTCCTCCTGTAAGCTTCCCTGACTGCTGGGGTAACACACTGTAACAAACCTCCTCCTGTAAGCTTCCCTGACTGCTGGGGTGACACACTGTAACAAACCTCCTCCTGTAAGCTTCCCTTACTGCTGGGGTGACACACTGTAACAAACCTCCTCCTTTAAGCTTCCCTTACTGCTGGGGTGACACAATGACACAAGAAGACATGTCTGACCACATCACACACACACACACACACACACACACACAATGACAATTAGGGGTGGGGTCTATTTGTTTTCCCCCTTGCCTATGCCATCTGTGGTTGTCATAGGCAACGTGATTTTAAGGGGTGCAGAATTTTGTTCTTTTTTGTACAGTTTGGCTTGGGGTCCATGGCAATGTAGAGGAAAGAAGGTTTCCTTGTCTTGTCTCACTTTACGTAGAAGTTATATTGTGTTTGGAGTGTATTGTTGAGAGGCTGTGATAGTGGCGTAATAGTGCGACTTGGGCGCGTTATATGCACCCAGACATGCTTCCCCTGCTGTCCCAGTTGCATTCCAGCAGTGTTGGCATCATTTTCTGATGTTTCAGGGTGGACTTGGTGACCTCCAAGTGGTCGAATTGAGATTTCCAAGTGGCGAGCATTTTTTTCCCATAGACTATAATGGGATTCGATAATCGATCGAGTAGTCGAGTAACGCGGTCTATTTGAATCGAAATTCGAAATTTCGAATATTTCACTACTCGCTCATCTCTCGTTCTTACACTAACTATGTATTAAAAGGGATGGGAGCAAAATAAAAGGGCGGAGACGGACAAAAAATAAAAATCTGAAAACAAAAAAGGGGGTACAGAGAAATGAAAGAAAAAGACAGGGAGGGGAACAGCATACATGCTCATCTTCCAGTCATCCTATCTCCGGCCTGTTCATGGCCTTCACACACAAGTCAAAGGAGTTCTCCTATATATGAAAGCCATTCGTAGATTAAAGCCATAGAGTGTGTTCTAGCTAGTTTATTAGACTTTTGATAAAATCTGATTAACATCCAAATGTATGTTGTTGTATCTTGTATAAAGTGAGGAAGACACTTCACTTTCTGTTGGTTGATGTATCCATTAAAGCAGGCCTAAACGTATAAAGGATTAAGCAACAACTCTTTGTTGTCCCCTGTTTTGTGAGGATTGATGCAGTGACTGGGTGACAAAGCACTGAGCTGCAGCTAATGAGAACACAGTGCTCAGAGGTAAATTGTGACTTTGTTTCCTATTGCCTTCAGGAAAAGGAGAATCTGATTCGCTCTAAATGTTTCCATCAGCAGGGAGGTGATCTTGTTGACCTAGCAATCAAAATCTTTGGTACAATGGAAATTAAGGATTAGCAAATATAATGATTATACTAAATTTGACTTTAGTTGTCCTCATTTTTCTTAGATATGTCCACTAATATTAGATTCAGTATTCCCCCCGCCCCTTCTTACAGCTCCTCCATGAAACGCCGACATCTTTATACTTACTAATGGCAGGGAGCCAGTGATTCCATCTCCAAGCCCGTAAGCATTTATCCAGCATACTTACTACTCCTGCTCTTTACAATCCCCACATGCCTACTCTATTGCAATGGTGGGAGCGTGCCAAGATGGTTTCAGCACAGGCACAACTGTTTGGGAACCCATGGTATAGACAATCTAGGGTGGTGTTTAGAGAAGAGGTAGCAGGATACATAGAATCGGGCAACGAAAGGAGGCAATGAAAGAACACAAACCTAAGGGCATGGATTACAGAGGATGCAGTTTCACGCTACAGGAAAAGGAAATGGTGCAGTACTTGTGTTCTAAGAAACAGTCCAACGGTGTGAAATATCAGGAAGAGAGAGGAAAGACGAGGGAGGGATCAATTTGTTTACAGAGCAGGGCACAAATGGGGGAAAGGCAGGAAACAATACAATATATAAAGCAAGGTAAGTAAGAGGAAAAGGAGAGGCAAACAGGTCATTGGGGCTAATATCTGCTGTCTGAATATATCACTATAGGGACCTGTGAATAGGCTCAAGTTTATCAGGGAATGCAAAATGCTTATGAATAAAAGATGGAGCCCCTGACAGCCCCTGGGGTATGCTGCAAGCAGGCTAATGTAACCCTTTTGCCAGGAATGTCGCTTTAACCTCCCAACTGCAAATCTAATAGTTATCACCACATGAACCTGTGGCTTTTATGTGTGACATAAGAAATATGATTTATAAAAGAATACAATTTGCAGTAAATATCAGGATAACTGAAAACAAACAGTTTAAAGGAAAGTCAACTTTTGTGGACTTTCCCACAGACCTCAGATCAGGAAATGCTAGAGGGCACAAGGCTTCCCTGCTTGTCACCCACTCCTGTACTGCTGAATGCTATCCCACAGTCTTGGGTGGTTATGGCCTGTGTACAGAAGGTGGACAGAGTATTCATTCAGAATAATGAGCAATTAAGATGTCCAAGGAATTATCTTTAGCTTAATATAGAGCTATTAATAACTGTTCATTATAGGGACTTGATCTCCTCAGGCCACACTCTCCCTCATTCCACAAATACATACTGTGGTGGACAGGGATCCTGGGACAATGATTCTCGTGTGAAAGCTCCCTACTACAAATATATATGAAATAAAATCTAAGTTCACATTATGAATTCAAGATGGTGTCTGAAGAAGAGTACCACACCCTAGCTGGCGTAGGAGATATTCGGTTTTGTGTAACTAACTGCTATGTGTGCCTGTGTGGAATGTGCTATCCAGATAAGGATGGACAATCCTAAAGTCTGTTTAGAGACATTTGGCTCGATGCAGAGCCTCCCCGTTCAGCTCCCCCGTGCGTTTCCCCATTGGTTTTGGGCTTTGATCGGGTCAGGAAAGGGTGCTACGTTAATTTTAGTGTGCGTTTATGCGCTCAGGTGTGCGCGCAGCCGCCTTTCCGATTGTCGGCTCGCAAGAGGCTGTTTGCCGGCAAAACGGACGCCTCGTTCATTGGCCCGTTTTTTTCAGTGATGCAGAGCCTTGTTTTCCGATTGAAATCAGCCTAATGAAACGGGGCCGCCGAGCCTTCACTTACGGCAAGTCAGAGCAGCCGTATTTGCACTTGGGCAATAAAATTCAGTCCTCTGTTGGAGCACATCAGCGGCGGCAGCTCCGCGGTCTTGTCCTGCTGAGTATGGCAGAAACCAGGTTGCACCTATTTGAGCTCACCCGCCTTACTGGGTATGTGTATGAAACTTGTATTGGTTGCCCACCCTGTCTGACTTTGTTTTTTCCCTTAACACACAATTTGGTAATTTTTTTGTTAGTATATTTTTTGCCTAATTTTTTAACTTTAAATTAAATGGGTTAAATGATAGAACCCTATTGCATCATGTTCTTGCCCTCTTATGTAAGTAGTATTCCCCAGACTTTTTTAATGAGTGTACAGGTTGGATGTGCATGTAGGCTCATTACAAATGTCCTTTCCTCCAACCCTACCCCGCTCACCTATTTGTCCCTCTTTTCTATTGTTGCAATGCACACCTTTTTTTTTTTATTTTATTTTGACCCCCATCCTGCACCCATCTTCACAGGCAGAGGAGCCCTACAATACTGCCCACAGGAGGACTCGCTCTGTGGTGGAGCGAGCCTTTGGTCTCTTGAAGATGAGGTTCCGTTGTCTTGATCAGACTGGTGGGGCACTACAATATACGCCTGCAAAGGTCATTAAACTAATCATGGCTTGTTCCACTTTAAGAGAGGGAGTCTTCCATTTCTGAGTAAAGTCTCTATAAAAAGGGTTTCACACAGTGGGGCATCCCGATCTGGGTTTTCCAGGGGGAAGACCAGTGGCCGCTCTGGGTTTTGTTCTGCTTTATGTGAGGGAACCTGTGTTACTTTAATAATAATGTAAAGGAGGTGGGTTATTTCATCCTAACCTGATTTGGTCATGATGTTTTAAAGCAGGCCAAAACCCATGTAACCCAGCCCTTTGGAGTGTGAAGAAATCCAGGGCTGGGTTACAGGCATCATGTCTCTGGGGCATTCCAGTTTGGGATGTCCTGCACGTCACTGCGGGGGAACGTCAGAGCTATACCAGGAGCTATGCCATCTTTACACAGGAGCAGGACGACATCATCATGGATGTGAGTATGCGAGCGTGCGTTTATGTGCGCGCACACATTCCTTATAATAAAAAAAAAACAAAGTGCAAGAATAGTCTGAAACAACTTAGTTTGTCACGTTAAATACAAGCCCATCTTAGTTTAACACATGTACGCAGCTACAAACTAGCCTACATGCAGATAGAAGAACTAGGGCAATGTGAGGCAGCAAGAGGTTAATAAAGTGACTTTAGTTAGGCCAGGAAACTTGTTAATGTATTTGGTGGATTAATGGTGGGTCCTTGTATCTTTTTTTAACAGATGATGCTGCGGAATCGTTTTTAAAGAGTTTGGGCTTTTCATTAAATCACGCTGAAGGTCCGGTTTAAAAAGGGGCCCAAAAAAAACACGCCCAACCAAACCATAAAAACAATGCTAAACTAATGTTGTTTATCATTCACAGATACTAGAAAACCACAGGCACAAGACCCCGAGGCCTAATGTTTTTTATTTTGCATAAAAAATGTAATTGTTTTTTAGTTTTGCCAGAAAAAAAAAAATATGAAAAATCCAAATCCAAAAAAAAAATAAAAACAACGTTTGAATTAAAAACAAATAAAAAGATTTTGTGTGTTGTTTTTCCTGCAAATGTACAATCACACAACATCATCACACATTTACATGACACAAAAGGTTTAGATATGGGACAATAAAACAAAAACAATCAGAAAGAATTAAGGTATGCATTAATGGCAAGGAAAAAGGAACAACAAAAATGTAACAGAAATATATACCGTATTTTTCGCCATATAAGACGCACCTGCCCATAAGACGCACCTAGGATTTGGGGGAGGAAAATAAGAAAAAAAATATTTTAAACCAAAAACGCACCATTACAGACAGTGTGGCATTCCCCTATCCCATAGGCCATGTGGGATGCCCCCATCCCATTCCCCGTATACCCAGTGTGGCATCCCCCCTCCCATTCCCCATATACCCATTAGCTGTGTGGCATCCCCCTCTCCCCCAATTCCCATAGGCTGTGTGGCATCCACCTCTCCCCCCATTAGTATAGGCTGTGTGGTATCCCTCTCTCCCCATTCCCATAGGCAGTGTGACATCCCCCTCCCCCATTAGCATAGGCTGTGTGGCATCCCCCTCCCCCCATTAGTATAGGCTGTGTGGCATCCCCCTCCCCCCATTAGTATAGGCTGTGTGGCATCCCTCTCTCCCCATTCCCATAGGCTGTGTGGCATCCCCCTCCCCCCATTAGTATAGGCTGTGTGGCATCCCCCTCCCCCCCCATTCCCATAGGCTGTGTGGCATCCCCCTCCCCCCCCATTCCCATAGGCTGTGTGGCATCCCCCTCTCCCCATTCCCATAGGCTGTGTGGCATCCCCCTCCCCCCATTCCCATAGGCTGTGTGGCATCCCCCTCCCCCCATTCCCATAGGCTGTGTGGCATCCCCCTCTCCCCATTCCCATAGGCTGTGTGGCATCCCCCTCTCCCCATTCCCATAGGTTGTGTGGCATCCCCCTCCCCCCATTAGTATAGGCTGTGTGGCCCCTCTCCCCCCATTAGAATAGGCTGTGTGGCCCCTCTCCCCCCATTAGTATAGGCAGGCGCCATGTATATATAAAAAAAAAGTTAAACTCACCTGTCCGCTGACACCGCTGCGCTGAGCGGCCAGCTCCGTGAATGGGGTGGGCGTGGCCTGTGCCGCAGCATCGGCGCAGGCCACGCCCACCCCATTTACGAGCTGGCTCTGTCCCGGCCCCGCCGCTGCGATCGCTGTCTTTTCAGGCAGCGATGACAGCGGCGGGGCCAGAGACAGAGCCCCTGCTGCTCCTCCATCTGCTGTTCCTGGGCACATGCGAGCACGAAGGTCCGGGCAGTGGGTGGACGTGGCCTGCATCGTTGCAGGCCATGCCCACCCACTGCCTGGACCTTCGTGCTCGCATGTGCTCTGAGCCCGGAAGAGGCAGCAGACGGAGGAGCGGCAGGGGCTCTGTCTCTGGCCCCGCCGCTGTCATCGTTGCCTCAAAAGACAGCGATCGCAGCGGCGGGACCGGGACAGAGCCCCCGCCGCTCCTCTGGCCTCTCGCAGTGTGGCAGACAACGCGGGAGCGCCGGGAAAGGGTGAGTTTTTTTTTTTTTACATTCGCCCGATAAGGCGCACGGACATTTTTCCCCCACTTTTGGGGAAAAATAAGTGCGTCTTATAGGGCGAAAAATGCGGTATATATGTGCCAAATTGGCAGTGGTTGCCATATGTATATTCCAATGGAGGTGCGCTTGCGTGTAGCCAGATTGGCAACTGAAGAGCCATGGAAATGTAAGTATACTTGCTAAAACCACCAAAATGGAAGGTCAAATACGACGGAAACCAAGCAGGTACGTTCAAAAAGCCAGGAAAAATCAGGGAAAAAACGGGCCGCCCGTGCGAACGTGAACGGGAGCCCCGATCAAATTGAAGGCACCCGAGAGAGCAAAAAAGCTTTCCGAGTAAAGTGAAATTGACGGATCAGTTAGGGAGCCATTCCGACGGAGGCTCTGCATCACATTTGAGCCACGATTCAAACGGGTGCCCCGGACAATCGGAAGGTTTTAAGGGCAGTTCAGAGGAGGCTCTGCATCAGGCCCATTGCCTTTGATAGAAATTATGCATTACTAGTCATTACATAAGCCTCTATTTTCCATGTTTGTACAAATAAAGCTTACCCAAGAGGAGGAACTGAAGCTCTCCCCGAGGTTTATAAGTTAACTACCATTGCGTGTATTGACTACTTACTTCGTGAACAATAACTAATTAGGAGCCAGCAAAGGTGAGAGGTCTCTGGGACGGCACAGCATCTAAAACAGCATCACCTAATCTGCTTTTAATCCAAAAAACAGTTTAGTTCAGTTTATACATTTCAATATTAAACAGCTTCGAGTTAGAAAGTATTAGTAACTGTTGGAATTGTTGAACAGTTTAAACAAGAATTGTGTACATTTTTTGGTAAGTGTGCTGACAGTGTTTTGAAAAATCCTACACCAATGCATTAATCTAGTATAATAGGCTGACACAGTGTGTAGACACTGAACCCCCTTGTTTCAGCTGCTTGGAGAATATGTTTTTGTTTTAGTTCTCTTTATTGTTGCACCACAGTGCATAAGCCGCTACTATGGAGGAGACAGAAATATTTCCCTTCATCTTCAGCTTGTGTGTTGCTTATTGACAGAAATGCTGAATCCCCTGATATAGACCCAACAAATCGATCTGATATATCAGCGGGCCTGATGTTATGATTATTCTGTCCATTGCTGCTAACAATGAGTTTAGGGGTGCTTCCCAATGCCTGGAATATCCAGACTGGAAAGTTACCCGCAGCAACTGAGCTGCCACTTCGACTGCAGGAAAGACGGATATTCCTTCCTTGGGACACAGACATTGACTCCTCTTGAATCACACTGAACTGGGCTCTGGAATCTGAAATAAAAAAATCTTAAACATAAATAATGTCTTATTGTGATAGTAAAGAAATATTTCATAATGGGTCTCATTGCTTACATGAAAAGGAGGATAGTGTGAAGATGATGATTATCCAGGACATGGTATAACCGATTTGAATCCTGAAAAATACTTGCAATGGATTCACAGAAATGTCTTAAATGTTGCTCATTATGACAAAAAAATGTACTTTTATATGAAAAATTGTAGCTCATCTTAATTTGCATGCCCAGTCAAATCTTATTGTAGCCAAACAATTGACACCCCCCCGACCCAATGAAAATATCTCAACATTAGGACTGGGATTATGTAGGTTTTTGTTTTTAATGCAATATATACTGTGTACATTTTAATGTACCAGTTCTTACTACATAGCTCAGTTTACTATGAAAACAAGAAGTACATATGGGAAAGTCTGACATTGTGTGGTAAGGTTTCATAGTCAAAAAATGTAAGTGTGGACCCACGCCCTGGCATTAGCTAAGGACAACACCACAAATATAACCCCACTCACTTTTTCTTACTAGTGCTCACACTCCTTCCATTGCCACTTATGTGCCATTCAACCAGTCCCTATCAGAGTTACTCATCCAGAGTCACTCAACCACTTCCTATGCCACTCACCCACCTCCCTCGCAGAGTCATTCACCCACTTACAGTAGCTTTTCTTACTGCTCCCCCCCCAGAAACCATAAAGCACTCCATCATCCCCCCAGCTCTGAATTCACAAAATGCTTAGCTTTAACTTTTGGAACTTCATCCAAAAGGGGAAACAGAATTGGCTGCACGTGCATAGGATTCACACCTCTAAGAAAAATATTGACCCTATTTTGTAAATGCAAGAAACAATAGGCTCGATTCAGAGACACATTCGTCCAGACTTCAGTAGCTGTCTGTGAAAGTTTGGGTGGTCGTTTGTCTTTTTTTTGCTTTTTTCGTACATTTTCTACTCGCACGAACGTTCGAACTAATACGTATATGCTCTTTCGATGATCCAAAAGAAATCGGAAGTTTTGCGGAAGTTCGGAACATTTTCCAATCCAAAACGGAAATTTTTCGTTCGTTCAGATATCTTACGTTGTTGGGATGGGTTCCCGTCTGATTCAGAGAGCTGATTTCTGACGGACCACCACCCTATAAATCCGTTTCTTTTCCGATCCACTTACGGGACCTTTGAGGGCTCGGATTGCTATTGTTGAACATGTTTTGTGGCTATGTGGAGGAGTCTGCGCGCCTTTAGCACCAAGGCATTGCATGTATCAGCATGGCCGAGGCCATAAATTGTATAGCAATGCATACCTGAATCAATACATTTCATGTATGCCTTATAGATGCATTTTAATGCTGACCTTAATTAGTCCTTAGCATGTAAACCTTTATTTTCCCACACATCCATATCATTGCTATATTTTTTTAGACTTATGTCCTTTGTGAATTATATTTGGATTGTTGAACTTGGATCTTAATTTGTTGTAGGAGTTATTGTTTTAGTTGGTTACCTTTGCTTTGTTTAATTATTTTATATTTGGTTGCAGGAACCGCAAGATGTGACACTCGCCCTTGCTCCTGATGCCCGTTCTTTGCCTGCAGAATGCGAGCCAGGGGTTCTCTAATCAGGCACTATGCAAAACCCGGGCCGTGGTGGCGAGGGCCCTCTGGCTTTTGACGTCCAGATTTTGGTGTTTGGACCATACAGGGGGGAAGGGGGGCACTTCAGTATGACCCCAACAAGATTATACCAATATTTGAATTTACGTTTTTTAACAGGGACCACACGTGCCAGAGTGGCACAACTGAGTGTCAGGGTTCTTCAGTTGGGCGAGATGCAAGAAGCTGCGCAACTCGTTGGGGACCACAGATGAATTTTTAAAAATGTTATATTTTATGATGGAATAAAAAAAAAAATGTTACATTGTCATTTCATTTACAAAATACATAAACACAAAACTAATGGGCCCAGAAATATTTAAAGATGAATATTCACATGACCGAGAAGTGATTTGGGTAAGATGGAAGAAGAACCTAACCGCGAAGTGGTTTGGGTGAGCTTTAAGGGTCCAAAAGGGAAGATGGAGGATAGTGCTAAGTGATTTAGCTAAACATTGTAGTAGAAGCGAGGGTGGCAAATATGTAGACGAGCACTTCAATGAGTTACGTTTGTAGTGCCCAGGCGCAAGTTCGTAAGGATTTCCGTCTGGACGAATATTTATTGAAAAAGGGAAACAGAAACTAACGGGAAACGTAAAGGATTCGTGGGAGGATACGATGGGAAAAGGGCAAAAACGAAAGCTTACGTTGTAACATGTGAAAATGAAACGGAAAAGTCTTGATGGAAAATGACATCTTCGTATTCAGAATCTGCCGTACGAACGGACGGAAACCTTACAGAAGTTTTTCAATGCATGCACGGAATCGCTCGCACACTCATACGAGAGCGGAAACATTTCCAAAAAAAATACAGATCGGCAATAAAACAGAAGTTTTTTTTGTCTCTCTGAATCGAGCCTAATGTTCAAATCAGCATAACCTATAAACATTCAGGTAAGTCTTGACAAATGAGTTATTAAATTTATTTTAGCATGGCAACACGCAGAGAAAATAATTTCCCCTGCTGAAAAAACAGTTTACTGGGTATGTGGTGAAGATGGTACTTTATTGCATATATTCTAAAATTGCAGCAATGCAAAAATGCTATGGATTAGGGTATACCATTTATTTGGATATTCCATTTAATTAATTAGGCACTTCATAAAAATTAGAGAGATTAGAGGATGATCATATGCCAAAACCTAAAAGAAAACTGCTAACATTTATGTGCACTGCAACTAAACAAACTATAGCAAAAGCCTGGCTTCAATATAGCTTAGAATCAAGTTTATAATAGAATAATTACGGGCTGGAGGATCTTGAGTAATGACATATCCCCTCTTTCTTGCACCCCCCTTTTTTTTTTTTTCGGTGGGTGGGGTTTGTTTTATTTTATATATGTTATCTATGTACCTTTTGATTTTATAACGTATTGTTTCATGGCCGCTTGAAGTCGAGGTTGAATATACTCTATGACTATCAGTTATTTTGTATATATGCTGTTGATTAATATATCGATTTTCACTCTACCGTTTTATGATGTGGAATTTTTCTTCTGTTTTGAAATGAAAACCATTCAAACAGAAAATTCAGTTTAATGCCCTCAAACCAGAAACCTTTATTATATCTAGGGATAAGATTTGTCAGTGTTAAATTTGACCCAAACATTGCCTAGTTTGTTTTGCCTGCATCAGTAAAACAGTAAGCCTCAGACTCGCAGTAAAGGTAGGAAGGGGGTCCTGCTTATATGGCTCGATGCAGAGCCTCCCCGTTCAGCTCCCCCGTGCGTTTCCCCGTTGGTTTTGGTTTGATCGGGTCAGGAAAGGGTGCTACGTTGATTTTAGTGTGCGTTTATGCGCTCAGGTGTGCGCTCAGCCGTCTTTCCGATTGTCGGCTCTCAAGAGGCTGTTTGCCGGGAAAACGGACGCCTCGTTCATTGGCCCGTTTTTTTCAGTGATGCAGAGCCTTGATTTCCGATTGGATTCAGCCTAATAAAACGGGGCCGCCGCGCCTTCACTTACGGCCAGTCTGACCAGCCGTATTGGAGCTCCGTGCTTTTTGGGAATGCATTCCTCTGTGGGCCAACATCAAAGGCGCCAGCTATGCCGTCTGGTAGTTCTGAGTATGGCAGAAACCAGGCTGCAGCGCACGCCTTTGGACATCGATGGCATGAGTGACGTTGACCTATTCGAGCTCACCCGCCTTAACCGTGTTTCTCTCCATGCCTTGTATAGCGAGCTGCGGCCATGGTTAGCCCCCACCACAAGAAAGGGGCATGCAATTGCAGGTATGACCAAATTGGTTGGCTGCCTGCAATTTTTGGCGAACGGCTCGTTCCAGAGACTGGGTGCATTCTCCCTGGGGATGTCCCAGTCTACGCTGAGCCGCAGCCTAACCAAGTTTTTGGATGGCATGGCTACCCTGGCACAGAATTACATTTTTTTCCCTCAAACAGGGGAAGCCTGGAATGCGGTTAAGTTGGGCTTTTATAACATAGCCGACATGCCCAACGTCCTTGGTGCAATCGATTGCACACATGTCTCGCTCATCCCCCCTGCGGACCAGGAATATCTGTTCAGGTATGTGGTTTGGGTCTGCTTTTTTTCTGGTTATCACACATTTTTTAAGGCTCACACTAATTACACTTGTGTTTTGCTTGGTGCAGGAACAGGAAGATGGGCCATTCCATCAATGTTCAGGAAGTGGTGGGGCCTGATCTTCAATTTTTCAGTCTGTTTGCTGGCTTTCCTGGGTCCACGCATGATGCGCACATTTTGAGGAACTCCAGCCTCTATCAACGGTTTCAATCTGGAGATATTTCTGGAGGATGGTTACTGGGTATGTGTATTAAAGTTGCATTTGTTGGCCCCCAGGTTGGAATGTGGATTTGCCACTACCCCACTAATCTGTGAGACCTTTCCTGGAAACTTGAAAAGGTTTTTGGTTTAATTAATGGGTGAAAGTATTCTCCACTATTGGCTTATGTTCTGGCCCTCTTATCTCAGTAGCATTACGCAGACATTTTTAATGAGTGTACAGGTTGCATGTGTTTGTAGGCTCAGTAAAAATGTCAATTCCTCCCACCATACCTAGCTCACCTATTTGTCCATGTGTACTAATGTTTCTATGCACACCTAAACCTTTTTTTTTAGGCATCCACCTTATGTTTGTCTTTTGTATTTTTGCAGGTGACTCAGGCTATCCCTTGTTACCATGGCTGCTCACACCCATCCTGCACCCATCTTCCCAGGCACAGGAGCGCTACAACACAGCCCATAGGAGGTCTCGCTCTGTGGTGGAACGTGCCTTTGGGTTGTGGAAGATGCGTTTCCGATGTCTGGATCACAGTGGGGGTTCTCTTCAGTATCAGCCTGGCAAGGTTATCAAAATAATTATTGCTTGTGGGGTCCTGCACAACCTTGCCATTAGAAGCAGGATTGCTCGATATACTGACCTGGGTGCAGAACCTTTCCCTATTTCTGACGAGCAGACCCCTCCTTACACTGGTACACCAAGTGGGCCAGCACACACAATCCGTGCTGACCTTGTGGCCAATGTATTTTCTTGAAACCACCCCCTGTCTGCAGGCTGGGGAAGATTAAATCACACCTAATAAGTGTTACATGCTGGTCACAAAGCGACTCTAAATGCATTTGGGCTTTACCTCTGCTGCCGGCGCATGTCCATTTTTGGGCAACTATATGATTTCAGGTCCACAACTGTCCGCTTGATTTGTTCAGTATCTCGATGGACAGAACCCCATAATGTACCCAAACAGCATTTGCAACAGCCATGCTTTGTGCTTAGCAAAAACGGGCTGTTAGGGACCCACGGCGTGGTTAGCGCCCACATGGGTGTGCGTTGTCCCCTGCATCACTTGAAATAGATGGTTGGCTATCTGGGGAGTCGTCTGTGGTTTTTGGGCTTAGGGGGGAGGGTGATGTTGTGTATGTGCTGCTCTGGGTTAATGTCTGGGTTCCTGGTGAGTTATCAGATGTAGAGCTGCATGTGTTATCTGAGGTACTGGAATTGTGAGTACCAGAGGGTTGAGGTGGAGGGGTGGGTGACCTTGGTGGGGTGGAGGGTTTTGCAATACGCTTAACCTTGCTGATGTGTTTATTTTTGTGGGTGTGCTTGGTGGGTTGAGGTTGAGTATGCTGCAGGGTTTTACTAGATTTAGCACCCTTGTGTGTTTGTGTTTTTTGGGCCGGTGGTGGAGAATGGGTTAATGTCTCCTTGCTCCTGCGTTTTTGGGAATGTGCCTGTGTCTGTGGAGTCCCCACCGTTTTAGTTGGTGCATGTTCTGCATGTGTCTTGTGCCTGCTTTTCTCTTTTATTTAGGATGAGGCCTGTGTGCGGCTGCTATGTGGCTTTGGCCTTGGTTGGCTCTTTGTGCTCCCTTTAGGTCTGCCCATATTGATATGGTATCCCACACCAAGCGGAGTGCCTTGAGCTTTAAATATGTTTCCAACTGCGGTTGCGCGCCTGCGCGCACGCACGCACGTCACCGCGGGGGAACGTCAGAGCTAGAATTTGAAAAACAAGGCAAGATGTCCCCCGCCATCTTTACTCCGGAGCAGGACGAGCTCATCATGGATGTGAGTATGCGAGCGAGCGTGCGTTTATGTGCGCGCACACATTCCTTGTAATTAAAAATAAATAAACGCAAGAATAGTCTGAAACAACTTAGTTTGTCACGTTACAGACCAGCCCACCTTAGTTTAAACCATGTACGCAGCTACAAACTAGCCTACATGCAGATAGCAGAACTAGGGCAATGTGAGGCAGCAAGAGGTTAATAAAGTGACTTGATTTCGGCCAGGAAACTTGTTAATGTATTTGGTGGATTAATGGTGTGTCCTTGTCTCTTTTTATAACAGATGATGCTGAGGAATCGCTACGACTTCCTGCCGTCAGATTATGACAAGCGGACGTTGGCCCTGGCGATGGTGGACGCGATTGAAAGAAGATCCCAAACCACCTATACCTTCACCCAGATCGCCCAACACTGGTCTGATTTAAAAAGAAGACATAAGCCCCGGGTGAGGCGGTACTTCGCAAAACATTTCCCATGTAAGTGTAGAAAATGTCAATGCACCTCTAACCCTGGCATCGCCTGGGCGTGGTTTAATGATTGTGTTTGTATTTCAGCACATGAATGGAATTTGCGGTTCCGCCCCACCCGGACCAGGACACGCAGCCCAGTGTTGGGCGAAACAGGTGAAGGTGTAGGTGGCCCACCGCCAGGGTCAACGGCCACCCCCTCCTCTGTAAGTGACTCGGAGGAGCCGCTGGACCTCAGCATGCAGGGGAGGGGGCAATCTGACGGCAGGGAGTCGAACAGAACAGAGCCTGAACCTGACTCCGGTAAGGGAAATATAGTTAGATATGTGGTAAGACATGCATTAAATACAGATACTCATGTGCACTATTGTTGTAGATTCAGACGTCGCTGGAACATCCCAAGGGATGAGTGAGGAAGGGGGCGAGGAGGAAGAGGTTGCTGGGGAAGGTGAGTAGATTGATACCTAGAAGCCTAACATAATATTATATTAATGAAAGAACAACAGTCTCTAATATCAGTGTGTTTGTCATTCATACAGATTCCCAACTGCCACAGAGGGAGGATGAAGGGAGACTCCGCCCCCGACGCAATGTGCGGCCTAAACCTTGTAAGTGGTGTTTATTTAAACTAAAGTAAATGAGCAAACAATTCCATTATCAAAAAGAAAAACTTTAACAATTCCATCAAAATGTATCCAAAAAAGCCCTTAAAGCGGACCTTAACTATGAATAAGAGGCTATCTTAGATAGTTCCCACATCCTGTACATACAGATTGTCCACCTTACAAATCATCTTACCAACCTTTTCCAGAGCACAGCTCTGCTCTGTGTGAGCAAAGCACAGCTATAACCCACCCCCTGTACCTTATCCCACTCTCCTCTCCTCAGTAAGTGTGATGCTTCAGAGTCAACATGGCGTTGCACGTATCCTAAATTCCTGAACTGAGTTGCAGCCCAGTGGGGGAAAGAATAATAATTGATTGACTACAAAATTAATATATATTAGTTTAAGATGCTGTGGAAACGTTTCTGAAGAGTTTGGCCTTTTCATTAAAACACGCAGAAGGTCCGATTTAAAAAGTGCACAAACAATCAAAAAAAAAAACCAAAAAAAAAATGCTAAAGTAATGTTGTTTTTCATTCACAGATCAAAGAACACAGGCTACAGACCCCGAGGCCTAATTTTTTATTATTTTTTTTTTAATGTAAATATGTTTTTTTTTGTTTTAAAATAAAAAAATGTTTTTATTAAAAAAAACAAAAAAAAAAAAGTTAACTAATAAATAATTTATAATATTTCGAGAGTTGTGTTTCCTGCAAAAGTACCATCACACAACATCAGCACACATTTACATGACACACAAAAGGTTTAGATATGGGACAATAAAAAGAAAAAATACACAAACAATAAAGGTATGCATTATGGACAAGGGAGAAGGAACTACTAGATGATTAAGGTATGCATTGAGGACAAGGGAGAAGGAACTACTAGATAATTAAGGTATGCATTATGGACAAGGGAGAAGGAACTACTAGATAATTAAGGTATGCATTATGGACAAGGGAGAAGGAACTACTAGATAATTAAGTTATGCATTAAGGATAAGGGAGAAGGAACTACTAGATAATTAAGGTATGCATTATGGACAAGGAAGAAGGAACTACAAGATGAGTAAGGTATGCATTAAGGACAAGGAAACCCCCACCAAAAAACTAAAAAATAAAAAAGATGTGTGTCAATTTTGCATTTGTGGCCATATGCATATTTCAATGGAGTTTGAGGGATGTGCGCTTGCGTGTAGCCAGATTGGCAACTGAAGAGCCATGGAGATGTAAGTATACTTGCTAAAACCACCAAAATGGAAGGTCAAATACGACGGAAACCAAGCAGGTACGTTCAAAAAGCCAGGAAAAATCAGGGAAAAACGGGCCGCACGTGTGAACGTGAACGGGAGCCCCGATCAAATTGAAGGCACCCGAGAGAGCAAAAAAAGCTTTCCGAGTAAAGTGAAATTGACGGATCAGTTAGGGAGCCATTCCGACGGAGGCTCTGCATCACATTTGAGCCACGATTCAAACGGGTGCCCCGGACAATCGGAAGGTTTTAAGGGCAGTTCAGAGGAGGCTCTGCATCAGGCCCATAGACCCGGAATTGACTTCTACTGTACAGCAGCAAGATGGCCCCCCAAGGCAAAGATACAGCTGTGGGGTCTTTTTTAACCTGCGGCGCAGGCAAGGAGTTTGTTGGTAGTTTGTTCCCCCCACCCTCATAGAGCGAGCGATTGAAAAAATGCTACCAGAATCTCTTCAGCCAGAAAAAGGCCTGGAGCAGGGGGGGAGAAGATTGAGGAAGACGAGGGCTACTATCGCGTCCAACAGAGGTGAACACAAAGAGGTTCAGTGGCTAGAGCAGCAGGATTCCCCAGAACGGCATTGAGTGAGTGAGTGGCAGGCATGTTCAGAGGGGACATGTTCAGACTATTACTTTAATACTGTATATGGGGCCTCCACCAGATTTTCTTAATCTGGGCCTGCCAATCCTTATGCACTTTTAAAATATATCTGCCATGGAACCCCTGGATGAAGACTGGGCACATGCCAGTGGGCTCTTAGGGTGTGTGGGTATATGATCAAGAGGTATTGCATGCTGGCAGGTGAAATGCTGGGCCCTTAAAGTGGACCATAACCCAGGACTTTAACTATACTGGGTTTTGATCGGTTCCCCGCTGCGTGAAACCCCCCAGGTCATCCATCTCACCTTACCCCGGTCCTGCAGCGCATGCTTAGCCTCTCGTCCAATCAGCGCCCTCAAATGGACTCCCACCCCTTCGTCTAAGAAGCGTCTAAGCAAGCAAACCGGAGTGCGCCTGATGGCCACATTCCCTGTTACCCTTTAACAGGGAGCGTGCCCGGGTCAGCATTCACAAATGTGTGGCGTGGGTGCTCGCCCTGCTAAAGGGATAGTGGGGAACAGCTGCTGCTCACGCATGTGACATTGTAGCAGGGGAGAAGGTGAGTTTACAGGGCCCCCTGAGAGGTTTCACACAATGAGGCATCCTGACACTGGATGCCCCGTGGGGTGGGGGGGGATTCAAGTGGCCCTGGAATAATTACAGGGCCCCTGGGCTGTGGGTTCTGGTCCACTTTAATATTTGAACTGTATAGGGGTAGTAGTAGTAAAGTAGTAAAAGAGCTCAAGAAAAAACATTCACACTTTGCAAAAATGATTTTCTTACCTAAATCAACTATTCTCACCTTTGGCAGGTCTGGAGAATAACGTAGGTGGCTCCCCTCCTGCCAGCGATGGCAGCTGAAGAGGCTAAACTT
This sequence comes from Gastrophryne carolinensis, assembly GCA_027917425.1. Classification (NCBI taxonomy): domain Eukaryota; kingdom Metazoa; phylum Chordata; class Amphibia; order Anura; family Microhylidae; genus Gastrophryne; species Gastrophryne carolinensis. The sequence continues at coordinate 468,694,512 of CM051234.1, read as the reverse complement.
CAGGGGGAAAGGGTTTATGCTTTGCCACTGGAAGGCTTTTATACGCCAGAGGCATGGTTGGTAACTGTTCTCCATGAGAGTCGCTGTGACAGCCACCACCACTGACGGAAGAGGCATTCATCTGACTGGACACAGGTCAATGCAGCAGGACAATGGTACCAATCTTTAGCAAGTGCAGAACATAAATGACAAGAATAACTTATGAATCTTATGGTCTATAGAAAATTATATGATAGAACCTTAAAGTGGTCCATCACCCTTTTTTAGATTCTCAACCCCCCTTCAAACCTTAGTTTCACTCGCTTCCACAGCGATTTCCCTAGCAAAATAGGTCACATCAGATCACATCACATGATCTGAAGTTTCTCAACTCTTCCAGCCACCGATGTAAACATGGACCACCGACAGTCAATCTCACATTACAGAGGATCATTGCAGTGGAGGTGAGTATACCCAGGGTTTGCAGGTCTGTGGGGGGGCGGGGGTAGGGGTAGCACATAGTTTCTAAAAAAGGATGTTGGATCATTTTACAATATGGGACTAGCATATATTTTAATACAATGTATATTCTGAATATTTGCTATTATTATAAGGGGGGGGGGGGCAGAATAAAATATGAGATGGAAAATTGTTTAACACAGAAAACATAGGCTATTTGTACACTTGCAGTTGAGCATATGGCAGACATGATCTACAAACAGGATGCTGAGGTTAATGTATGAGCAGTGACTGTGACTGTAGCTCTGTGCTCTGACTACCAGCCCATAGAACACAGTAGTATATTCCACCATCAATAACTTTAGTGTCACTTATGGACAGAACAGCTGCATCTCCTGTTATAGATCCGGTATACCGATCTGGCACTCCTGGGGGTTTTATATTATGATTGTCTTTGCCATTACTGCCAGTTAAACCTTTGGGAATACTCTGTGTGGACGATTGGTAAACCCAAACTGGCCAATTACCCCCTGTTACAGCTCCGCCACTTCTTCTACAGTGTAAACTGCCAGTACTGCCAGGAGACACTGACACTTCAGCATCCTGAATCACAGAAAATTGAGCTGTGGTGCCTGAAACGAGAGTACACAACTGTTAAAAAGAAAAGCGAACAACCCAAAACCATACAGCACTGATATACTTTGTATGTCCGTACATGAGCAGTATGTAAATACAAGTGAGAGGAGAGTCCACATCATGATAAAAGAAAGCGAAATAATTTCTTTTAAACACAAAGAAGCTTTATACATCCTCAGAACCATTTGTATAGGCAAAATGCAAAAATAGCGTAATTATTGGTTGAAGAAAGAACACCTCCCACACTCATATTTGGGCTTATCCGGCATTGGGATGAACGCTGTCAGTTAGCAATGGGTTTGCTGAAATGCAAATACTTTATGTCATGTAAAAAAATCAGTTTGAATTTTTTTGTGGCAGCAACATAATATTCATGGCTTTTTTTGCTTTTAGCACATAGTTGTTTAGCATCAATATATTTTACTACCTTATAAGGTAAAAAAGCAAAACAATGTAGCATTTGGCAATATACATTTTGCTTTTAATGTAAGAGAGTATTTTACTGGCTTTAGAAGCAGCATATTGTCATTGCATGCTACGGGGAGGACGATTCATTAATAGCGCCAGGTAGCGACAGATGAGCGCCAGTAGCGTGATTTTCTCAGCGCCAGCTAGTATTCGCTGTGCTTGGCCGGGGTTTGCTTGTTGACAGCGACTCAGTCGGTGTGCGGTAATGTTGAATACGGGCTGGGGGGTCGCTGTTTCACAGGTTCAGCGTTGTATGGGTGCGCCTGACAACGAATGGCCAGAGCGAACGGCTTGCTGCAGATTCATTAACAAATCACGCTCCAAATTTTTTCGCGCTGTGAATTCCTTGTTTAAACCCCAGAGCGCTGGCGGCGATGGATTTAAAATAGTTTTTAACCCCCAAACAACCATATTTTTTGATTGAAAAATTATACAAGTTTTTATAAACATTTTGTAATATGAATACATTAATATCAGACCTGTAATATCAATTCTGCACAAAATCTTTTTTTTTTTTATTTTTACCTTAAAAAAAAATCCTAACATTGCAGAAGTGGTCATAGAATTTTTCACATTAAAAAAAAAAAAAAAAAAAACATTAATAGCAATTAATTTTGATTAATTAAAGATTGCTCCATTGAAATGCATTGGACATCGCCAGGGAGCGACAGGTCAGACCTGGCGCTGTGATGGGATTAGCAGCGGCGCTGTTCGTTGCAGTCGGCTACATGATGAATCCCGCGCTAGCTGTCGCTCTCGCCGGCTCTAGCCTCAATTAGCTTGATAAATGCGTCATTGTGGCCGACGCCGGGCGTACTTGAGTCGGTAGCCGCCGTTAGCTGGCGGGACCTGGCGCTCGTCAGACACTACCTGGCGCTATCGCTTGATGAATAAGGGCATCAGTAAGTGCACTATAAGGATCCATATATCCTTTTACATCAAATGCTTCTTCCAGTGTAGCTTCTCTTAGTTTAGTTTATGGTCATCAGTAACCTCCTAAAATGAGCCCAGAGGTACCCCAGTTACAACCTATTAAACCACTATTGTACAGTATTAAACGCATACAGTAAGTCTAGATTTGCTCTATGATCCCAGCATGTAGGTCTATAGTGAACATATAAAGACTAGGGCTCCTTTTTTGTGTTTTGTTTGTATTACTATATTTTGGTGCACTCTCCACCTAATTGCAAAGTCTCATGCAACTCAATGGGGTTTTCAGACTCAGTTAAGTCTAGAAGATTTTTTGTGTACAAGGTGGTGGGCTGCCAGTACAGACCACCGAGGCCCCCCCTATTATCTATGCAGAACAGCCGCTCTACAGATAATATATTCAAAGAATTCAATGTTTATTATTGTAATAGCCAAAAAGACACACGTATTAAAAACAATTAAAACAATATGCATGAGATGGGGACATAATGGACTAATGACAATAGATATAATTACCAAGAAAATTTCTAGAATATTAAATTTACATTTAAATTTACACCAGTATATAGATTCTGCCCCGGGGTCTCCCCCTCTGAAAGTGCTAGTGCAATGTGCAAAAGATAAAAGAAATATATATAAGACAATTGATGTGCAAAAGTGTGCAAGAAGAATTATTCAATAAATAAATGAAGTAAAGATTATAGAGAAAGTAAAAAGGGGGACCAGGATATCCCTTTATTAAATATAAGTGCACCAGTGAAAGTGCTAAGTGCAGATGTGCACATACATGTGCAAAATAACAAAGAGGAGGTGGTAGGCTCCAGGGCATGAATCACAATGATACTGAGATAATAACCATAATTTAAAATATATTAAATATGGTCCAAAACAGTGTACATTACCGCATAAGACAGTCCTGGTCAAGGGCATCGGGGCCGGAGGGCGTAAATAGAACGTGCTTGCGTGCGCGCTGTTGCCGACCTCTGCCTGAATTGACGCCTCTTGATCCAGAACCCCTGTTGCCGACCTTGCCTGTACCCCGACTTCGTCTTGTCTGACCCCTGGTGCCACTACGATCTCTGCCTTCCCGTTATCAACCAATTGCCTGTCTCTGGACTTCCGTCTTTCACGCTCCAGTTATTGGTTCTCCAGATCTCTCCATATAAGCTCGCATCCTTTGAGCCAATAAGTCCTGGGGGCAACCGATCCCGGGTAGGCGTAACTTGCGTCCCGGCAAGCGGGGGCTCCTACAGGTGAAGCTGGCTGCGGAGATTGGGGGTTGCGAGCTCATCAAGAGGTCTGGAGTTACCCCTCCCCAAGCATGACAGCCGGTTGAGAACGGGACATGTGACAGCAGCCGGCCAATCACGGCGCTGCAATTCCCAGAGAGAGCAAGGTCTCAGGTAAGATTAACGGGTTTTACCGGCACTGAATCGAGTGGGGGAACTGGCAATCGGGGTGCCCCCCCCTGCAGCAGACCAACACTCACATTTTGTTAAATGAAAAAAGTGCAGACATTCTTTCTGTAAAAAAAAACAGCTCCCCCCAGGCTTCTAGTTCATGCATAAGGGATGGTATCCCAATTACTACAGCCATTACTACAGCCAACCTCCAGTTATGGCAATTAGCCCTATGCCTTGGTACTCATCCAGGGGTGCCCCAGCGCTGGGCACTAGTCTTCTTATCTGCATCCCTGATGCCCAGGATCAGGTGTGGGTCACAAGTAGTTTAAAAAAACAGGTTCCCCTCCTTATTAATATTTTTATCAAAATAATGCTTCCTAACTGCCCCACATTCTTCTCCTGCTTTGGAGAGTTGATTGCGCTTTGCAGGTTTCTTCATAGACTTTTGGTCTTGATGTGGCATCTTTAGACTTGCTTGAATAAGCACTAGTCTCTGTCATTTCTTTTACAGTGAAATGCAGGTTCCCCGTCTCTTCATGCAGTGAACTTAAGGTACCACCTCAGGTAAGGACATATGCATCCCCAGTACTTCCTTGGAAAGCAGCGTGGGATCCGCTCCTGAGAATGGGTAATGACATTAAGGGCCTTATTTAACAAGGGCTAGCGCCAGGTAGTGTCTGACGAGCGCCAGGTACCGACAGCTAACGGCGGCTACCGACTCAAGTACACCCGGCGGCGGACACAATGACGCATTTATCACGCTAAATGAGGCTAGCGCCGGCGAGAGCGTCAGCTAGCGCGGGATTCATCATGTAGCCGACTGCAACGAACAACGCCGCTGCTAATCCCATCACAGCGCCAGGTATGACCTGGCGCTCCCTGGCGTTGTCCAATGCATTTCAATGGAGCAATCTTTAAATAATCATAATTAATTGCTATTAATGTTTTTTTTTTTAATGTCAAAAATTCTGTGACCACTTCTGCAATGTTAGGATTTTTTTTTAAGGTTAAAAAGAAATACAAAAAAAAAGTGCAGAATTGATATTACAGGTCTGATATTAATGTATTCATATTACAAAATGTTTAGAAAAACTTGTATAATTTTTAATTTAAAAAAAAAAATGGTTGTTTGGGGGGTTAAAAACTACTTTACACCCATTGCCGCCAGCGCTCTGGGGTTTAAACAAGGAATTCACAGCGCGAGAAATTTTTGAGCGTGATTTGTTAATGAATCTGCTGCAAGCCGTTCGCTCTGGCCATTCGTTGTCAGGCGCACCCATACAACGCGGAACCTGTGAAACAGCGACCCCTAACCCCGTATTCAACATTACCGCACACCGACTGAGTCGCTGTCAACAAGCTAACCCCGGCCAAGCACAGCGAATACTAGCTGGCGCTGTGAAAATCACGCTACTGGCGCTCATCTGTCGCTACCTGGCGCTATTAATGAATCGGCCTCTATGTTGTGGCCTCCACTCAGGACCTGCCACCATGGGATTGGGCTCACTGCTGGGTCCAGATGAGTTTATGTAGCTGAGTGCTGGACGAGAGGTTTAGGTGCAAGAGAGACTTATTTCAGGGACTAAAGCCCATCTGTGTGAGCAAAAAATCCTGAATCCTGCATCTAGGGAACTAATTGTGTGGGGCATACCAAATCGTTATGAGCTGGGGATGCTTAGCCACCAAATTCTTCTGCATTACAAATTGCTTAAACCGGACCTTCAGCGTGATTTAATGAAAAGCCCAAACTCTTAAAAAACGGTTCCCCAGCATCTAAAATTAATATATTTTATGTTTTTAGTCACTAACTTATTATTCTTTCCCCCACTGGGCTGCAACTCTGTTCAGGAATTTAGGATACGGGCGCCGCCATCTTGACTCAGAAGCATCACACTTACTGAGGAGAGGAGAGTGGGATAAGGTACAGGGGGGCGGGTTATAGCTGTTCTTTGCTCAGACAGAGCAGAGCTGGGGTCAGGTAACGGTCAGCAGTCCCAGAATGCAGAGCAGCACAGTCAGGAGGCACTTCCTGTTTGCAGGCTGCCTGATAAGATGGCGGCTTCCATAAGCCGCCATCTTGGATGTTTAAAGGCTCATAACATGCAGTAGATGCAGGTAGGGTGATTTTTAATGTGGACAATCTGTATGTACAGGGTGTGGGAAACATATAAGATAGACTCTTATTCAGAGTGAAGGTCCGCTTTAAGGTCTATTTTATCACTACACTTTCTAGTATTTTCAAATCTATTGTATGTATGTTAAAAATAGGTTCACTCATGTGAGCCTTGCTTGATGAGAGAACTACTGTACTTCTGGGGAAGCTGGATTACACTAGGACTAATGAGCTCCTACCCTTTTAGGATGCTGGTTGCAAAGACATAACCTTTAACAAAAAAAAAGGGAGGCTATGCTCATTCACATGCAATATAAATCAAAGCAGGTTCTAGAGACGCATGACTACATACTGTGTAGTACTGGATACTGAAAACCACGTAACCTTCTGCATACATAGGGGTTTATTCATCAGCGCCAGGTAGTGCCTTGTAAGCAACAGGCAGTGTCTGGTGAACACTGGGCGCTGTACGCAATACCACATTTATGAAGGCGATTCTGGCGAGCGACTCTAACAGTGCCATGTAGCGTACGATTCATCATTACAGGCGGCTCAGCGTATAGCGCCGGCACTCTTGCCTCCAGAGCGCCACGTATTACCTGTCGCTACCTGTCGCTCTACCATACATTTCAATGGATGTTCCTTTTCTTCTGTTTAAACTGTTTTTTTTATTTTTAATATTTTTTTTTTATCTCAAATAATTGTGTCACCTCTCCTGGCCTAGAAAGAGCCATTTTTGAAAACATTTTTGATATTTATATGCAGAATTGTCATTACAGGTCTAGCATTAAATTATTAATGTCACAATGTTACAGCAATGTAATTCCATGTGTATTCGCTTTGTTACTGGTGGATATGTGTTCAAAAACAGACAGCGTCTGGCGCTCTATGCTATAGCAACCAGATCCAGAGCGCCTACGCTGTGTGTGTGTTTTTTTGTTGAATATGGTGTGAGTCGCTGAGAGTTGGTCACACTGAGCTGGTGCAACCTTTCGCTCCCTGCAACGCTGTACTGGTGTTGGAACACCCAACATACATCTCATTCATCAATGCCGGCCAGGTTACTGCAGCACTCTGTTAGCTGATTACAGCGTCTACTAGCTAGGTGCCCCCTTAACCCACCTTTTCATTTAAAAACTGGAGTTTGGATGCCCCATTTACCCACCTTTTCATTTAAGCACTGGAGTTTGGGTGCCCCCTTAATCCACTTTTGCATTTAAGCACTGGGTTTTGTGTGCGGTTTTAACCCACCTTTTTATTTAAGCACTTGGGTTTGTGTACCCCCTTAGCACACATCGTCATTTAAGCATTGGGGTTTGCGTGTGGCCTAACTCACCTTTTCATTTAAGAACTTGGGTTTGTGTGCGGCCTTAGCCCACCTTTTCATTTAAGCACTGGCTTTTGTGTGAAGTCCTTACCCACCTATTCATTTAGGCACTGGGGTTTGGGTGCCCCCTTTACATTTAGCCACATCTTCCTTTGAGCAATGGGGTGCATCCCCTTATCCTACAAGAAGCTATAAGCACTGGGTTTTGTGAGCCCCCTTAGTAAAACACCCTCAAAGTAAAAATTCTACATCTGGATAGCTCACCCGCTCTATCCAGATTGCTGGCAAAAACATTTGTCTAGCCTTTTTTATTTTTGTTGAAAAATCCATGTCAAAGCTGATAATGGCAGTTCCTGGGACCTTCATGTTGACATAATTTGAATCCTCCTATGATAGCAAATCTATCCGCCATGGATAGGCGCCACGAAAGGAAAACTACTGGTAGGTAAGTGTACAATGTTGTATTTTAAAGGGCTGCACAGGAGTCTTTAATGCAGCCAGGCAGCTCCACTGACCCCTGCTGGTAGGAAGCCAAACAGCAGTTCATGACAAAAAGTTGCCAGTTGTGGGACTGTAACTTGTTAGGCTTTACTGACTAGGGATGGTGTCATAACTATAAATTAACACTGTGTTTTATGAAGCGTCTCGGCCATGTAAACCTGAATATACATTATTATGCACGATCGGTCTTGAGTAGACACAAGAGGAAGCTGTCCTCTTATTATGCATGATCGGTCTTGAGTAGACACAAGAGGAAGCTGTCATTTTTGTTACTTATGTGTCATAGTTTATTACATTGTGTGCTCAGTGCTTGCCCATAGAGCACAGTAAAACTTTCCTTCATCCTCAGTTTTTGCCCCAGTAATAGTCAGAACAGCCGATCCTTCAGACAGAGATCCAGTGTATCGAGGTGATGCTGGGTTATAGTTTTGGTTGCCTGTGCCATAACTACCCACTACACCTGTAGGTATTTTTCCTGGTATTTGGTGGACCCAAAAAGGGTAATTACCACCTGTTACTGAGCCAGAACCAAGACGACAAGACAGACGGGCAGTCTGACCTGGAGAAACAGTCATCACAGCATCCTGAATGACAGTATTCTGAGTTACAGAGCCTGGAACAAAAATAAATAAATCTGTAAACTTTATACAGCAATATTAATGCCCGATAATAGAGATAAACACAAGAGCACCTTACATTTAAAGAAAATGGCCAGACTGAGGATAAAGATGGCTGAAAACATGGCGAGAGAGGCTGAACCCTACTGCAGCCAGTGATATCTGTATGAAGGTTTAAATGTCACCATGCATCATAAGTAAGGATGTGTTTATCTATGCAAATTAGAAGATTAGCCATTCGCCAAGTACTGAGCTCCTCCCAGCAACTGTACTTAACATAAGAAAGAAATGTTCCAATCATGACAAGGCTTAAGCTTATTTTTTGTAGGCAGACTAGAACGTATTTTTCTTCCACTCCAGTTTACTTCTCTTTTGGACACCCATTTTTTTAAAATTTTATTAAATAATAGTAAATGTGAATATATTTACTGTCCATGAATGGAAATACTAAGCTGTCATCTTTACCTTTTAACAACTTTTTAACATTTTAAAGTGGAACAAAACCTAGGATTTTGAATATCCTGAGTTTTGGTCCTGGGGGGAAACCCCCCAGGCCGCCTACTCCAACTCAACTTGCCCTGGTTCTATGGCGCTTGCCTCAGCGCACTCGACTGTGCTGATACAAACTCGTTGAGGCTCATCTGAGAATGCAGCTCCAACTAGCCGAATGCAGCCAAGTGCGCTGGCGGCCACATCACTAACAGGGAGTGTGCCCGTGCCGGCCATTCACAAGTGCCTGCCGCAGCACCCTGCTAAAAGTATAGCAGGGAGCTGCCACTGCTCACACATGCACCATTGGAACAGAGAAGAAGATGAGTTTACTGGACAACGGTGGGGGAGGGAATCAAGTGACCCTGGAATCTTATAGATTTGGTTTTGGTCCACTTTAAAGGGAGAATCCTTTACCTTTTAGTGACCAGAACACTTTTCCTGCTAGCACTATATCTGTTTAAAGTGGACCAACACCCAGGATTTTAACTATCCTGGTTTTAGGTCCACCGCTATGTGAAACCCCCCAGATCGCCCGATTCTATTCACCCCACCCCACTCCTACGGCGCATGTTCGGCCGCTCGTCCAATCAGCGTGCTTGGAGCCGCTGAGGTATGCGCATAGAAGCCGCGTCTAACCTCAGCAGCTCCGAGCACGCAGGCGGCCGCATCTCGCACTTCCCTCTAATAGGGAGCGCCCGTGCCGAGCATTCATAAATGGCAGACGCGGGCACGCGCCCTGCTAAAGAGAAGCGTGAGCTGTCCGCGCATGCGTCCTGGGGGGTTTCACACAGCGGGGCTTCCCGATCTTGGATGCCCCGCGGGGAGGGATTGGATCGGCCTGGGAATCTTATAGATTCCTGTGCTGATCGGGCTGGATGTTGGTCCACTTTAATCATCTATAGCTGTTCCTAAATAAGAACAAAAGTTTTTTTTTTTTAGAAACCTGACCTTTGTGGGAAGGAAGGGGTTAATTTACATTGATTTTCCATTAATTGTATTTTTCTATATAACCTTATATACCTTTGCATGTGTTGCATATACTGTGCCCAGCTGTTAGTACTTTAGCAACTTGAAAAGAGAGGGTTCATCTTAAAGGAACACTGCAATGGATGGGGCATGCCAGGGCTTGACACCGCTCCTCCATAGCAGTGAATAAAGAGGGTGTGCCACTGTGACTAGTGTTAGCTAAAGGAAGAATCTGTCTGTGTTGTACATCAGAGTATAGAAAGCATCACATGCCCCTCGATTCAAAATGCAAAAGTTAATTGATTTCGGATCGAGAATCGTAAGTTTGGGTGGGTGTTAGTCATTTTTTCCAGTTTTTTTGGCCATTTCCGACTCGCACAAGCCTACGTACGATTTCGTATATGCTCTTACGATCATCGGAAGTTCGTTCCTAAATTGTAGGATCAAAACCTAAAACTTAGGATCAAAACTTAAAACTTAGGATAATCGGATGTGTTTACGTGTAATTCAGAGAGCAGTTTTCCAACCTCTAAATCCGTTTTAAAAGAAAGCCACTGCCGACACCTTTTAGCAGTCGGATTGCTGTTCTTGAACAGGTTTTTTGGCTATGTGGAGGAGTCTGCGCATCTTGAGCTCCAATGAACTGCATGTATCAGCATGGCCGAGGCCATAAATTGTATGGCAATGCATACCTGATTCATGTATGCCTTATAAAAGCATTTTAATGTGGACCTTAATTAGTCCTTTGCATGTAAACCTTTATTTTGCAATACATCCATATATTTGCATTAATTAAAGAAATGTATGTCCTTTGTTATTTATTTTTAAATTGATGTACTAGAATAATATTTTTAGATTGCATTTATTGGTGTAGTTGTTTACCTTTGCTTTGTTTAATTATTTAAGCACATCTTTGGTCAGATGCATCACACTTACTGAGGAGAGGAGAGCGGGATAAAGTGCAGGATGTGGGTTACTGCTGTATTTTGCACAGACACAGCAGAGCTGGGGGCACGGAAAGGTCAGAAATCAAAGAATGCAGAGCAACACAAGGTCACAAGGCCCTTTCTGTTTGCAGGCTGCCCGATAATACCTGAGCCGCCATCTTGGCTGTTTCTAGACTCATAACATGCAGAAGTTGCTGGGTGTTTTTTTATATTTGAGAGCAATCTGTATGTAGAGGGTGTGGGTAACCACACACAAAATTTTAAGTTGTACCATTTGAAGCCAAAATATTAAAATTAAATCCACAAGTAAAAAATGCAAGTTAACTAAAAATTAAACAAAGTAAGATTTACTTATGCAAATGCATTCATTAATGGTTGGTTACTACAAAATGAATGAAATAAAGAAAAATAAGACCAAATATTTAGAATGCACTTTAATGAGGTAAGTTTGTAGTGCGCAGCCGCAAGATCAGAAGGATTTACGTCCAGACAAAAAAGGAAAAAGGGCAAAACCAATGTTGCAACCTGAGAAATGAAACGGAAAATTCAGGATGGAAACTGACATAGGTCTGATTCGCGAACTGCCATACGAACGGACGTACATTTTAGGATAGAAACGTATTAGCTTATAGAATCACTCGCAAGTTCATACGAGCGCACGAGCGTTCGGGAAAAATAGGATGATCGGCACCAAAATCCAAGCTGTTACATGTTTCTTTGAATCGACCCAATGGAGTATGCCTTTAAGTGAATGAAGCAGGACTGCAGTACATCTAGGAATAGTGTGATTACAATAAGCTGTTGGGCATCAGTACAATTACACCAGCTACAAAAGTTAGCCAGATGTTACCCAAGTAGTGTTACTGTGCACTATTCACATTAAAAACGTCCACTTTAAAGAGAATCTCTTTAAACAATTATAAATAAGAAAATAGGTAAGAAAAAAAGGATAAGGGTATAATAAAGTACACAACGTAGTATAAGGGAGAGAGATGGAGAGAGGTCATGTAAAGGGAACATGTGATGTGGACATTTCAGATGTTAGTAATGCAGTTAGTTGGACACGTTCTTTATAAGCACATGTGTCAATACATGCCAAGGCTCTCACATGACCAGACGGGGACCAGATAAGACATCTAAAATAAGTTTTACCAAGAAAGGAGGGATGGGAAAAGGGGTGGTGGGATCAGTAGGTTTGAAGATAAACCTTTGGTGATCTTTTGTAAATCACTAGATTAGGTACCAGATCCCTCCACTCCACCAGAGGAGTGGCTAGGTTTTCTGGCACCTGGGGCAAACATTCAAATGGTGCCCCCCCATCTGTGTTAAGGTCCACCTTTGGCACTCCCCTGACCTGCTGCACCCGGGCACATGCCCCCCTGCTCCCCCCAGCTACGCCCCTGCACACAACTGCATGGTTCTCTGGTCTCTACCAACTCCCCTTGTGTTTAATGACTGGTGATGAGTCTTAGGTGAATACTCCATTTCTGAGAAATGACTTAAAGCGGATGGAAACCCATATTTGGGTCCACCGCTCAATCTTGCCCCCCACCCAAGCAACCGGACGCTGCTGTTGGCTTTTCCTACACCTAGCGGCCAATCGCAGGACTCCTTTCCCAGCACTGGCCCGTAATAAAGGTGAGTATTCTGTGCAATTGGTTTGGTTAGGTGCGAGGGGGCATTCTGCAACCCCCCCCCCCCCCCCCCCCGAGCTTCTTGCTATCTGCAGAGAGTGGGACCAACACCCGTTAAAGTAATAAAACTAGTTTGCACATTGCCAATTGTGTATATCAGTGGCGTAACTAAATATGACAGGGCCCTGGTGCAAACATTAAATCGGACCCTTATAAGGCTTATACAGTAAACGTCTCTTAATTCTTTTAATTGGATGTCACTATACAACCAAAGACTGATAACTGGGGCCTCCTTTCTCTAAACAATGCCAAGTGAGCACAAATTAAAAAGAAAATGGAGGAACAACAATGCTGGGGCCCCCCTGACCTCCTGGGGCTCGGTGCGGTCACACCCCCTCAAGCTACGCCCCTGGTGTATATGCTTTACTCCGCTATTGATTGTAATTCTAAGTGCTGTGCTAAACCCTGATCCCCTGTATGATCTTTCTCCTGGAATTTGGATTAATGTGCTGTTACTTGAAAGGGCAGAGTGACACCTAGTGGGCACCTTAATGTACTTATTTACCTAGACAATACCCTATATTGTGAATTACTAACAATATTCTGTACAATTTTTGATGGAACAGCTTGAAAATGTGATTGTAGTATGCTGATTATTAATACACTTAAAGATATACTTAAACTGGACCTTCAGCATATTTTAATGAAAAGCCCAAACCTTTAAAAAAACTATTCCCCAGCATCTAAAACTAATATATTTTACGTTTTTAGCCATTTCCTTTTTATTCTTTCCACTACTGGGCTTAAACTCTGTTTAGGACTCTAGGATACGGGCACTGCCATCTTGCCTCAGAAGCATCACATACCAGGAGAGGAGAGGGGAGCAAATGTATCAGGGAGTGGGTTATAGCTGTGCTTTGCTCAGACAGAGCAGAGCTCGGGTCAGGAAAAGGACAGCAATCCCAGAATGCAGAGCAGCACTCATAATACACTTCCTGTTTGCAGGCAGCCTGAGACTCCATGTGCTGCCATCTTTGATGTTTAAAGGCTTAGAAAATGCAGTAGATGCAGGTAGGATGATTTTTGATGCGAGCAATCTGTATGTACAGGGTGGGAGAAATATATAATATAGACTTTTATTCAGGGTGAAGGTCTGCTTTAGGGCAAAATACCCCCTAGTTCATAAGTTATCTTTAAAAGTATTAGATCAGTGGAGAGTCAAAAAGAAAAATGACAATCAATACAAACAAGACAAACAATGGGTGTGGCAACAGCGATGTGATGTAAGCACACTGTGATGAGTGTGAGAGGTGAGAGGAGGGTGGAATCAGGACATCTGGGCAGAGAGTGTGGTGTGTTTCCGATCTTAGTTCACCGAAGGTTGATTGATGGACCAGATCAGCGGGATGAAGACTGAAAGCTGAATGAGGAAGTGATTTTGCGGGGTGAGATCTGGTCCCAGATTGCCAAAAAGTGGGACAATCTAAAATCAGTGCAAGATGGGCTGAGGGGTAAATGGTGAGGGTAGTTTGGGTCTCACACATTAGACCACTCTCAACCTCATCCTTTTGTGTTTTGTTTTAGGTTGCAAACTGGTGGTGGGCTGCCAAAGACATTGCAGTTCACTAATGAAGAGGAGTGGGTGGCTGGGATGCTGCACCCTGATACCTACCAGGGGGTGTTTGGGACCTTCGACACCAATCGGTGGCATGTTCCCACCAGTGGTAAGCGTTGTCTACAAAATGTAGATTGGCCCAGGTTGGGAGGAGGTCTACCACAAACAGTTGGCACAAACATGAATGGCCCTATGCATACCCAAATTGTAAGTGCTTGCCTGGAATACACGTCTGGCCACATAACACACAGATGGGGTTAACCCCAATTACAATGGTAACCGGCCCATTTAAGTGGGAGCAAAGGTGTTGTGGCCACATGTAGCTGTGGGGCCCAGTGTGTAACCCATGTTGAGGTTAATAAGGAGGCCAGTTGAGGAATGTTTTGCCTTATATTGCTTGCCCTTGCCTTGACTCCGAATCTGCTCTGGACTCCACCACCAACTGCAGCCATACAGCAGCCAAAATTACCATCCAAACTTTAAACAAAAAAGCCAAAAATAAGATACCTACCAGTAAGGGGAACCACTAAGGCCAATTCTTGGAACCCCCCCCCCATAAAAGGAAACATGAGGAGATAGGGACCGACAATAGAAATGCAGAACAACTACAAAAATACACAGACTTACCCAGAAGCCAACCGCCACCTGGCTCGCCACTCAAAATGGGTGTATAAACTGAACTGTGCAAAATAAATGCGTCATGGGACATTCCATGGAATTCGGCCAAGATGCATTGCACATTGCAGAGAGTGGTCCATCTTGTGGTTCACCCACCTGCTCCATTCACTGCAATGGAGGGTACATTTAAAGGTCTGACATGCTCCCTTCATTTCAGTGAATGGAGTGGGCGTGCTGCAGTCACTGTGACTGATGGCTGGGGACCATTGTTCCAATATGAGGCCACCTGTAAATGCTGATTAGACTCTGGGTGATCAGACAGGGGTAAGACAGATCAGCTAAGCCCAATGTGAAGTCTGTATTTTTAAAACTGGTGATAGGGATGGGGAGAAACCGGGGGTAATAAAATGAGAAGCGTAAGCAGCGTTTAAGAACATGGGGGGGGGGGGGGGGGGGCAGTGAGAGCCTCTGGGATCTTCCCTTACTCTGAACACAATAACACAATAACATGAAAAAGCCTGCATTGATGATTATAATAAGATTTGACTGCCTTAAAGGCTGATGTTATTACTTTTTTATATTCTTAATTTGGTTTTCAGAATGAACAAAAAAAAGTTTTGCAGATGCAGAGAGTTTTGCACAGTAGAAGGCATACAGAGCATATTACCAGGTATGTCATAAAGCGTCTTCCCCTGCTTTGTGCATGTGCCTGTCCACCTGTTCAAGTGATGGCGTCCAGTGACAAAAACACCAGGTGAACAGTGCATGACATCAGGCAGGGTATGAAGTTTTGATTTATTGTAACCCCCCAGCTCTATCTCAGTGCCAGGGAGTTACCCGGTTACTGGACTTCCACTTTAAAGTGGAACAAAACCTAAGCAGTCCTGCCCTGGAATCTAAAAGATTGGGATGATTGAGATTGGGATAAGCCACTGCCTGAAGCCCCCCCAGATGCCAGGAAAACTCACCTTTTCCTGCGGCTCCCCCAGTGATGTAAACACTGGGGCGCAAGAGAGAGTGCATCCCCAGCAATTCTGGGTTAAGGTGCTTTCAGATGGGGCAGGGGCGCGTCTGCTTCTGTGGATGCCCCTGGTTTTGCTCCCAATTGGCAAGAGCAGAGCCATTTTCCAAGCATTAATATGCATGGCAAATGGCTCTGATTGAATGAGAGTCAGCACATGTGCTGTAGGACCAGGGAAATGTGAGTTTCTAGGGGGAAACTTCACACAGGGGACACCCCAGAAACAAATCCAGGGTAATCAAAATACTGGGTTTTGTACCACTTTTATCCTGTTGTCAGTTTGACCACCATTTGTTCTGTTGTGGTTTGCTCCAAACCAGAAAAATGAATCAAATATGGTCCTGATAAGTTGATTCAATATACATTTTCTTTTATTGTGTAGGTAGTAAAACAAACTGGATTTATTGTTTGTTCTGCCTTTTGTTGTGTGCTAATGAAACACTGTGTTTTCAGCTGAGTATTGACAGAACAAGTTGAGATTTATACAGCATCTACCAACAGGGTGCTGAAGTTAATGTATGAGCGGTGAGTGTAACTGTAGCAGAGTGAACCGCCAGTTATCCCCTAGGGCACAGTAATATATGCCACCATCCATAGCCTGAGCATTACTGATAGACAGAACAGCTGCATCTCCTGATATAGAGCCAGTAAAACGATCCGACACTCCTGGGGGTTTTATATTATGATTATTATTGCAATTAGTACCAACCAAACCTTGAGGGATACTCTCTAGTGTAGACTGATATAGCCAATGAGGACAGTGACCCCCCGTTACAGCTCCGCCACTTTTTCTACAAGTCAACTGGACAGAACCACCAGAGGAAACTGATACCTCAGCATTCTGAATCACAGAAAACTGAGCTTTAGTGCCTGAAATGAGAAGACTAAATGGTTAGAAAGAAATCCAGTTCAACTGTTAGAAATACTGTGTCACATAAAAAATTAATCATCTTACAGGATAAGTAGGTAACAACGATAAAGAGAAGCGACCCCATCACAAAACAAGGGAATTCAAAGAATCTGTTTCTCAAGAGTTTCTTAAAAGCTTTTAGATTCCCTGAGAAGTCTCTGAAGAATTTGTAATGAC
The DNA here is from genome assembly GCA_027917425.1 of Gastrophryne carolinensis. Lineage (NCBI taxonomy): Eukaryota > Metazoa > Chordata > Amphibia > Anura > Microhylidae > Gastrophryne > Gastrophryne carolinensis. The sequence continues at coordinate 468,677,699 of CM051234.1, read as the reverse complement.
AAGAATGCAAATGAGAACAAACAGTACTGCCAGGTGACAGACCCCCCTCATAGAGTAAGAACATATCGTAACGCCTGCATTGTAAAGGTGTATTCAATCAGTCATTTCTCATTTGGTGACAATGATCTAGCAAATCATTTGTTAGATCATTGTATAAATAAAAACATGTTAATGGAGAGCTTAGGAGTAGTGTTGGGTGAACTGGTACTAGTTTCCAGCTCGGCAAGTTTGGCCAAACTTTGAACAAAAGTTTGGTTGGGATACCAAACTTGAGCCAAACCTGGTCCCCAATGATTGGGGATCTGAACTTTCGGACCCAAAAATGTCAGCCCCCCCACCTGCAAGCCTCACCCACCTGCCACCAGAATTTATTTAAAATTACCAATGGGTGAGAATCCCAAGGAGCCAAAGCAAGATTGGAAGTGGTCCCTTAATGCAGAGTACAGCAACAGGAAATGTCCACAGCATCAGAAAAATGGCTGCCCCCATGAGTGAAGACACTTTATATTGTAAGCTGCTGACAGTGTCCTCACTCATGGGGCGGGCATCTTTCTTAAGCCTGGCCATGGCCTATTTGACAGCAGAACGCCAACCACTGATGAGAATAGGATTGTGGGGCTCAGGCAAGTTGTACAGCAGCTTTCTGCTGCTGCACACTTTAGGTGAAGCTGGTTGATGGGTTGCTCAGTAGCCCATCAACCAGCTTTTTCGGGTTCCAGCCAAACTCGAACACAGACTTCTTGCTGAAGCCCTTGTTCGGCTTTGGGGACCCAACTCGCAAAGTTTGGTACGAACCAGAGACAACACGTTTAACTCATCATCTCTTCAGAGAGGAGAGAACACAATTGTGTTTTCCAGTAGCCAAAGGGTTACTGGCAGTTTTCTCCCCTGGAAAGGAAATAAATGCTGCTTAGACTTAGCCGCTGATTAGTTCACCTGTTACATTGGAAGAATTCTGTGACTTGTAGTCAGTAGTTAAGGCCATGAAAACCACTCCCACTGTAGCAAAACAGTTTGGAAACAGCATGCTGGTAAGTAAATAACAGGTCTGGGGGCACAATCCTAACACAGATGATTATTTTACATTCCCACAAACATAAGATAGAACACCAAATACATGACATTGAAACTTTTTTCTTTAAACTAATGCTTTGTTGAAGGAGCCATTAATCACAGTATCCACTATCCTTGGGTAGGAGTCAAACAACTTGACAGCACATCTTGACTTATTTTACTTTATTTTTATTTTTCAACCCTAAAAGATTTTTTATTTTGTTTTTCAATAGAATTGTACAGAGGAAACATTCTGAAATTATATTTTTTACATATATCAATGAACTGAAAATGTAGAGGTTTAACTGAAATTTCCAGGGATTTCCAGGAGAATTACTGTAAAAATTGTTTTTTGGGCAGATTTGGGGCTTTAACGTGAAATGTTTGTAATTTAGTTTCAGTGCTTTCTTGCTAATTCCATGTAAAAATGTAAAAATTATATTATTTTATTTTTAAAATAAAAAATGTAAGTTTTTCAAGAAAACCATATTGCGCGTAAAAGCCCCATTCCTCTCAACACCACACCACCAACTAAAAGAGCACTTTATGAAATTTCTAAATAAAATGCAACTAATATCTGCACTATCAAGGGCTAAACCCTTAAAAATGTAAACACAAAAATTGTCGTGGGATCCCTCCTCCCCGGGGGGATTACCCATTCTTTTTTAAGTGTTCAAATCCTGTGGAGGGTGAGCAGCTGGCTCCTTGTCCTGACGATCTCACTCCCGTTATAAAAGGCCTCTTCCAGCGGCGATGAGTGAGCTGTCAGAAGCCATCCACATGGGGCAGGTATTGGGTGTTCTCTGCCTCGCTGAAGACCCTGGGGGGGATTGGAGTCCCCCCAGTGGAAGAGGAGGCCCCCGGCATTGGATTCCCAGACTGTCATAATCCTGTGCATCCGGTTGGTTCTCTGCAGACGCAGGTGCAATCAGTACATGTGATTGCTTCTGCACAGACACAGGTATTCTGTCTTAAGAGACAGAAGCACCTGACAAGCTGATGTCAGTTTCCAACTTCCAACCATGTCAGCTGATGCATCTGTTGGGTCAGCTGATGCATCTGTCATGTCAGCTGATGCTAACATCAAATAAAGGAACACCTAGGCCTTTATAGGGAAATGCTGGAGAGAATGATGGAGCCAGGAGATTCTCTACAGTATTGACTGTGCCATCTTTCTATCTTCGATCCTGGATTACCTTTGGATTTCCTGGTTTGACCTCAGCTCGCTTCTTGTTAACGCCTCTTGGATTAAACCTTTGGACTTTGTTTTGGATTCCTGGTCCCATCTCTGCTACTCTGACCTTCTGGCCCTGCCTTTGGCTTCAGTGCCTGTGGCCCCCAACCTTGGTCGTTTACTGATCACGCCCATTGTCGTCTCTGCTCGGACTACCTCAAGCAGCCAAGCCTAACCACCCTTGCGGGAGGCTCTAGTGAGGACCGGGAATGTCCTTAGATTCCAGGCCGTGGAAGAGTCCTGGGTCCTGGGCAGTATATTCCAGGGCTGCATCTGAGGCAGTGTGGACCCAGGGGATCTCCGTACACCAGTGCTCCATCTCCAGGTACCTGATACAGACGGGGGTGAGCTTCTACATATTTGGCATTTTACTGAAATTAATACTCACCATCTATCCCCCACATCAGCTTTCCCTGACTAGTGGGCTCTGCAGAGCGAGGAAAACCCCAGTACAGCTAGGTGGAGCTCTAGAGACAGACCTAGTGAGGTCACAATGCCTGATAAAAAGCTGGTCAGGCTTCACTCGCTCAACCTGGAAAAGCAGAATAGTTTGCAGACCAACCCTTGTCTTCACTGCAGTCCCCCGCAAGAGATGACTGAATGCACTGCAGGGAAAACTTTTGCACAAACTTCTTTGTTCTGAATATTATCTGCACAGATGCATAAATCTGACCATCTGCCCATGTGTAGGAATTAGCACACACATGTAAGGTAGGACATTGTTCAGGTCTAGATCTAGATAGATAAAAGAGAAGAAGAGTCTTTGGACATGAGGAACATACCGACAATGTGTAAAGGGATTGTTCAGTAGCACCTACATCAATTTTCTTTCACCACTGCCATCACAGTGAATAGAGAGCAAAAGTACCTTCACTGCAATAATGCGACATGCCAGACACTGTCAGTGAGCGCCTTCTGCCCCACGCAATGGGGGTAGGCGAACATGTCATGGAATTGGACCTCAGCATCCAGTATGCTTTCAGTAGCCAGAGTAATAGAAGGTTTGGCTGTTTGAAGGGATTCTGGCATAAAACCATTGCAAACTTCTCCAAATATAGATTAAGTAAGGTTGTCAACAAGAGTAAGAGAGGTGTAGCACATTCACAGTTCTGTGAAATGAAGCCCTTAGAAAGACCACAAGTCGTGTATGGACATTAATTAGTTGTAGTTATTGATGTAGTTACAGGACTTTTTCCCTGAGGCCCTATGGATGTTACAGTGTTGTTTCTAGGAGGAGTAAAGGAATCTATAAAGATAGCTGGAAAGTGTTCTTCTGACGAGTTATTCCAACTGAATGGAAGGTAAATGTTGGAGAGGAGCTTGAGCAAGCTAGACGCAAGACAGCATAGACTGAGTGTTGGGAGTAAGGAAGACCCCGAGCAGCCCTGGGGAGTTCAGGCTGGAACCAAGCACTGAGAGACCTAACAGAGGAATGAAGTTACTGGTGGCCTGGCCTGTCCCAAGCCAAAAAGAGTGTAAGAGGCCTATGTAAGAAACTGTGTATGAAGATGTTTTGTAGACTGCTGTGATTTTACTGCTGGAAAGAAGAAATAAAGCCATCTTTGTTTTTGCTTTGAAAAGGTCTACAGCTTAAGCATGTTAAACATTTACCCCCACACCACACCACACATAGACAAACTAGATTCACTAGATCCAAGGGACTCCCTCCCTCCTCATACATTGCTATTGGCCCAGCATTTGTGTCTAATACTTGACTTCATTTGAATTAAAGTAAAACTGAACAAGATTTTTTAAATTTTATCAGTCGATTTAGAAGAATCGCTTTAAGGATCAGCATGGTGGAATTTATTGCCAAAAAAACTGACATGAAACGAACTAGAAGTGTATGACCAGCGACAGGGGGCATATGAAAACTGCATTTAGGATAAAAATGAAAGGAAATGGCAAGCTTCTCAGAGCAGCTTGCCATTTACTTTCATTTGTATAGAGCCAGGTGCACGCATGGGGGCTGAGGTCTACCCGACACTAGCAGGCTGTGATCCTTCGCCCACGTAGTGCACCGAATGGGAGTCGGCAGCTCCCAAAAATGGTGAGTAGCTCTGTATTTTACTAGTTGCAGTACATGTCCCTATTATGGGGCTCATACATATAGAGTAGGGACCGCACTAAACACAGAGTGCCTTGTCGGGCGGTATGGCTTCCACATGTATCTGCAGATATATGCAACCAAATCTCTGTCTTTCCACATAGCTAGACATGTTTGGTGCTTAATACTTAGATGAGACTGATGGGTGGGCCCACATTGGGGCCTCCCACACTACCTATTTAATTCTCAGAGCAGCTTGCCATTTCCTTTCATTAAGGATAAAAGCTGTCTTGCTAGTGGACTGTCATGGCGGTGCATTGTTTTTATCACGTCCATTCTGTTTCTGTTTGTTTTATTATGATTAAAAATTAGTTTATTGATTAAGTTTTACTTTGGGCTGTTGGTGATTTCAAGGTCTCCCCTACTTGTGTGCTTTACAGTTTGCATGTAGCCCAGTGTTTCTACATGTTATTATACTATTTCTGCTTGTGAACACTTGACTGGAAAGCAGGAACTTTCCATTTTCCTCATTGCAAATAAAAACTGCTTATCTTTATTCCTGTTTTGGGGAGTTGTAACTTGTTCGGCTTCACTGACTAGTGATAATGTCAGCTAAGAAACTTCTATAAGACCATGCTATTAAGAGGAGTTTTGCCCATGTAAATTTGAATATAAAAAAATCTATAGAGAACACAGAGCTCCTTCAAATTTTTCAAGTACAGCTAACACTCATTATAAGTATAGCATCCCAAAGTGCATAGCTCGAGGTAGGTGTCTTCAACCCGTCACCGGATGAAATAAACTCTTACTGGATCAAACAGATTTGATGGCATATAAAATATAAAATAGTCAGATTATCTTCATCTCAGATATATATATGCTCCAGCTGGTATTGGCCAAGAGCCCAAATGACTCTGTTCCTTTAACAACTCCAATATATCACTCAGTAGAGATGTAATAGGAATGTGTCCAAACAATCCATAAACAATAGCGCTTCAATAAAAGTATCTCTCACCGCACCAACCATCCCGGGCAGCCTCCGCAGCGTTTTATTAAAAAAGCGTTATTGGCAACATTCGAATGGTGGTGGTGATTCTCCAAAATATCCCAACACGTTTCACCGACTTGCGGCTTGAACTGAACACACGATATTTTGGAGAATCACCCCCACCATTCGGATGTTGCAAATAATGCATTTTTATTAAGTCTGAAAGCGTTAGGTCCCCCGATTTCTACCCAATTACAATAGTACCATATATGTATCAGTAGCCCCCGTTCCTGCCCAGGAGACTCCCCCAAACTAAAAAGAGCACTTTATAAAATTTACAAGTAAATTACAACCACTATCCACACTGTAAAAATAAAGAAAAACGGTGTGGGGCACCCCTTTTCAAGTATAACCAGCCTGAGGACCAGCTATGTAGGCCTTGTAGAAAACGGCGCGGAGGCCAGCCTCAGTGGCCCCCAGTCCTGAGGCTACAAGCCCGCTTAGCTGTCACAGCCCCGGGATCTTTTGCTCCCCTAGGCTTTGGGGAGGCAGGTAGTGGGGGGCTGGGTGGTTAAAGGCAACTCATCCGCTAGCCGCAGGTGAGTTGCCAGACCCCGAGAATGTGAACTGGTATAGGGGTTTCATGGATCCCTTACCAGTTCACAAAGGGTTAAATGTAAAAAAGATACACACAGACACATCTGAAAAAATATTTTTATTTTTTATTTATTTATTTATTTTTTATTATTTTTAAATACATTTTAAAAAATGGTGTGCGGTCCCCCTACTCAGCATCACTAGCCTGAGGATCAGCTATGCAGGGCTTGTATAACAGGGCGCAAGGGCCAGCTTCAGTTGCCCCCATCCCTGCAAGGCTACAAGCCTGCACAACCTAAATGGCCCTGGATTCTTCCTCACCCGCCCAGGGCTTTGGGGAGGCAGGTAATGGGGGGCTGGGGGTTAATGCCAAGGTCATACACAAGGAGTCCACTCGGGCATCGAAGCAGAGACATCTAGGCTAAGCTGGCCATTTTTTGGAGGCATCAAAGTAGGACAGCTTAAAACAGTTTGTGGGTGATGAGCATGGTGGGGGTGTGGTTTTAGAGTGTTGATTATTTACGGGCTTTTGAAGAACAAGTATCCACATTCATATGTTTAAGTATGTGTAGTCCTGCCCCTGGGATCTTTGGTCCATATAGATGTTGGTGATTGAGCCAATGCACAGCCAATCCATGCATTCCACTACTGTCGTTCAGCCAAAGAGTCGGAGCAGTTTTAAACCCAGACATTGATATCCTTCATTCTGTGAGACTGTCAGCAATTTGGGAAATGTAGGTGTCCTCTAAGATGTCTCAGGGGGCCTCATAGTGGGACTGTCCCACCGAAAGTGGGACATCTGGTCTGTTTAGCTTAAGATGGCCATTGTAGTAATCTGTTAGACATGGGTTATAAATTGATATGGGCTAACCCTAACCAATAAGACATATGCATGTAGTTGATACAACAAGACGAATTACAGCCGCAGTACCTAGCAAACCATTTTAGATTTTGTATTGTCTCTCCTATCATAAAGAATTGACCCTGATTTTATGTGGAGACACTATACCACTAATGACCCTATTTAGTGGTTATCAGTGTGTATGTACAGGTTGGATGTGGGGGAGGGGCCTGGTGTTGATTAGGCTTAGGTTTGGGCTCTTACTGCCTTTGTGAAAAAACTGTTTCTCGTTCTCAATGTGGAAGCCGCTAACACCCAGAACTGCTTGCCCAATGGCATTATGGGGTGGGACCTATGTGGTGCCATCCTCTCACCTTTTGCTTTGCACTGCTCATGGTAGATTTTGTTTGTCTCTATTTCCATACCAGCAGGCAATGCACCCTGTCAGGATGCTCTGGATGATACTGGTATAGAAGCACAATAAGGTGGCAGCAGCAGAAAGCTGCTGTAACCCACCTCTTTCCGTTCTGGTTATCTTTCTGTGGACCCGGCTGGAGCTGGTTTCAAACGGTGTCACCAATGATAGGAAGAGGATTGCAGTTAAAGTGACGCGCTTCCGAACTTGCCGTACCGGAACTTTGGGCGTTTGCTCATCTCTAGTTATTAATACTGGACTCTCTTTTGGAATATCTCTTTTGGAATATGTCATATTCAATGAGCCCCTCCTTTTGAAGAAAAAAAGAAAAGCAAAATAAATTACAGTGCTTATGTTGTTTAGGAAGGTCAGATGTGATGACAGATGTACTCTGAAAAGCAGAGCTGTTGACAGTAAGAGGCCACCTGGTTTTGGTATCACTTCTCATTACACAGCTATCACTGTGGATGGATTACCCCAAACATTGCAGTAATAAACTGCTTCATCCTCAAGCTTCACATCAGTGATCACTAATTCCCAGAGATTTTTGGATGGGTTTGGTGACACAGAGAATCTGTCTGAAAATTCAGACCCCCTTTCCTGGTTAGAACTAGTGTAATAGCGGTACACAAACTTTGGCTGACTCTCTGATTTAAACTGATACCAGCGCATTTCAGTTGAGGCACTACTGTACTTCGATGCAAACACACAAGGCAGCCTGGTTGTCCTCCCTGGTGATACGACCATAAAGGTAGGCTGGGTCAGAGTTGGTTCCTCTTCTGCACCTGAAAATAAATAAAATGTGACATTTCAGTGTAACTAACATGGTGTTTTAAAGAGGTTCATAGCAGATTGCTTGTGTTCTTACATGTGTGCAGAATGATGGTGAGGAGCAAGCTAAATGTCCTCCAGAACATGATGAACAACAGAAGCTCTTTGCTAAACAACATCTCTGTGCCTTTTATATTTCAGCATTACATAAACACTCATCCTTTATGCAAATATGTTTCTAGGTTACAAAACCAAAGTGATGACAACATTGCAGAGCATCTACAGTGTAAGTAACCCTGCCCAACCTAGTGTATGACATACTGACCTGCATTTGTCCAGACCTATTTTCCACACATCCCATTAGTATCTAATGTTTTCTGCTAGCTGAAACTCGCCACTGTGAATAAAATTATATTTAAATGCTATTATATTTAAAGGGTACCCACACCCCCTCGAGTTTATAAGACTTTTTTTTTGGGGGGGGGGGGGTTGAACTACCTCTTTATGCTAAATATTTGGTGAAGCAAGGACACTGTCAATTGCAACCTGCACCTCAGTGAGGTTTTTTATTCTACCACACAAGAAGATATAGCTATATGGGACAGCATCAAATACTCTTCCGCCCATCTTCTGCTAATGAATTTGTGGCATAAACCCAGATTTCCACAAGACAAGGACAATTTACTTTCATTCAGTTGGTGGACTGACCACAATGTCTTTCAAATACACAATCTGTTAAATTATTCAAGGATCAGGTGCATTGATGAACTTAAAAGTTCAGCATGCCTCAAACTGATTAGACATTTCTGTAGTCGTCGGTGCCTCCGCAATTTCTTGTGTCCTACCCTGCCATCACTGCGCCAAGTTGTAACCAAGGTCCCCTATTGGGAGGACAGGATTTCCACGATGGGTGCACACCACTCACAAAGCCATTTTCTTTACAGAACAGCAGAAGCAAACAAATCTCCCTGTCTCTTCACACCAGGTGCAGACAAGTGTCCTTAGGGGGTTGAGCCAGTCATTGCCATCCTGCTGCACAGTCACCCAGTCAGGAGATAAACGTTCCAAAACACAGCAAAGACTAAACCATACTTGCCTTTCTTCATGGGCAGGGAGACCTTTCTCAGCACATTGAGGCCCTGCATCCTCACCCTTCCCGTCAGAGCCTGGGGACAAAGATGGTGACATCAGCCAGAGACCCTCGAAATTAACCCTACACAGAGTTCACACCTCAAAACAATAACCAGGTGTACTTACCTTGCTTACAGTTATAGGCTAGAAAGGAGCTCTACACACTCAGTCATTCCCAACTACAATGCAAGGCACAGTTTGCTTGTATGGCTCAACTCTGCCACTCAATACAGAGGACATGCGGTACAAACCTATTTTATAATGACTCTAGTGATATAGGGTTGGGCATACTAAACTTTGCGTGTTCGGGACCCCGAACAGAGTACGGATTTCAAATAGAATTCTGTGTGCATGGCCCAAACCCGGAAGAAGGCTGATTGGCTGCACACCCTCACCATCATTGGCCCAGGCAGACACGTGACCCTGCCATATAAAAGGCGTAACCCCCGCCACGCCGCACACCGATGCTGCTCACTCAGCATTAGATAGGAAGAGGTGCAGCTGCTGAGGGACATTTAGGGCTTCTTTTTTTTAAAAAACAACTGTCCTTTTCAGGACATTTGTTTAGGGAAAGTGTTTAGAGTCAGGGCTAGATAGGTGTTAAAGTACACTATTGTCCTTTTCAGGGAAAGCTGCTCGAGTGAAGGCAAGATAGGTTGGGTCACTACTGTGTAAAAGCTTTTCAGTGTCAGTACTCTGAAAGTACTACACCAGTGTCAGTACTATGTGAAATAATGTCAGTGTCATTACTCTGAAAGTACTACACCAGTGTCAGTACTGTGTGAAATATTTCATTGTCAGTACTCTATTTTCATTTCATTGTCAGTACTCTGATAGTACTGCAGCAGTGTCAGTACAATGTAATAGCATTTCACTGTCAGTACTCTGATAGCACTGCAGTGTCAGTACTCTAATACCACTGCAGTGTCAGTACTCTGTAATAGCATTTCAGTGTCAGTTGGCTTGATGCAGAGCCTCCCCGTTCAGCTCCCCCCTGCGTTTTCCCGTTGGTTTTGGGCTTTGATCGGGTCAGGAAAGGGTGCTACGTTAATTTTAGTGTGCGCTTATGCGCTCAGGTGTGCGCTCAGCCGCCTTTCCGATTGTCGGCTCGCACGAGGCTTTTTCCCGTGAAAACGGACGCCTCGTTCATTGGCCCGTTTTTTCCAGTGATGCAGAGCCTTGATTTCCGATTGAAATCAGTCTAATAAAACGGGGCCGCCGAGCCTTCACTTACAGCCAGTCTGACCAGCCGTATTGGAGCTCCGTGCTTTTTGGGAATGCATTCCTCTGTGAGCCAACATCAAAGGCGCCAGTTACGCCGTCTGATAGTTCTAAGTATGGCAGAAACCAGGCTGCAGTGCACGCCTTTGGACATCGATGGCATGAGTGACGTTGACCTATTCGAGCTCACCCGCCTTAACCGTGTTTCTCTCCATGCCTTGTATAGCGAGCTGCGGCCATGGTTAGCCCCCACCACAAGAAAGGGGCATGCAATTGCAGGTATGACCAAATTGGTTGGCTGCCTGCAATTTTTGGCGAACGGCTCGTTCCAGAGACTGGGTGCCTTCTCCCTGGGGATGTCCCAGTCTACGCTGAGCCGCAGCCTAACCAAGTTTTTGGATGGCATGGCTACCCTGGCACAGAATTACATTTTTTTTCCTCAAACAGGGGAAGCCTGGAATGCGGTTAAGTTGGGCTTTTATAACATAGCCGACATGCCCAACGTCCTTGGTGCAATCGATTGCACACATGTCTCGCTCATCCCCCCTGCGGACCAGGAATATCTGTTCAGGTATGTGGTTTGGTTCTGCTTTTTTTCTGGTTAACAAACATTTTTTTGTAAGGCTCACACTAATTCCACTGTTGTTTTGCTTGGTGCAGGAACAGGAAGATGGGCCATTCCATCAATGTTCAGGCAGTGGCGGGCCCTGATCTTCAATTTTTCAGTCTGTTTGCTGGCTTTCCTGGGTCCACGCATGATGCGCACATTTTGAGGAACTCCAGCCTCTATCAACGGTTTCAATCTGGAGATATTTCTGGAGGATGGTTACTGGGTATGTGTATTAAAGTTGTATTTGTTGGCCCCCAGGTTTGAATGTGGATTTGCCACTACCCCACTAATCTGTGAGACCTTTCCTTGAAACTTGAAAATGTTTTTTATTTAGTTTGTTTAACCCTTTAAATGTCAGCCACGTAAAATTTACGTGGTTGCCTCTTTCTTTCTTTTCTTACCTCAGGGCCATGTTGCAGCTCAGCGCCGGTCAGCTTCTGTGGATCCTTCATGAAGACTCTTCAGAGGTTCTTCTGGAGGTCATTTTTTCCTGACCTTGATCACCTGATCGCCTGTGGACCAATTAGAAGGCGGCGCTCGGCTGCTGTCATCAGCCGGCGCCGCCTCTATATAATTCCGCCCTGCGCTCCTCATCTCTTCTTTCTGCGTTGGATCGGAGGTAGGTGGGGTTCTGTAATGGCGATCTGGGGGGGGATGGGATGTTTCAGCAGGGTGTGTGGCCGTAGGCACCCCCCGTCGGATCATCTAGAGCCGCGGGTACCGGGCCCTGAGGCGCTCCGCACTCCAAACCTCCGCCGCCGCCAATCAGTTGCTCCTCCGCCGCCCGCCCGATGATCACCTGCTCCGCCGACCCCACCGATCAGCTGCTCCGCCGCCCGGACCCCTTGCTCCGCCACCCGCCAGCCAGCCCCACCCGCCCATCCGATCACCGCTCCAGCCGCCCCCGCCACCGATCACCTGCTCCAGCCGCCCCCGCCACCGATCACCTGCTCCAGCCGCCCCCGCCACCGATCACCTGCTCCAGCCGCCCCCGCCACCGATCACCTGCTCCAGCCGCCCCCGCCACCGATCACCTGCTCCAGCCGCCCCCGCCACCGATCACCTGCTCCAGCCGCCCCCGCCACCGATCACCTGCTCCAGCCGCCCCCGCCACCGATCACCTGCTCCAGCCGCCCCCGCCACCGATCACCTGCTCCAGCCGCCCCCGCCACCGATCACCTGCTCCAGCCGCCCCCGCCACCGATCACCTGCTCCAGCCGCCCCCGCAACCGATCACCTGCTTCAGCCGCCCCGCCACCGATCACCTGCTCTGCCCCCCCCCACACCGATCACCTGCTCTGCCCCCCCACACCGATCACCTGCTCTGCCCCCCCCACACCGATCACCTGCTCTGCCCCCCCCCCACACCGATCAGCTGCTCCGGCGCCCACAACACAATCTCTCTCTCCTCTCCCCCCACCACGCCTACCGGTGATCAGTTACGATTCTGTCATTCGGGCCTCTTGATTGGCCGGCTTGACCCGCCCCGGCTTCAGAAGCAGTGCCGCCGCGGGACATTGAGAGTGGGCCATTAGACTCCGCCCACCAGCTAAGGACACGTGACTGCTACACACCCGGAGGATAAGGTAAGAAGAAAATATTTCGTAATATTTCAAAAAAAAAAAAAATTGATTGTAGATGATGATTTTGTAGCGGGAATGTGTGTGTGTGTGTGTGTGCGCCTAGGGGTGCTTGCATGGCAGGGGCCCCCCAGCCCCGCCCCAGTCACCAAGGCAATCCATTCAGTCAGAATAGATTGCTGGGTTTGTTTTGGGACTCTTGTTTGGGTGGTATGGAGCAATATGATCCTGGAATAAAAGTATCTCCCAGCATACTCCATGACTTCATCCTGCACACACACCTAAAGTGGACCAAAACCCAGCGCAATCAGCCCAGGCCGATCGATTCCCTCCCCCTGGAGCATTCAAAATCGGCATGCCCCGCTGTGTGAAACCCCCAGGTCACCCCATTCACTTACCTTGCTTTCAGGTCCAACGGCACATGCGCAAGCCGCGGCTGCATCCCCGCTATCCCTCTAGCAGGGCACGTGCCCGCACCAGGAATTTGTGAATGGCTAGCGCGGTCGCGCTCCCTGTTAGAGGGTAGTAAGGGTTGCGGATACCAGACAAACGCTTAGACGACGTGACATCAGCGGCTCAGAGCGCCCTGATTGGACGAGAGGGCCAGCATGTGCCGTAGGACGGGGAAGAGGTGAGTTACCTTCAGCGATCTGGGGGGTTTCATGCAGCGGGGGGAGGAGCAAAACCCAGGATAGTCAAAATCCTGGGTTTTGGTCCACTATAAACAGTCCTGCACACACTTAACCCGGAGATGCCGCCTCTATATAAATCCGGCCTGCGCTCCGCACCTCCTTTTTATGCGTTGATCGGAGGTAGGTGGCGGGTCCTGCAATGGCGATCTGGGTGGGGGGGGGGGAGTGTTTCTCTGCAGGGTGTGTGACCGTGGTATCAGGGTATCTGTCACAGTGCCTGGCTGTGCTACGGCAAATTGGCCCCCGCCATGGGTTAGGATGCTGGCAGCGGCACCAGCCCCTCAAACATCATTTTTTTGTGAAAGGGGGAGGGAGGGGTTGGCAACAGGTGGCACAGGCCCTGTGCCAGCCACTGAATTTCACAATCCAGGAAACTGTCTTCGCTCTGTTTCTTTCTCTCCTTACATCTTTTTTTGCCTGCATTTTTCCTGCCTCTTTCTATCTCCTTCTTTTTGCCTCTTTCCTACCCCTGCCTCTATTTTTTTGTTTCCTTCTTTTATTCCTTCCATCTTTCTTTCATTCCTACCATCATTCCTTCCATCTTTCCTTTTTCTTGTCCTTCCTTCCTGCTTCATTATCTTCTTCCTACATTTTTTCTTTTTCTTTCTATTCCTTTTTTAATATTGTCTTTGTTCCTCACATCTTGCATGTTGGGTATCGTTCTGTTCAGGGGACCTTGCCGTTTCAGATTTTGGGTGTTTTTTCTTGTAAGCTTTTTTTTTTTTTTTCTTCAGAAAAATGTGTTTGGATTCTGCATTTTTGCTATTTTTTTTAGGGAAATCCTGTGCAACCAGCGAGTTCTTGGAAGGTTTGTGTCCAGAAATCTGGACCCAGGACAAGAAGCCTAGTACGCCTAGAATGCTTGAAGTGTGTACTTTCAGGGAATATATGGTTTGTTATGGGTATTTTAAGTGTAAAGTGGTGTTCTGGTTGAAAAAGTGCAAGGTGCGCACTTTGTCTGTAGAGCAGGAATTTTACAGTGAAATGACCGTTATGCGTATGCTTTCCTTTGGGATGTTTGGCAACCCTACCCTTGGGGGTAGCTATGCATGTTGGGTATCGTTCTGTTCAGGGGACCTTGTCGTTTCAGATTTTGGGTGTTTTTTTTGCTAGGTTATTGGTTTTTTTTGGAAAATGTGGTTTTGATTCTGTGTTTTTATTATTTTTTAAGGGAAAGCCTGTGCAACCAGCGAGTTCCTGGAAGGTTTGTGTCCAGAAATCTGGACCCAGGACAAGAAGCCTGGTACGCCTAGAATGCTTGAAGTGTGTACTTTCAGGTAATATATGGTTTGTTATGGGTATTTTAAGTGTAAAGTGGTGTTCTGGTTGAAAAAGTGCAAGGTGCGCACTTTGTCTGTAGAGCAGGAATTTTACAGTGAAATGACCGTTATGCGCATGCTTTACTTTGGGATGTTTGGCAACCCTACCCTTGGGGGTAGCTATACATGTTAGGTATTGTTCTGTTTAGGGGACCCTGCCGTTTCAGATTTTGGGTGGTTTTTTTGCTAGCTTATTGTTTTTTTCGGAAAATGTGGTTTTGATTCTGTGTTTTTTTTATTGTTTTTAAGAAACCTTATGAAATGGCTGATTTCGCTGATGGATTCCACATGGTCATATGTGGCCACAACAACAAGTCTGGTACTACTAGAAAGCTTGAGATATGTACTTTCAATGAATATATGGTTTAGGGGGGGGGGGTATTGCAAATGTAAAGGGGTGTTTTTGTTGAAAAACTGCAAGTAGCGCAAAATAGTTGGATTTTCTTTAAAAATCTCCTCAAGCGCTCCTTTCAGTTTGGGGCAGGGTGGATAAAAATCAATGTTTTTTTGAAATAAAAAATCAAAAAAATCGGATTTTTTTGATTTCAATCGGATTTTTTTTATTTAAATCGGATTTTTTTTATTTAAATTGGATTTTTTTTCAATAAACTGCTTTTTGAGGAAAATATTTTACCATCCAAAGGTTCTTCCATCATGAGATAAAGCTGTTGTTTAACTCAGTAGAATAAAGGCTGTATATGTGTAACATTCACAATGCCATGCTCTTCCAGAGGTTTCTGTAGGATTAGTGGGCAGTTTCTCTCCTATATTATCACAGACGCTCGCTTTACTTACGCAGTTCTCAAAACTGAATTTGACGCCGCAGAGGTCCCAGCCTCTTCTTCACAGCAAAAATGTTACAATATGAACAGAGTTGAGAAAAAGACCTTAATCCTATTGTTCTACAAACCTATGACTAGTGAGCTACAGAGGACAGCAGGGATAGTAGTATTCAAAGTGGACCAACACCCAGGATTTTGACTATCCTGGGTATTGGTCCACTTCCCCGGGGCACCCCGATCGGGGGTGCCCCGCTGTGTGAAACCCCCCAAAACTCACCTCTCCCCGCTCCCACGTGGCCGCGCCGTCCAATCGGCGCCGACGTACAAGCTGATTGACAGCAACGTACAAGCAGCTTGCCCGTCGGCGCCTCCCGCGCGTCACTCTTGACATGTGCGCGCCCGCGTCGGCCATTTAGAGACGGCCGGCGCGGGCGCGCACACGTCTAGAGGAGGAAGCAGCGGCTGGAGAGGTAAGGCTATTCGGGGGTTTTGGGGGGTTTACACCCCGCGGGACATCCCGATCTCGGATGTCCCGCGGTGTGTGAGGTGATCGGCGATTCCCGGGCCGATCACCTCAGGGTGTTGGTCCACTTTAAGTTTTTCATGTGTCGGCTGGGCTGACAGTCTAAGTTTCTTAAAATATATATATATATATATTGTTTAGCCAAATTAGTTAACAAAACATGGATGTTTGTTTAGGCAAATAACTTATACTGTAATGTTGTTATTGTTTCAGTTGAATAAATCTATTTAAATTGTTATTAAGGTCAGGATTATTTTTCTCCTTCCTAAGTACAACAGAACAGTGGTGTCCAAATATGAATGATTAACCCATTAAACTGGGGAGGAAAAAGTAATATAAAAAGTGATTCTAAAAATCTTCATCTACTTGCATGTTAAAATAGCAAGAACTAGTTTAGGTAGAAACTTTGATTTAAATCAGTGATTTAAATCAAGCCTTACTGACTAGTGATTTAAATCGTGATTTAAATCAGTTAGATTTAAATCAAATCCACCCTGGTTTGGGGTGTCTTCTGGACAGGAAAGGGTGTCTAGTAATTCATACATGGTACCATTTTAATCGGGAGAAATATGGCTTTTACACACAATATAATTTTCTTGAAAAACTTGCATGTTTCATTAAGAAAAAAACACCACAAAATGTAAAAAACTCTTTTTTTTCCATTTTTTTTTTTATATATTACACAAAAATATAAAAAAAACACTGACATTAAAAAAAAAAACATTTCTTATTAAAGCCCAGACTCTGCTGAAAAAAACAATACATAATTTTCCTGGGAAAACCCTGGAAATCCTTTCAAAAATTACAATTAAACATGCATAGCAGAAAATGGCGAAAATTGTCTGGCAACAGAGTGTGGCAAAATCTCCAGGAAGGCTGGCACTTAAAGGGTTAAAAATTAATGGGTGAAAGTATTCACCACTATTGGTTTATGTTTTGGCACTCTTATCTAAGTAGCATTACACAGACATTTTTAATGAGTGTACAGGTTTCATGTGTTTGTAGGCTCATTAAAAATGTCAATTCCTCCCACCATACCTAGCTCACCGATTTGTCCCTGTGTACTAATGTTTCTATGCACACCTAAACCTTATTTTTGGCATCCACCTTATGTTTGTCTTTTGGATTTTTGCAGGTGACTCAGGCTATCCCTTGTTACCATGGCTGCTCACACCCATCCTGCACCCATCTTCCCAGGCACAGGAGCGCTACAACACAGCCCATAGGAGGTCTCGCTCTGTGGTGGAACGTGCCTTTGGGTTGTGGAAAATGCGTTTCCGATGTCTGGATCAGAGTGGGGGTTCTCTTCAGTATCAGCCTGGCAAGGTTATCAAAATAATTATTGCTTGTGGGGTCCTGCACAACCTTGCCATTAGAAGCAGGATTGCTCGATATACTGACCTGGGTGCAGAAAGTTTACCTATTTCTGACGAGCAGACCCCTCCTTACACTGGTACACAAAGTGGGCCAGCACACACAATCCGTGCCGACCTTGTGGCCAATGTATTTTCTTGAAACCACCCCCTGTCTGCAGGCTGGGGAAGATTAAATCACACCTAAGAAGTGTTACATGCTGGTCCAAAAGCGACTCTAAATGCATTTGGGCTTTACCTCTGCTGCCGGCGCATGTCCATTTTTGGACAACTATATGATTTCAGGTCCACAACTGTCCGCTTGATTTGTTTAGTATCTCGACGGACAGAACCCCATAATGTACCCAAACAGCATTGGCAACAGCCATGCTTTGTGCTTAGGTTTTGTGGGTATGCTTGGTGTGTTGAGGTTGAGTATGCTGCAGGGTCTTACTAGATTTAGCACCCTGGTGTGTTTGTTTGTGTTTTTCTGGCGGGGGTGAATGGGTTAATGTCTCCTTGCTCCTGCGTTTTGGGGAATGTGCCTGTGTCTGTGGAGTACCCACCGTTTTAGTTGGTGCATGTTCTGCATGTGTGTTGTGCCTGCTCTTCTGTTTTATTTAGAATGAGGCATGTGTGCGGCTGCTATGTGCCTTTGGCCTTGCTTGGCTATTTTTGATCACTTTAGGTCTGCCCATATTGATATGGTATCCTACACCGAGCGGAGTGGCTTGTTCTTTAAATATGTTTCCCGTGTGGGCGTGCACAACAGCGAGTGTGCGCCTGCGCGCACGCACGCACGTCAACGCGGGGGAACGTCAGAGCTATAGCTTGGTAAAGAAGACAAGATGTCGGAGCAGGAAGACATCATCATGGATGTGAGTATGCGAGCGTGCGTTTATGTGCGCGCACACATTCCTTGTAATTTGAAAAAAAAAAAAAAAAAAAGAATAGTCTGAAACAACTTAGTTTGTCACGTTACATACCAGCCCACCTTAGTTTAACACATGTACGCAGCAACAAACTAGCCTACATGCAGATAGCAGAACTAGGGCAACGTGAGGCAGCAAGAGGTTAATAAAGTGACTTGAGTTAGGCCAGGAAACTTGTTAATGTATTTGGTGGATTAATAGTGTATCCTTGTATTTTTTAATATCAGATGATGCTGAGGAATCGCTACGACTTCCTGCCGTCAGATTATGCCAAACGGACGTTGGCCCTGGAGGTGGTGGAGGCGATAGAACGCCGATCCCAAACCACCTATACCTTCACCCAGATCGCCCAACACTGGTCTGATTTAAAAAGAAGGCATAAGCCCGGGTGAGGCGGTACTTCAACAAACATTTCCCATGTAAGTGTAGAAAATGTAAATGCACCTATAACCCTGGCATCGCCTGGGCGTGGTTTAATGATTGTGTTTGAATTTCAGCCCATGAATGGAATCTACGGTTCTGCCCCACCCGGACCAGGACACGCAGCCCAGTGTTGGGCGAAACAGGTGAAGGTGTAGGTGGTCCACCGCCAGGGTCAACGGCCACCCCCTCCTCTGTAAGTGACTCGGAGGAGCCGCTGGACCTCAACATGCAGGGGAGGGGGCAATCTGACGGCAGGGAGTCGAGCAGAACAGAGCCTCAACCGGACTCCGGTAAGGGAAATATAGTTAGATATGTTGAAATACATGCATTAAATACAGATACTCATGTGCACTATTGTTGTAGATTCAGACGTCGCAGGAACATCCCAAGGGATGAGTGAGGAAGGGGGCGAGGAGGAAGAGGTTGCTGGGGAAGGTGAGTAGATTGATACCTAGAAGCCTAACTTAATATTATATTCATGAAAGAACAACAGTCTCTAATATCAGTGTGTTTGTCATCCATACAGATTCACAACAGCAACAGAGGGAGGATGAAGGGAGACTCCGCCCCCGACGCAATGTGCGGCCAAAACCTTGTAAGTGGTGTTTATTTAAACTAAAGAAAATGAGCAAACAATTACATTTGAAACCAAAAATTCATAGACATTTCCAAATTAATTAAAAAAAACAAAAACCTTAAAGCGGACCTTAACTCTGAGTCTATCTTAAATATTTCCCACGCCCTGTACATACAGATTGTCCACCTTACAAATCATCTTACCAACCTTTTCCAGAGCACAGCTCTGCTCTGTGTGAGCAAAGCACAGCTATAACCCACCCTCTGTACCTTATCCAACTCTCCTTTCCTCAGTAAGTGTGATGCTTCTGAGTCAAGATGGCGGCGCACGTATCCTAAATTCCTGAACTGAGTTGCAGCCCAGTGGGGGAAATAATAATAATTGATTGACTAAAAACTTACTATATATTATTTTAAGATGCTGCGGAATCTTTTTAAAATAGTTTGGGCTTTTCATTAAATCACGCAGAAGGTCCGGTTTGAAAAGGGCCCCAAAAAAACCACGCCCAACCAAACCCAAAAAACAATGCTAAACTAATGTTGTTTTTCATTCACAGATCAAAGAAGTCAACATCCACAAGACCCCGAGGCCTAATTTTTTGAAAAATTTTAAAAATGTAAATATTTCTTTCTTTCTGTTTTACCCCCCCCCCCCCCAAAAAAAAAAACTTAAAAAAACAACAAAAAAAACGTTTGAATAATAAAAAAATTTGAATATTTTGAGAGTTGTCTTTCCTGCAAAAGTACAATCACACAACATCAGCACACATTTACATGACACAAAAGGTTTAGATATGGGACAATAAATCAGAAAAACACACAAACAATTAAGGTATGCATTAAGGACAAGGAAGAAGGAACAAGTCAACATCAGAACAACAGAGAGACCCTCACACAGCACGAAACACATTTAAAAAACCTTCTACTTACTTCCCCCCACTACACCTAAACCACAGTGTCAAAACCTTTGTTAACATGGTCACATATGACATACAACAACTCAATACGGCGGACAGAAAACGAACAAACTTCACCCCACAACAATCCAGGGCCCTACGGGAACTACAACAGAACCAGGAAATTATCATAAAACCTGCCGACAAGGGGGGTAACACAGTGATACTACACCGAACACAATATATGAACATGTGCAACAAGATACTAAGCAACAAAGATTGGTATAGAAAAACCTCTATGACAACCCTATCAAAAGACAAGGAGACATTTGAACGAATTATCAACGAGGCATTCCATCACAAAATCATTGACAAACAGACAGCCGACTTTCTGATCATTCCCAAACCAACCATACAGACATTTTACACACTGCCAAAGGTCCACAAATCATTAATAGACCCCCCGGGACGCCCAATATTCTCGGGCATAGACTCCCTCACCAGCAGAGCCAGTATCTATGTAGATGCCCACCTACAACCCTTCGTCCAAGCCCTACCTTCATATGTGAAGGATACCCCCCACCTACTACAAATCCTACACGACCTCACCATCCCTGATAACTCCCTACTGGTCACATTAGACGTCGAAGCACTGTATTCCAGTATCCCCCACACACAAGGACTCATAGCAGTCAAATCTTTTCTGGACCAGTTACCCATCAGCAAATATGAACACAGCAGTTTCATCATTACACTATTACACTTCATTCTAACCCACAATACCTTTCTATTTGATCAACATCTATATCACCAAACCCAAGGAACGGCGATGGGCACGACATGTGCGCCCACATATGCTAACCTATACTTAGGATGGTGGGAACACAACCTTTGGCAACAACAGGACCTCTCAGACTATCAGGATAACATCTTAGTATGGTTAAGATACATAGATGATATCTTGATAGTCTGGGAGGGAACAGAAGCACAACTTAAGACCTTCGCCAACTTACTCAATAGAAACAACCTTAACCTTAAGTTTACACTGGACTACCATCACGAAGAAGTGCCCTTCCTAGACATAGTCATACATCGAAATGTAGACGGCAGTATACATACCTACTTCTATCGTAAACCCACGGCAGCCAACAACATATTGAGAGCCAGCAGTGCACACCCCACCGCCCTAAAAAAGAGCATCCCATACGGAGAATACATACGAGCCAGGCGGAACAGCACTACCCTATCCGCCTTTCAAAAAGCAGCAGATGGGATAAGGGACAGACTAAGAGACAGGGGGTACTCAAAAAGAATCCTCAAGTCAGCCTACCACAAAGCAAAAGAAAAGGACAGGCAAACTTTACTATTTGGCCGAGGTCGCACCAGTAACAAGGATAAACACCCAACATTACCTTTCATACTTACATACACACAACAACACCAAGAGATCAGAAAAATCATACAAAAACATTGGTCCATACTTACTCACGATCCCGATCTATCACCACTGATTCCCCAGACACCTACCCTAACTTTCAGAAGGTCCAGATCCATCAGGGACACCCTAGTGCACAGCCATTACAACCAACCTTCAGAAGCAACCTGCTGCAAAACCCAGGGACTATACAAGTGTGGCGGCTGCAGCACATGTAGGTACATAACACAGGGCAAACAAGTACAGCTACCAAATGGCCAGACACACACACTCAAACATTTTGTAAATTGTAACACGGCCCACATAATCTACATATTAACATGTACATGCCCATGCTTTTACGTAGGCAAAACCAATAGGAAATTTAGGACCAGAATATACGAACATGTAAGAGACATCAAAAACGGCACAATCACGACCCCAATCGGCAGACATTTCCTCAGACACCACCAATCCGACCCAAAAAAGGTCAATTTTCAAGCACTAGACAGGATACATGACAATCCAAGAGGAGGAGACATAGAAAAGAAAACACTACAGAAGGAGACGAGGTGGATAGAAAATCTGACAGCCACAAGACTACCAGGCTTAAATGAATATAACAGTTTTTCACCTTTCCTATGACACTGTATCCCCATTACCCCCCACCCCAACAGGGCACTCCTACCTCCTCTGCACAGACAGCACTAATAAATGAACAAAAGTGCACACAAGACACCATCCAAACTCTATAGCTTTAAGGACATACATATGTGCCTTAATTGCAATGTGGTACATCCACACAGTCGCCTATAGCAATTACCCAATTATAAGGTCCCATTAGCCTAAGGGGAGGACTAACTAATCCCCCCGCTGTAAGATAGTCAACTAGTGGTTAATTGTTTCAGTAATAATAAATATTCAGCAAAACAGAAATATACTGTTGAACTTTTTCATATATCTGTATGATATAGAGACAATATACTAACAGAGATGCATGCAAGTATAAGTGTGTAACTTTAACGTTGAACAAAAGACACTATGTTTATATCTGCACATGTCTCTGAAGATCATAACAGGCTGAAGCCCGCTATTCCATAGCAATACAGGGGCATACCCAAAATGGCGTCCCCCACCAGGACAGACATAAAAGAGCGCAGCATAATACCGACACTGCCAAAATGGCGACCGCCACTACGGGCTACGCCAAAATGGCGGTTCGCAACCACGGTCCTGACAGGGGCTGCACCAAAGGGGAAGTGCTTACAGAAGCACTTCGGGCTCCAAGCGAACGAGCCCCAGGGAAAACGAGCGACGTCATCGCTCCGCCCACCCAGCACGCAGCCCCCACCAAGCGCCCGCACTTTTTGATTTTAAAGGGCGCGGAGGGAGCCCTGAGCTATAAGGCCTGCAAACAGAGAGGCCAGCTAAAGGATAGACCACGCCAGGGCTCCGCAGAAACACTGGCCAGCTGATACCCCGGAGTCAGTATAGGACACCAGGCGGTACGGACGGCACACCGGGACCTGGATTTTTGAAGGTAATTCCATACCTGCGCGTCCTCCAACCCCTATACCCCCTACCCCCCACACATTAGAGACTATATAAGGATATTTCCTTCCTTCCTTTTAGGAGGCAAAACAACCCCTGACATTACCCCAGCAAGGAATAGCGGGCAAAAGCCGACTCTATAAACGAAAAGTAAGTGGAACATGTATTATGTTTTCTTCCCAAACCCAAGGGGAAGCTATTACTCAACCACCTCTTCTCTTACCTGACCCCCTCCTACAGCAATGCACTGAAGAAGCTAAGCCAAGCGAAACGCGTATGCACTTGCTACAGAACAAGGGGTACTAAACCCAACACTGGATTTCTTGCTACAAACGGGGTCTCCCCAACATCATTTAAGAAAGGACTTAAAAAGAGGGGTGAGGCATTTTTTAGCCCCCCTTTCCTAATATACAATCTCTAAGCCACACCAATGGACTACATGTCACTATACTGAACATAGGCTGAAGAGATTGTTCTGTAAAAAATGTGAAAAGAAACTTGCATGTATGACCAAAGTGTTTTGTAAAAATGTGAAAAAAACTTGTATGTATGATATATATGTGATGAAACATATACTTGCATACTTGCATAAATAAATAAGTGTGAACCACACATTGTATGGTAACTACCGCATAACAACAAAAAACCATTCCCAAAAAGGGGGAAACAAACAGGCGCACCCTGCATTTTCCCCTCACAGGGGGAGAACCAACCCCAATTTCACAGAAGAAGGAACAACCAAGGAGATTAAGGTATGCATTAAGGACAAGGAAGAAGGAACAACCAAGGAGATTAAGGTATGCATTAAGGACAAGGAAGAAGGAACAACCAAGGAGATTAAGGTATGCATTAAGGACAAGGAAGAAGGAACATCCAAGGAGATTAAGGTATGCATTAAGGACAAGGAAGAAGGAACAACCAAGGAGATTAAGGTATGCATTAAGGACAAGGAAGAAGGAACAACCAAGGAGATTAAGGTATGCATTAAGGACAAGGAAGAAGGAACAACCAATGAGATTAAGGTATGCATTAAGGACAAGGAAGAAGGAACAACCAAGGAGATTAAGGTATGCATTAAGGACAAGGAAGAAGGAACAACCAAGGAGATTAAGGTATGTAGTAAGGACAAGGAAGAAGGAACAACCAAGGAGATTAAGGTATGCATTAAGGACAAGGAAGAAGGAACAACAAAAAAAATCTTAAAATATATACATATGTGTGAAATTGGCAGTTGTTGCCATATGTATATTCCAATGGAGGTTGAGGGATGTGCGCTTGCGTGTAGCCAGATTGCCAACTGAATAGCCATGGAGATGTAAGTATACTTGAAAAAACCACCAAAATGGAAGGGCCAAAACGACGGAAGGCATGCAGGTACGTTCAAAAAGGCAGGAAAAATCAGGGAAAAACGTGCCGCCCGTGTGAACGGGAACGGGAGCCCCGATCAAATTGAAGGCACCCGAGAGAGCAAAAAAAGCTTTCCGAGTAAAGTGAAATTGACGGATCAGTTAGGGAGCCATTCCGACGGAGGCTCTGCATCACATTTGAGCCACGATTCAAACGGGAGCCCCGGACAATCGGAAGGTTTTAAGAGCAGTTCAGAGGAGGCTCTGCATCAGGCCAAGTATTCTTATAGCACTGCAGCAGTGTCAGTATTCTGATAGCACGGCAGCAGTGTCAGTATTCTGATAGCACGGCAGCAGTGTCAGTACTCTCTAATAGCATTTCCGTGTCAGTACTTTGAAAGCACTGCAGTTTCATTACTCTAATACCACTGCAGTGTCAGTACTGTGTAATAGCATTTCAGTGTCAGTACTCTGACACCAATGCAGTAGCAGAGTTCTAATAGCATTTATACCAATAGTTCAAGGCACCTGTGTCTTAGAGGCCGATTCATCAATAGCGCCAGGTAGCGACAGATGAGCGACTGTAGCGTGATTTTTTCAGCGCCAGCCAGTATTCGCTGTGCTTGGCCGGCATTAGCTTGATGACAGCGACTCAGTCGGTGTGCGGTAATGTTGAATACGGGCTGGGGGGTCGCTGTTTCACAGGTCCAGCGTTGTATGTGAGCGCCTGACAACGAATGGCCAGAGCGAACGGCTAGCTTCATATTCATCAAAAAATCACGCTCCGAATGTGCTGTCGCTGTCCATTCCTTGTTTAAACCCCAGAGCGATGGCGGCGATCTGTATTAACTAGTTTTTAACCCCTAAACAACCATATTTTCTGAATGTAACATTATACATGTTTTTAGAATCATTTTGTAATATGAATACATTAATCTCAGACCTGTTAGATCAATTCTGCACATATTTTTTTTTTTTTTTTTTTTTTACTTAAAAATAAATCCTAACATTGCAGAAGTGGTCTCCGATTTTTTGACATTAAAAAAAAAAAAAAAAATTATTACCAATTAATTATGAATAATTATAGATTGCTCCATTGAAATGCATTGGACATCGCCAGGGAGCGACAGCTCATACCTGGCGCTGTGAGGGAATTTGCAGCGGCGCTGTTCGGTCCAGGCGGCTTCATGATGAATGCCGCGCTAGCCGTCGCTCTTGCCGGCGCTAGCCTCATTTTGCTTGATAAATGCGTCATTGTGACCGCCGCCGGGCGTACTTGAGTCGGTAGTCGCCGTTAGCTGCCACTACCTGGCGCTCGTCAGACACTACCTGGCGCTATCGCTTGATGAATAAGGGCCTTAGTGCCCATTTTATACTAATAAGCACTTTTGATACTTGATACTAAAAGGCACCTATGTGTTAGTTCCTATTTAATACCAATAGTTCAAGGCACCCGGGTGTTAGTGCCCAATTGATACCAATAGTTCAAGGCACCTGTGTGTTAGTTCCCAATTGATACCAATAGTTCAAGGCACCCGTGTGTTAGTGCCCAATTGATACCAATAGTTCAAGGCACCTGTGTGTTAGTGCCCAATTGATACCAATAGCTCAAGGCACCCGTGTGTTAGTGCCCATTTGATACCAATAGTTCAAGGCACCTGTGTGTTAGTACCCATTTGATACCAATAGTTTAAGGCACCTGTGTGTAAGAGCCCATTTTATACCAATAGTTCCAGTCACCTCTGTGTTAGTGCCCATTTTAGATCAATAGTTCAAGGCATCTCTGTGTTAGTACCCATTTAAAACAAATAGTGCAAGGCACCAGTTTCTTAATGCCCATTTTATACCAATAGTTCAAGGCCCCTCTGTGTTAATGCCCATTTGATACTAATAGTTCAATGCACCTGTGTGTCAGAGCCCATTTTATACCAATAGTTCAAGGCACCTGTGTGTTACTGCCCATTTTTTTTACCAATGGTTCAAGGCACCTGTGTGTCAGTGCCCATATGATACCAGTAGATCAAGGCGCCTCTGTGCTAGTGCCAATTTGATAACAATAGTTCAAGGCACTTGTGCGTTATTGCCCATTTATACCAATAGTTCAAGGCACATATGTCTTAGTGCCCATTTTATATCAGTAGTTCAAGACACCTCTGTGTTAGTGCCCATTTGACACCAATAGTTCAAAGCATCTGTATGTAAGTGCCCATTTTGTACCAGTAGGTCAAAACACCTGTGTGTTAGTGCCCATTTATACCAGTTGTTAGTGGAGTATCCACTGGTTCAGGACGCTTAAGGTACAATTTCCTGGAATTTTTTCTATTTGTCCATTTTATACCACTGTATCTGCAAGTGTCTAACAATGCAGAAAGTAGCAAATAAGGGACAGAGACGTGGCCGTGGTGCTGCTGCTGGTGGTAACGAAGCTGGTGCTGCAGAGAGACGATGTGTTTCATCCTTGCCTGCTACACCTTCCTCAAGCAGTTGCCAGGGTTTGGACTGCATTTTTGTAGGCCCCAATATCGCTGATAGAGTGGTGAGGCAGTCATAGATTATATGCCACACAGTGCTACCAGTTCCATGGCATTGTCTTCCCCCCACTCCACTTCTTCTGGTAGTGCTGAGCCCTCCACCTCACCACACTTAAAATGAGCAAGGCCATCCCAGCCACAAGTCATGGAGTTAGTAATGCTATATAATAATACTCCTAGCTGGCATACCATGGGTCATCCCCTTGCCCCAGTTGCAGACTGAGGATTTCCAGATGCCCAACACCTTATGTTGGAGGATGAGGACGTGGCCAGAGGACCATCACAGGACATTCCTGATGATGATAAAACCCTAGTGCGAGGCTGAGAGGGAGGCTAGCAGGGAGGAACGGGTGAAAGAGTATGCCAAGGAGGATGACAAGGTCCTAGATCCTACGTGGATAAATGGCCATCAGAGTTCGGAGGTGGTGGTCACACAGCCCCAGGCAACCAGCAGAAGAGGGAGAAGGGTGCCAGTGATCAGCAGAAAGCCCGTTGCTGCCACTGCCCACCACATCCAGGGACTGAGCACGCCAAAGCAGGCTCATAGGATCTTACCAGCGTGCTATTTTCTCAAGCAGTCCACAGCAGACAAGACATTTGCAGGCTGTGCCCCAGTGCCTGAAATGAGGGAAAAGCAGCAGTGACAGAAACACTTAAAGAACATAGAAAAACCTGAGGCTCCCTCTGCTGCTTCAGTTAACTCACCTGCTACCACCTTTTTCCCCCCAAAGAGAGGATGTGGGGTTACAGCCTCCAGGAGTATAGTTGTGAACCTATAGTTCCTGGGACAATCCTTTCTTTAAAATTGGTTACTAGACTCATAAGCCTTCAGTTTCATAGAGCCTTTCAGTTTCATAGCCATGCATGGCCTTACACTGCCTTGTGTGTACCTAGACAATGATAAGAGGGGATTTGTTTTTCGTTGAGCACAATCTGTCTAGGTGAAAGACCCCACACTGCCCAGGAGATTTGAACCGGCATCCAGGACTAGACAGATGAGTGGCTGCTGCCAATGCAGCTGAAGCCTGGCAAGGTGTGTGTCATTCTCCCATCCCATTCACCATAGGCAGTATGGTATTCCCCCATCCCATACCCCATAGGCAGTGTGGCATTCTCCCATCCTATCCCCCATAGGCAGTGTGGCATTCCCTCCTCCCATTCCCCATAGGTGGTGTGGCATTCCCCCCCCATCCCATTCCCAATAGCCAGTGTGGCATCCCAATCCCATTCACCATAGGCAAGTGTGGCATTCCCCATTCCATTCCCTATAGGCAGTGTGGCATTTCCCCCATACCCTTCCCCAAAGGCAGCGTGGCATCCCCCATCCTATTCCCTATAGGCAAGTATGGCATTCCCACCATCCCATTTCCCATAGACAGTGTGGCATTCCCCATCCCATTCCCCATAGGCAGTGTGGCGCCCCCTCCCACTCCTCATAGGCAGTGTCGTACCCCCTCCCATTCCTCATAGGCAGTGTGGCATTCCCCCACCCCATACCCCATAGGCAGTGTGACATTCTCCCATCCTATCCCCCATAGGCAGTGAGGCATTCCCTCCTCCCATTCCCCATAGGCAGTGTGGCATTCCCCCCATCCCATTCCCCATAGCCAGTGTGGCACCCCCATCCCATTCACCATAGGCAA
The DNA here is from genome assembly GCA_027917425.1 of Gastrophryne carolinensis. Taxonomy (NCBI): domain Eukaryota; kingdom Metazoa; phylum Chordata; class Amphibia; order Anura; family Microhylidae; genus Gastrophryne; species Gastrophryne carolinensis. The sequence continues at coordinate 468,649,231 of CM051234.1, read as the reverse complement.
GTGTGGCATCCCCCATTCCATTCCCCATAGGCAGTGTGGCATTCCCCCCATCCCATTCCCTATAGCCAGTGTGGCACCCCATCCCATTCCCCATAGCCAGTGTGGCACCCCCATCCCATTCACCATAGGCAAGTGTGGCATCCCCCATTCCATTCCCCATAGGCAGTGTGGCATTCCCCCCATATCATTCCCCATAGGCAGTGTGACATCCCCCATACCATTCCCCATAGGCAGTGTGACATCCCCCCATCCTATTCCCCATAGGCAGTGTGGCACCCCCTCCCATTCCTCATAGGCAGTGTGGCACCTCCTCCCATTCCTCATAGGCAGTGTGCCATTCCCTTCTTCCATTCCCTATAGGCAGTGTGGTATCCCCAATCCCATTCCCCATAGACAGTGTGCCACCCCCCTCCCATTCCCCATAGGCAGTGAGGCATTCCCCATAGGCAGTGTGGCATTCCCCCATCACATTCCCCATAGGCAGTGTGGCATTCCCCCATCCCATTTCCCATAGGCAGTGTGGCATTCCCCCCCATCCCATTCCCCAAAGGCAGCATGGTATTAGCCCCCATCCCATGCCCCATAAGCGGCAGAAGAAAGTGTAAAAATAAGTAGACTCATATATCTGGTGCTCCCGCGCTACTGGCCGGGCTGCCACAGCCATGGAAGGCCAGATGATAGAGGAGCATTTTTACATTCGCCCCATATTGGGGAAATAAAAAGGTATCTTTTACAGTATATTTCCAGTATTTTAATACATATGTTGAGGCATACTGTAACAAAATGCTCTGCTCTATGGCGCAAGCACCACGATGCAGGCTTCTGGAATGAGGCGAATATGCAGAGTACTGAGAGGATTTAAAACTGCTGGGAATTTAAATTTGAAATGGCCCTTAGGGAATTATTTTAACTTAGGCTAGAGTGTTATAGACTCTAGTTTGGGTTTTGACCCATTTTAACAAGTGTTATTTATAAGTAGTTTATGAGTAGTTTATCAATAAACAAAGACTAGAGGGCACATCACTACCCAAAGGAACAATCCTAGTTACACTAGATGTAGAAGCTTTGTACTCAAGAATACCACACACTCTAGGCCTCAAAGCAGTAAAAACATTCCTGGACCAACTAGACATAAGCCACTACAACCATAGCTGTTTTCTTATAAGACTTCTCCAATTTACCCTAACCCATAATGTCTTCTTGTTTCGCCACCAACTAAACCATCAAACACAAGGCACCTGGGCTGGTGAGAAAGGAACCTGTGAGAGGACTAAAACTCTAACACCATACCTAAACAGGATTATCTCTTGGCACAAATATATTGACAACATACTTATCATGTGGGAGGGACTAGAAACAGAACTATTGACTTTCACAAGTTAAACCAGAACTCCCTTAACCTCAAATTTACCCTTGACTACCATAGAGAGGAGGTGACCTTCCTTGACCTAAGGATTTGCATAGACCAAGATGGCAATGTATTTACAAACATCTGCAGAAAACCAACGGTAGCAAAAAACATCCTAAGGGCCACCATTTCCCACCCCAGCGCACTGAAGCACAGTATCCCCTATGGAGAGTATTTACGGGCCAGGCAAAACTGTTCATCTATAACAGATTTCCAGATAGCAGAAAATACCATAAATAAAAGAGCACTTGTAAAAGACAGACAATGACTACTCACTGATAAGCAGCAAAGACACCTTTCAACCTGACCAAGCACCACCCTCCAACTCCTGAGAGAGAGGGTGCCGATCGATGGCCGGACATAATTTTTGCCTACCAAAAGTAAGTACAACTCATTCTATATGGTACACATTACCTACACCACTCCCCTATAACCCTCACTATATATATAGGACACATAACATGGATTACCAGAAGAGGATCGCCAAAAAAGAAAAACCCAGCCAGCAACTGGGAGACAGCCCAACCACCATATAGTAGACACTTTGGCAAGCACTGGATTATGTGAGTACTGTATTTATGTGCTATTAATATAATACCTAAGACCAGGCTATAACACATAACTAAAAAGAGGCAATACCACTGTAATTGATGTAACAGGTTCACACACTGAGGAAGCCTTACGGCAAAACCCGTCTGTGACAGGACCTTACGCTTGCTACAAACAAAAAGGTTATCATCTTGCTACAAAGGAACAGAAACCCAAATTTGCTACAAAGGGTATCGCCTTGCTACAAAATAACTATGGTTATTTGAACACAAAAATATAAATGTAAATAAACTGCCTGTAACAATAATCAACAGTGAGTGAATATAAGGTATCTGATGATCCACCACCCTCACTAGGGGCATCATGAGACCCCTGGGAGCCTGAGTGGACCCTAGCCCTCTTTCTCATAATGTATAGCACTTGATGCCCATATAATAACTACTGAAAACTAGATTTCACAAGCTCTCATTTAATCTATTACTTGCTTTGCTCATTGTAAGCAGAGCTATGTCTAAATGTCTAATAAATAATTGTAAATACTGAAAGTAAAAGGCTAGTATATACAAACTTAAAGTGGAAATTTGCCTAGTATCCCAAGAGTATATACGAGCTAATGTATTGTGGTAAAGTGTATGGCAAAGTGATAAATGGTGTGTATTTTTCCCCTGCTGTGCAGTATCAGACACGATCCATGCCGGGTTTTCAGGACCCAGGTTACATTTCCCAGTCCTTTACAGGTTTGTTCCCTGATCTCAGGCCTTGCACTGGTGATGAGGCTGATTGCAGGGGAAGCCTGAATAAAAGGAGCCACTGAGCCTGTCAGTGTGCTGTTGAATAGCCTGGAGGAAGGAACCCAGGCAGTACCTGCTGAAAGTGAACGACAGACCTGTATGCAGCGGAAGAACTTTGCTTGTGGCTTTGCACTTGGAGTTCTGGATGAGCAGCATGGTCTGGTACGCCCCTGTAACCTGGACTTATAGTTTATTGGTCTGTCAAACCAAGGACTTTCACAGGAGCTGGTGAAGTAAACCGCTTGATGATTTGCATTTGTGCTGCAACGTTCTCTGACGTAAGAGATACGTTTTGTTTTGCTGATGAACACTTTATTTTCTGAATAAAACCTCCTTTGCTATTGAAGAACTGCTGTCCGCGTCGCTGCCGTTCGCCCCAATTGCTCACAGTATGTAAACGATGCTTACCCTATTTGTATTACTTCCTTATCTGCTGCTGTTATTGTGTCACTGATTGCCTGTCCATGTGAAACAGTAATACACAGCCTCATCCTCTGCATGCACCCCAGTGATATCCAAATAGCCTTTAGTACCAGAGCCAGAAACAACAAAACGGGATGGGACACCATCTCCTCTATGGGTGTTTGAATCACTGCAGTAATACATGATAAATGTGGGTGCTTCTCCTTCTTTTTTTTGCAGAAATCTCACACAATTGCTACTGACAGTTAACCCTCCTTTAAGTTCACAAGGCAGCCTAACATTCTGACCAGAGGATGCTGTTATTACTTTTGGATCTTGCGTCAATGAGTGCTGAGCCTGGGATCCTGGGATCAGAAAAACATTGAAAAAGAAAGGGTTAAATTTTAGCGATTGTGTCCATAGAAGCAAACCTACCCTATTTTTTTATTTTATACCGGCTTATCATTATAAATGTATGGTGTAACCCTTTGTTACCTGCAATGAAAACACTTAGGAGGCAGAGACCCTGGAAAGTAATCATGATGTCTCCAAAAAGAAGAGAAGAGAAGAATCTAGCCAGAGCATCACTTGGCTGTGCTCTCTGTTCTCAAGCCTTTTTATATTTATTATACACTTGTCCTCCTCCCATTATGCAAACCATTATTCACACTTAGCCTTTTGCAAGAGCAGTAGTAGATAGCTTCTTAATAGTTAAACAATATACAAATACCTATCTAACATACAAATATCTTTTCTCTCTTAAAGTGGACCAACACCGAGAGGTGATCGGCCCGGAAATCTATAAGATTCCCGGGCCGATCACCTCCCACCCCGTGGGACATCCGAGATCGGGATGTCCCGCGGGGTGAAACCCCCCCAAACACCCCGAATCACCTACCTTCTCTTCCGCCGCCGCCGCCTCCCTCGCGCCCCTCTAGGCGTGCGCGCCCCCGCGCCGGCCGTCTGTGAATGGCCGGCACGGACGCACGCGCGCCGAAAGTGACGCGAGGGAGGCGGTGGCGGCGGAAGCTGCTTGGACGTTCCTGTTCCCCGCTTGGACGTTGGCGGGGATTGGGCCGGGCAGTCACGTGGGAGCGGGGAGAGGTGAGTTTATTGGGGTTTCTGGGGGGTTTCACACAGCGGGGCACCCCCGATCGGGGTGCCCCGCCGAAGTGGACCAAAACCCAGGATAGTCAAAATCCTGGGTGTTGGTCCACTTTAAGGGCAAATAAAGTCCCTTAAGTTTAAGTTTCTGTCCAAGCATGTGCTAAGTTGGTCAGCTTACCAACTGGTCACACTGGATTTCATTTAGGCATAACAGAGTACAAGGAGCTGAATAAATATGTATGCCACACTGTTCGGGTTTAATTTGTTTGTTGATTTGGAAAAGCATGCATTATTTTCTTTACGCTTCACAAATACTTTGTGTTGCTCTAGCACATGAAATCTCAATAAATTACATTGTATAGCAGTAAAAATGTGGAAAAGGTCAAGAAGTATAACAACTTTTCCAAGGCACTAAATCAATTCATAAATTTAATAAAATCGGCAACTGAGCAACTTTGCTAAGTCATAATATGAGCAAATCATCTAAAAAACATTTTTTCATTTAGTGCACCTCCTGCTGCCAGAGACAGAAGGGGGAAAAGAAGATTCAGAATAATTATAAAGGCTTTGAAATGTATAGATACATTATTCTTCAGCGTGATCTCTGTATCACACCAGCAGCATGGAAAGATGCCTCACACATCAGTTGTAGTCAGCTGTAGTTATTTACACTGTAATAGTATGCTTGTTTTTGCTATATAATATCAATATCATACAATATTGTTGCAGGGTGTAGCTCTCGCTACAATGTATAGCAGCCACAAACCTGGTTGTTTACAATGTAACACATAACAGGGGACTGGCTATGTACAATGTAAACAATGGGGTTGATTCAGAGCCTGGTTAGGGTCAATTCATGGTCAATCGCAAACATTTTGAGCACGTCTTTTGCTGGGCCAATTTGAGCTTGGGCTCCTGTTTAGTTCATGGTTGTCCAAATGGGATGTGCAAATTTTTTGGCATCAGTCAGCACCCTTGTGCCCGAGCAAGGGCAATTTGCACTTGTAAACTTGGGCTTGGACCAATTTGCACCTGTAATTTTCACCTGATTTATCATAGGAAGGTAATTGCTTCACTGACTTATATACGCTTGCTGCTGGAGGTAAATTTGTAAACAAAGGAAAGGCCTTTGTTGTGTCCTATGGCCATCTTTCCTGTATCCCCCATGGAGCCATCTGAGGAAATTGTGGCCGAACTCCTGTGGATCCAGTCTTCCAGGCTGGATAATCACCTTGTGATAGCACCCCGTGCCTTCCTTCCTAGGCTGGATGTGGGAGCTATGTCCGACCATGCGTTATACCATCTGACACAGTTGGACTGTCCTGCCACGGTATATGCAGAGCTGCGGCCATGGTTGGTTCCCACCACAAAGATGCGGAACTCAGTTGCCGGTATGACCAAATTGGTTGTCTGCCTGCATTTTCTGGTGAATGGCTTGTTCCAGGGGCTGGGATCCTTCACCATAGGGATGTCCCAGTCTACGCTTCATATATTCCTTCATGCCATGATGCACTTGGCACCTCGCTACATCCACTTCCCCCTGCAGCCTCAGTGAGTGGAATGCCCTCAAAGTAGGGTTTGGCTCCCGGTTTGGCACAATCAACGTGCTTGGCACAATCAACGGCACTTGTGTGTCTCTGGTGCCACCTGCCGCTGACGAGTTGCATCTGCATTTGTCTCTTCCTGTTAGTGTGTATGATAGTGTGTTTTTTCTGTCCTCTACCAGTGTGTTGCCAGTTTGCTGGTGTGCTCCCAGTCTAACATACTCTGGTGTTCCCCTCTCTTCTCCCTTCCATGTAGTCCTAATGACATTGCTTATGTCTTCCCCCCAACATCCTTCCCAACAGTGTAATCTGTGCCTGTGCACTTAGAATGTCCTAACGAAACCCCCCTCATTCCTCTTTGTGTGCATCAGTCCCTCCCTGGTACGCCTTGTGTCCTGTGTCCACCAGGTTTTCCCCTGATAACCCTGTTGCCCAGGCCTAGCCTGTTTTCAGTTAACTCGCTCCATCTTGTTCACAAGTTTGTCCATGTGTGTTAATTTGAAGTGGATCAAAACTGTTGCCTTGGTTAGGTGTGTCGTGCAGCTAGTGAATAGTCCTTGTGCAAATCTGTGCATTGTCTCATTTTTCGCCTGCTGAGTTGTGACCTGTATTTTTTTTCTTGCTGTTTTCCCTTCTGTTTTTGTACTGTCTTTTTTCCCTCAAAGAGGAATCGCAACCTGGGCGAATCACTGAACGTCCAAGCCATCTGTAACAGCATTTGTGTTGTATCAGGGTTCCCAGGGTCCTGCCACAATGCCCACATCCTCCAGAATTCGGCCATCTTCCAGCGGTTTTCAAATGGACAAGTCTGTGATGGCTGGCTGCTTCGTGAATAGTTAGTGTGTGTTTCATTCTGGTGTTCCCTTTTGTAAGGTGTTTTTTTCCTCCTGCTAGCTGTGCGTTTCTGCACATCCACATCTCCCTGTTGTTTGGTGCAGGGCCCACCCCTAACACTAGTCCCAAAATGTCTTGCACAATCTCTCAGCTCTGTCTGCTCCCACTACGGTTTTGTCATGCCCCCACTAGTATTTTGCCCTGTGTTTGTCCAAGTAGCCAACAACCACAACCAAATGCTCTCTCTACTTTGCTGACCCACCACAGGTAGCTTTACCTTTTAGCCTTTTAATTTGGGTCTCTGGAGCTTGCTGTAGCTTGACTAGTCTCTTGCCAAGTAAACAGCTCAGAAGAATAAGTGGCATTGCGTCCCTCATTCACACCCCTCCCACTCTAAAGATCTTTGCCCCAAGTAGTACTGATCCCTTTGTGCCTCCCACCCTGTTAATTTCCATGCCCTTTGGTTGGTGTGCTGAAACCGTGTCCTTCTGTTGCTGGACTGCTAGATCATGGGATAAATGGTAATCTAATTGTAGCTAATGTCCCTTCCCCTGCCTGATATTTGGCCACCATTTGTGATCTCTGATGCTTGAATGTTCTTCTCTGGTCCCCTCATTGCCTGCAGTGTGTTAACCTCAGTGTTGGACCATATTGGTTTTATTTTTTGTCCATCTCTCCTTGTGTTAGTGCTATTTTTTGCCTTACTACGTTTGTAAAATCTTTGCTTGTACTGTAGCCCCGTATCTAATGTTCATCTGATGTTTTATTTGACTTTACATTTGCATGCGCCTGTTGGACATTGTGCTTAGTTTGGCCTTGTCCATTTTAGTAATGTTTTTAATGTTTCTATTTTTTTCTGTAACAGGTGGTTTGGGCTATCCCTGTCTTCACTAGCTGCTCACCCCTATCCTTTATCCATCCACCCTGGGAGAAGAGGCATACAATGCAGCCCACCGCCAGCCCCGTGTCTGCATAGAGCCTGCATCCGGCCTGTGGAAGACCAGATTCCTTTGCTTGGATGCTACTGGAGGTGCATTCCAGTATGCTTCTGCCAAGGTTGTGAAAATAATCAAGGCATGTGCGATGTGCACAGTGCTGCCCTGGGGAGAAGTGTTGCAGCCTACCTGGTCCCCGGGACACCCCGATCGGGGGTGCCCTGCTGCGTGAAACCCCCCAGATTGCCGAAGCCAACTCACCTCTTCCTGGTCCTATGGCGCATGCGCGCCCGCTCGTCCAATCAGCGGGCTCGGATGTCATGTCATCTAAGCCTTCGTCTAAGGCCAGCGGCTCAGAGCGAGCCGACAGCCACATCCCCCGCTTCCTTCTAACAGGGAACCCGTGCCCTGCTAGAGGAATAGTGGGGATGCTGCTCACGCATGAGCCGTTGGACCTGGAAACAAGGTAAGTGTATGGGCGACCTGGGGGATTTCACACAGCAGGGCATCCGGATTTTCGGTGCCCCGGGGTGAGGGAATCGATAGTCCCGGGAATCTTATAGATTCCCAGGCTGATCGATGTGGGTTTTGGTCCACTCTAACGTGAGGCGCATATTCAAGACTTTTAGCAATTGTGCAAGTGACTCCCCCCACCACCCTAGTTTATTTGGCCATGTTGCCAGGTGTATGTGAATTTTGGGGGTGAAGAGTTTGTGAACATAATGGTAAACCACTTACCCGTACTCAAGGTTGGAATTTGTTACTCACCACTTTCTTTGAGGTCCTGAAATTTTGTGTGAAATTGCTTTTCAGTTTTTGGGCCTGGCCCCACCAGGTTCACCAGAATGCGGATATCTTGCCCAGGTGCCAGTCGAAGGACTCCCTCACTGAAAAAGTGAGGTCCTCTTAGGTCTTCGAGCAGATCTGTAGATCACAGCTTTACACCTGGGAAATGCTGACAGATGTAGTATTTGTGTGCTACTCTAACTGCTCTTTGAACAAGGGACAAAAATGGTCAGTAGTGACAAGGCAATCATGAATGATACCTGCATCCGGATTGTCTGCTAGAAAAAAAACGCAGCTCCAGGCCAGTCAGGATCGCACTCGGTAGCAAGAACAGGCACCAATCTTGTAATATGAATGCCATGCAGGAAGAGGTAGCTGGGGATAAGGATCAGGCCATGAATGAGGATGAAAAGACGGAAGCTGATGAGTAGGAACCAGCAATGGCAGCAAGCCCAGGTGGTAGCACTCAAAGAGAGCATTTGTACATTATGGTCCAAGAGTATGTTAACAGCAGCTTGGATCACAGCAGCCTCATGGAGCCCCAGGACTACTGGGTGACAAGGATTCATCAGTGGATAGAGCTTCCCAAATATGTAATAGAAGTACTAAGCTGCCCTGCTACTAGTGTTCAATCTGAAAGGGTATTAGTGCAGCTGGGGGGTTTCTCACTGACAAATGCATCCACCTATGCACAGAAAATGTGGATCACATGATGTTTATAAAAAGAACACACCCCACACCTGGAATAGATAGCATCCTGATGAAGCCACTGCTGATGACACTGATTCGCATTCCTTGGTGAGCCCTTTCCGAGCCCTCCACACTTTCACCCTAAAACATAGAATGTATAAAACATATTATGGGCAAACTGCTGGGTACAGAGTTTCTCTTGCTAAATCTGAGTGGAAGAGACCTTTGCACTTTCATCCTGTGGTGTAAAATGTATGAAACTGTATTTGGGCAATGTGCTGGCTGCTGTGGCCCTCTGCCTTGGCATGGACAGGAGGTAGGCTAATGTATGGAATAGGAAGCCCTGCCAGGGCCCTCCACACAAACCTTTACTAAAGCTATTGGGGCAATCTGCTGGCTACAGTTTCCCTCTTGCTGGGTCTGGGCAGGAGGCGGGCTAGTTTTTGGACTGGGGTGCCCTGCCAGGGCCCTCCACATTTTAATCCTGAAATGTAATTTTTATAAAACCTATTGTGTAATAATATATATTATTATATATATATAATATATATTATATATATAATTATATATTATATATATGTGATATTTTTGGGAATGACTATATATGATTTTTCATGTGGCAGTTTAAATTGTCTGTTCATTGTTCATTCTGTTCAAAAGGCCACGAAACTGTATGCAGAGGGCAGGTATTCTCAGCCAGAAGTGTTCCAGCAATCTGGAGGCCCCCCTGAGCCTGTCACAATACAACCCCACACCCTTTATGTACAAAATGGGCATAGGAGCGCTTTAGGTGTGACTGCTGGTGGGGGGTTTAATATGGATGTCCTGTCCAGTGTAAGGCCCCTTTCTTTACGTCATTCAGCAGACGGCTCTCATTAAAATGAATGGGTGTGCGCTCCCTCCCCAGCCTATCTGAATGGCTGGGGAGGGAGTGTGCGGATGCCACCAGGGATGCAGGTGATGTGGTGATGTGTGCTCCTCATTCAAAACAATAAGAGCCACCTGCCGAAATACATATGGGTTGATTCAAAGAAACATGTAACAGCTTGGATTTGGCTCACGATCATCCTATTTTTCACGTCCGCTCGTGCGTTCGTATGAACTTGCGAGTGATTCAATAAGCAAATACGTTTCTATCCTAAAAGATACGTCCGTTCGTATGATATCTCCCGAACTTGCCTCAGTCAGTTGCCAATCGTAAAAATCACGTTCATGTGCTCACCTGTTGCGGCGGCAGCCTGTTTTTTGGCCTGCTTCCATCGTCCACCTCTTCCAATTACTTGCGTTTGCCTCTGGTTTTCATTGGTTTTTGGCCTCTTAGATTCGTGCGTTCGTATGTTTATAAGATCTTGCGCATGCGCACCCTCAACCAGAAACTTACCTAAACCCCTTAGCAGCTGCATCCAACTTCATTTATCGGTCCCTCAAACTTACCTAAACCCCTTAGCGGCTGCATCCAACTTCATTTATCGGTCCCTCAAACTTACCTAAACCCCTTAGCGGCTGCATCCAACTTCATTTATCGGTCCCTCAAACTTACCTAAACCCCTTAGCGCCTGCATCCAACTTCATTTATCGGTCCCTCAAACTTACCTAAACCCCTTAGCGCCTGCATCCAACTTCATTTATCGGTCCCTAAAACTTACCTAAACCCCTTAGCGCCTGCATCCAACTTCATTTCTCGGTCCCTCAAACTTACCTAAACCCCTTAGCGGCTGCATCCAACTTCATTTATCGGTCCATAAAACTTACCTAAACCCCTTAGCGGCTGCATCCAACTTCATTTATCGGTCCATAAAACTTACCTAAACCCCTTAGCGCTTGCATACTTCTTCATGTTGACGACCCTAAAACTTACCCAAACCACATAATGTACATATGTCTATATGTTTCTAAGTGTGTTTTTTCTGGTTTGTGTAATTGTTTGTGTTTGCGCATATTACAAAAGACACATTTTTGAAGTATTGAAATATAATTTATTTAAAATGTTTGGGTGCTTTTGGGATCTTTTTTTTTTTCCTTATTTTTTTTTTTGGGGGGTGTTTGGTTTTAAACCCCTTTTTTTTTGGTTTTTTTTTTTGTAACAAACATCTTAAAATTTATTTTTGCTTTCCTTAAAAACATAGTTTTTTTTGGGGGGGTTTGAAAAACCCTAAACTTTAAAACTTTAAAAACAATAATTAAGTTTTTAAAACTTGGAACCAAAGTAGCCAGGACCAAGGGCACTAATCCTCCTCGTCTTCTTCATCTGTTGGCCCCAACGTCGCCTGTATGGCCAGCAGCTCGGCCACCAACTCCTTCATTCTTTTTTTTTTTTGCCGCCAATGTTTTGGGGATCATCCCTGTAACCAATAGAGAAAGAAACATAAATAGGAGTCCCAGACCGGTTTGTATGCTGGAAATAGATTTTGGGTTAATCAAATACATGTAAATGCATGACATATGTCATTCTTCCAAGGGATACAGTTAATGCATTTCCCACAGGTAAGTCTTTAAACTCCTTAAACCGGACCTTCAACATTATTTAATGAAAACCAATAACTATTCCCAAATGATTCTGCACCAGCTCAAAGTAAATTTGGGTTTGTTTGGGATTACAGCGCCGCCATCTGGACTCTGAAGCATAACACTTAATGAGGAGTGGAGAGTTGGATAAAGTACAGGGGAGTAGGTTACAGTGGTGCGTTGGGAATCCCGAGCATAGCTGGGTTGAGGGAAAGGTCATCAGTCCCACAATGCATGGCAGCACCTTCCTTTTTTCAATCTGTATCCCATGCTGCCTGTAAATATTGCGCATTCCATATTCCGCAATATTGGTTTTGTTCAGTCTAATAACATGCATTAGATGGCTGAAGGGTGTTTTTCCATGTTTCTAATCTGTAGGTACAGTGTGATGGCTAATTCTTAGGTTCTTAATACAAGTTAGGGTCCTCTTTAAGCTAACGAAGTGCCCACATGAAAGTGTGAACTACACATTGGCTACGCCTTTAGTTATGTGTGTGTTATTAGCTAACCAAACATTAATATGAATAATGGCATGGAGACTTACGGAGTTGGTGGCCGACAGATGGCTGGTTGGGGCCAACAGGCTGCCCTTGGTCCTGGCTATGCTGTGAAGAAGTCCCTGGAGAAACATGTGACATTTGGTTAGTACTTGTAGAGAGTCACTATTCCCAACATATCTGGCTCCCAGTCTGGCTGACATCACTCACCTTCGCCAGGATCGACTTCCAGCATCTCTGCTGCCTCCTCCTCCACTATTTCACCCGCACCAGAAGCTTCTACAAATACATAATAAAGGATAACTTAGTTTTTGGCCTGCCATGTATATCTTTGTGCCTATACATGAAGAGTGACATACCAGAGCCTTCCCCATGCCTGGCCAGGTATGACTCCACGCCCACGCGGTTTGGCCCCTCCTCTGTGGTAAGGTCCAGGGGCTGGTCTGAGGAGGCCACAGAGGAGGGGTAGGTCCGTCGCCCGGGAGATCCACCACCTTCACTCACAGATGCAGACTCATGCAGCACTGGTCGGCCTGTACGCCTCCGGGTGCGGCGAATTCTGAAATCCATTTCCAACACTACCAAAGAAAAGTCATTATAAATAAAGGCATAACTTATACATTTGGAACATATACCATGCAATTGCTTGGTACTTACTTGGGAAATGGATTCCAAAAAACCTCCGCACCCGGGGCATGTGCAGACGTTTCAGGTCCGACCAATGCTGCATTATCTGGGTGTGAGTGAAGGTGGTGCTGGTGACACGGTGTATCTCGGCGATGATCTCCCGGGCGATGTCCCTTTTCTCGCACACATTGGGCGCGAAGTCATACCGGCGCTGAAGCATGATCTGAAAAACATAATGGACACAGAGATTTTACTTTTACACACACACCCATATGTGTTGCATCACAAGTTGAGAATTTCATGTCATTAACACACACATTTAGAGTGGCAGCCATTTTTGGGGAGTGCCTTAAAGAGGACGTTGACTGTGAATGAGAGTCTGGTCTTATGTTATATGTATCACACACCATGTACATACAGATAATAGCCAACATCAAGAATCAGCCCACCTGCATCTATGGCATGTTAGGATGGTTTAAACATCCAAGATGTAGGCTAATGCTTAGGCTTTTGGACCACGTGTGTGGCTTCCCGTTGTGTTTTTATGGCTTAGGAAAACAGTGTTCCTCAAACATCCGCATCAAGGTCCGAGACAGGCCAGGTTTGCCAGCTAGCCCCGCTACTCCACAGGTTAATTAACTGTTGCTAAGCCGGAGCAATTGGCCGAATTAGGACATCAGCATAGACAGGTGAAAACGTGGCCAGGCTCGGCCCTTGAGGATGAAGTGTGAGGAGCCAGTTATTAAACATTAAGAGACCCCAAACTAGTTCCAAACGCATCATTTACATTTAGGCCATCATTGACTATTAGATTAAAATGCACAGGCAGCCACTTACCAGCATGAGGATCTCTTCCTGTTGACGGGTGAAGATAGTGGGCGCCATCTTTATGCTTCTTCAAGGCAGCAGATAAGTGAAACCCCAGCGGTTTCCTGGTTCCGCTCGAACGTACGTTCGTACGAGCGCGTAGTCGTGCGCATAGGCGTCACACGCTGGGCTCATTATTTAAAGGTCCCTGCACCCAAAGCTCATTCTCTTCGAGCATTTGTGTAAGATGGCACCTAAAAAGCCTATGAGCAAGCGACCCCAGCAAAGCAAGACCGCGGAGGGCCCAACAACAAGGTCCCAGCAAGGTAGGAGAAAGCTGAGAGGCAAGACTACTACCTCGGCCCCACCAAGGGACCCTGGACCCTCAGGAACCCAAAAAAGGGGCCCCAAGCCACGTGCCCCTGCAGCCAAAAAGCAGCCAACTGCAGCACCCACCACCTCTGCCCCCAGAAGAGGCCGCACAAGGGAGCCCACACCGGCCATGGGTTCAAGTAGGGCAGTTCGGCAACCCAGGCCCCGCAGCAGGGCCCGAACCCCATCCCGGGCCAGAAGCCCATCCAGGGCCCGCCGAACCCCATCCAGGGCCAGAAGCCCAGCCAGAGGCCGCCGAACCCAATCCAGGGCCAGAAGCCCAGCCAGAGGCCGCCAAACCCAATCCAGGGCCAGAAGCCCAGCCAGAGGCCGCCGAACCCCATCCAGGGCCAGAAGCCCAGCCAGAGGCCGCCGAACCCCATCCAGGGCCAGAAGCCCCTACAGGGCCCGAAGAACCCCATCCAGGGCCAGAAGCCCCCGACCTGGCACCAGCCGGGAACAGAGCCCCCGACCTGGCACCAGCCGGGAACATAGCCCCCCAAGAGGGCCCAGAATTGCAACCATGACCACATCTACACCTGGAAGTTCGGTGGCCAGCCACGCCAGAACACCCAGTCCCTTGGCCAGTCCAGTCCAGTCATTGGGAAGCCACCAATCCGGCCATTCCCCTACCCAGCCCCAGGCCATAATGTCACCACATGTGTCTGCACACATGGAGGAGCAGCCAAGCCAACCATCTGGCCGCACATTGCGCCGCGGCCAGTTGAGTGGGAGATTCTCCCATGACCAAAATATGGCATTGGCTAGTGGCCTTACATTATACTATGACGAGCTCTATGGGAGCAAATCAAAACACACCACAAAGCAGCGCAAGATGGAATTGTTTGAAACCATCCTACGACAAGTAAATGCAGCGGGGGAAGAGAGGAAAGATGTGTCCCAAATTCAGAAGAAAATCTCTGATCTGAAGTATGCTGTACGGCAAAAAGAAATTAAAAGGCATAATTACAGGTAAATAAATGTTTTCTCCAAATATAATGTTTAGGATGTACTGTATGCACCTTTTCTGAGTACCAAACGATTTTCTCTTTTCAGCCTGAAAACTGGAGGTGGCTTTCCTTCTAAATTGGAGTTTACCCCTGCTGAGGAGATTGTGCTGGGACTTCTCCATCCGGTCGCGGTCGGTGGACATGCTGGTCTAAGGGACACAGACTCACCGACCCGTACCCACGGTGAGTACTCTTAAATCTGCATGTTTGCCTGTTTGCTAAATAATCTAAAGTTCACTAGTAACAAAATAACGGGATGCCCCTATGGTTAGCCTTGCTTGGCCTCGCACTACTGTGCCTGTTTGTGTCCTCTTTGGGTCCCTGGGAATCACACATTTAGGACCACATCCATTATGGCAAAGATCAAATTTCCAATTGGATTGGTAAAGTCATGAAGTTTCTCCTGAAAAGTGATATATTTTGAATCAATCACAAAACACACATCATTATGTATGGGTTGCCTATTTGTTGTGTGAGTTGTGTTTGAGTTAACAATGTAATTAGTCACCCCCAAACATATCTGACCTAGAGCAGCGAGACTCAACTGGCGGGCCGGGGTACCAATGCGGACCTTGGCACCAGATTCCAGGAACCCTGCCCAGACAGCCCTGCACTCAGTTACTTCTGTGTTGACGTGCTCAGAGCTGCCCCCTTGATCGGCGATGTAGTGGTTGTTCTCCTGCCCAATGTGATGGCTCCCTGAAACATAGCATTGCAATATGAAGTACTGCACAGGAAGTGGCATTGCAAGGTACACAGTAACTTGGTAAAACTTTCTCTTGGCACAATCGTGTCCCGCTGCCCCTGCTCTGCCCCATCTGCCACAGTCCCCCCATGCCCCCCCCCCACATAAGCCCCATACATTTGTAACAGATTTGCTCCATCCATCCCATCACCATCAATACGTTAACTCCCCCCTTTAGCCATCCAATCCCTGTCCCCTCAGCTCTGCCCCATCCAGCCCAGCAAGGGCAAGCAGCCTTTATTAGTTTGCACTTGGAAATCTCCAGCCCCTCCACCAGTGTGTTTATTTCTAACTAGACACCCCCTGCGTCAGCCCCATGGCCAGACATTCACCTCTAACCACATACCTTTAAATGGACCTTTCCAACAATTGTTTGAGTACCCCGGACCTAGCGAATGGTAGTCTAAATCCAAAAATGTGCGTTGAAAGTTGTATGCTGACTGGGTACACTTCCTGACTTAGAACTGAGGTCAGTTAGCAGTTTACGCGAGCCATTGCACCTATCTAAACTTGCGTGTCTTTGAACAAATGTCCCCATTGCTCTAGAGTTGATTAATATTACAAATAGAGGTTTATTTGATTACCTATCCCAAAAATGGTTATGTGTGTGTTTACGTGGTTTGTTTTTCTCTTCTTCAGCCCAGCATGATCCCTCAGCAAGGGTAAACTCACCCCCCAGTTTGGTTATGCCTACCAGGTCCGTACAGCATAGGAGCCCAGATCCGAGATTTCCGGTAAGTTAATTTAGTACCATAAATACTACCAAGTGCTTAAGAATGTGTTAAACTGTGGGAATCCCAAATTTGGACGCCAACTTACACTTTTTTTTTTATATGTCCCTACAGACCCGCACACTCATGGAAGAGATCCAGGACATGGAGGAAGATGATGATGTCTCCATGCAGGGCACGTCGGATGACCTCCCCCTGGGTCCCAATTTGGAACTGCTCCATAATGTTTCTCTGGCCAATCCTCAGCAGCAGAGTGAATCTCCATCCATTGTGCATGCACATGGGGAGACTGACACTACAGTCCCCAGTGTTCACTCTGCTGCTGAGGATTTGCAAAGCAGGCCTGTTGCTGTTGAGGGGACGACACCACGCGGCAGGGCACGCCCAAGAGCCAGGGTAATTGTGCGGCGGACTCCATTACGCCGCCCCACAATTTCCCAGGGGAGGCAGAGTGCCCTGCTTCAATTATGGACCCAACAAAGGGACTCTTATGAGGCACAGCTCGTTACAGAGCGTGAGCAAAGGCATGCCGACATGGTCAACATCAATACCAGTCTACAGGGCATCCTCGTGGAGTTGCGTACCCTCAACAGCAACGTGGTCACTGCAAGTAATGGCATCCAGTCAGCCATGGCTGAGATGACCAATATGCAGAGAAACATTGTGGAGCAGTTTCAAATTCACAATGCTGCCATGGCCCAGGCTAGGTCCCATTCACATGGACCTCCACCTGGACCTCCACCTGGGTATTATGGGCAGCCACCCTATTAAGCCATGGGTGTGTGGGACATCTTTTCTCTTAACCCCCACTGTATTTACTTGTCCTTTGAGGTTTCAAACAATCCATTTTGTGTTGCTCATGCAGGTTGTGTTTTGTATTTGCTCCCATATAGCTCCTTAGAGTAATGCTTAAGGCCACTAGCCAATGCCATAGGTCTATGTGGAGGGTATCTGGCCACTTATGGCTATAAATATGTATTTGGTTGGTGCTCCTCCTGTTTGCAGACATGTTTGTGTGACATTATGGCCATGCCCAAATATCCCTGGGCACAGGCAATATTAATGACTGGACTAGGCTGGCCTTTGGACTGGGTGTCCTTGTTTGGTTGTGCCACTCACTTCCAGGTGTAGATGTGCTCGATGTTTTTTTTGTAATGTTATCCATTTGTAACCACAGATGTATGTGGAATGTTTTCTGTTAAGCACTATAATTTTTAATTTTCTAAGTAAAAAAAAATTCTCACTTACAATACTTGTGGCGTTTTTAGTGGGAACACATTTTAAACAGCTTGGGCTAAACCAGATATTTTTGGTTTGAAGAGGTGTAACAATGCAAATCTAAAGCTAAGGAAACTACATGAAATACATTAGGCAACAATTAAGGTAAAAATGTTTTACTTTGAGGTAATGCCACATTACGGCAAAACAACATATTTAACAAAAAGGATAACACAGACACACAGAATGTTGAGACACGAAATAAAATTAAGTAAAATGCTGCAAGATCAGGTTGGCTCGAACTGATTGGCCAGACTCACTGGGTGGCCCCACAAAATTCTCGACATCATCCTCTACGGCTGAAGAGGGCAGGCTATCCACATAACGTGGGACACGTTCCAGGATCGCAAAATTGTGCAAAACAGCACAGGCCATGATAATGTCGATCACTTTCTTGGGATCATATTGCAGGGCGCCCCCAGTATGGTCCAGGCAACGAAAACGTGTCTTCAACAGCCCAAAGGCCCTCTCCACAACAGCCCGGGTCTTGCGGTGCGCACGGTTGTACGCTTCCTGAGAGGCATCCTGGGGCCGCAGCACAGGCGTCATGAGCCAGGGTAGAAGTGGGTACCCGGAATCACCTTAAACAGACAATTAAATGTAATCAAAATTAAAAAGGCAACACAACAAACACAAAAAATTTAACATATATCATAATGATGTAAGGTAAAGGGGAAAAAAAAACACCCAGGGCACATTAGCAAAATAAATATTGCCACTAATGTAGTACCTAATTAAAAATGGCACTTCAATATACCAATTAATTAACAAACATCTGCACGGCCAAGGGGATTTGGAATTTACATATATTTTTAGTTTTCAGACATGTTACAATTAGGATGCTGCTGAGGGGCTATCCACATTTATATGGAAACTACAATGTATGCAGTTTAAGTCCACTTTGACATTTAAAGAACAATAGTACAAAAGGAGACAAAGCTCAAAGATCCTTGGGTATAAACTCCCAACCAATATATTTAGGGACATGGAACTTACAGACATCCTAACTAAAGGGAAAACATTCTGAAGGACAAAGCGAGGCAAGCATTTTTTTTGGAAGTTCATAATATATGACCCAAGAAAAAGGCAGTTTCAGGCTTATGTAAAGAATTCAAATACTAACATATCAACAAATACAAGATTAATCCAACATTTAATAGCACACAAATAGGACACACTTACCAAGCAGCCATGCCCCCGAAAATTCACCTGCCTCAAATCTCCGAAACAACCCAGATCGCCTGAGGATATAGGAGTCGTGGGACGATCCTGGGTAGCCGGCAAGGACACTCATAAAACGCATGTCCGGACCAACCACGGCCTGGACATTAAGGGAGTGTCCCATTTTACGATTCCTTAAGGCAAAAACATACAAAAAGGGTAATTGATATTTGACCCAAAATAAAAAATTAACAACAAAACATGTCTGCACTCTATTGGGAAATACTAATGAAAAGCCTAGATAAAGCAGCTACACAAATGAGGGATAAACAAATATGCTGCCGCAAAGGAAAACAGGTTACATTACACGTTGGCCAACATAATAACCAATCTCAATACCTATATATATACTCGTCGGCAGCCCTAGGTACGAGT
Source organism: Gastrophryne carolinensis (assembly GCA_027917425.1). NCBI lineage: Eukaryota > Metazoa > Chordata > Amphibia > Anura > Microhylidae > Gastrophryne > Gastrophryne carolinensis. Next base: position 468,630,017 of record CM051234.1, on the reverse strand, counting down.
GCCACATGTGTGCAGTCAATAGCACCAATAACGTTGGGCATGTCGGCCACATTATAAAACCCAAGCTTAATGGCGTTTCTGGCTGCCATATCATCCGGAAAATAAATATATTTTGGAGTTATGGCAGCCATGCCTTCCAAAAATTTAGATAGTGCGCGGCTCAGCGTAGGCTGTGACATCCCCACGGAGAGGGCACCCAGCCTCTGGAACGAGCCGTTCGCCAAAAATTGCAGGCAGCCAAGCATCTTGGTCATACCTGAAATTGCATGCCCCTTCCTTGTGGTGCGGGCTAACCATGGCCGCAGCTCACTATATAATTTATGGAGGGAAGCGCGATTAAGCCTGGTCAGCTCGAACAGCTCAACATCATTCATGCTATCGATGTTCATGCGACGACGCAGGGGCAATCTGCTCTCAGACATCTCGATCAACTCAATGCCAAAAAGCATAAGCCCTTGATGTGCCACAAACTCGCTCCGCTCCATCCTACTCCCGAGGCCAAATAGCTGCCGGCAAACATTTCGTAAAGCAGCTCTTTAATGGGCTTCCAAACAATTAGCAATCACCTCTCTGAATTGGTCGCAAGCCCATGTGAAGGACGTAAAAAATAGGATCGGACGCAAATAATACGATTTGGACGGGAAAAACACACGAACTAACGCAAATTATACAATTCTCGTACGAAATGCGTATGTTCATATACGTCTATGCGCGAACGATCGTGCGAATACGAAATGGGCAAAAAAACAAGAAAAAATGACAAACACCCACCCAAACTTACGATTCTCGATACGAAATCAATTAACTTTGGCTCTTTGAATCGAGGGGATAGTCATGGCAAACGGCTCTCATTGAACTAGAGACCGCTCATGGGTCGTGGGAGCCTGGAAAGGTGAGTTTTTACAGGCTAACTGGGGGGTTTCACACAGCGGGGCATTCAATTTCAGGATGTCCTGAGGAATCTTTAAGATTTCAGGCTGGTGGCTGGTTGGTTTTGTTCCGATTTAAAGAGACACATACTTCATTATTCACTCGCATGGCAGCAAATCACAGCCAATTATGTGACTGCCGACACCTATTTAGGTTTGAAGTGTAAGCCCACATGGCAATTTAGATTGGTCACTGACAGTCATATAATTGTCAGCATATACATTAATGAGGAAGTGCTATACCTACCAACTTTTCAGGCTGGGAAAGAGAGACATACCCCCTCACTGAAGGATGAATAGGAGGGTGTAACAGTTAAAACAATATAAAAACTTTGAATAGGCAAATAAATAATTAATTAATGTGGATATGCATGTTACACCTCAAAGAGGGACAAATGAGAACAGCGAGGGGCAAATGAGAACACTGAGGGAGGGGGAGATATGGACTCTAAATAGGTTAAATCCCTCCAAATCAGGGACACTTGGGAGGTATGGGAAGTGCATGTGTAGGGGTAAAGGACCACTTTAGGCAGATACCTTCCTTTTTCTGCACAGCTTTGCTTGATTCAGGATCCAGACAATGTTGCATACATGGCAGCACTCAAGTTAAAGTGCACCAACACCCAGGATTTTGACTATCCTGGGTTTTGGTCCACTTCGGGGGGGCACCCCGCTGTGTGAAACCCCCCAGAAAGCCCCAAAAACTCACCTCACCACGCTCCCACGTGACTGCGCCGTCCAATCCCCGCCGACTGACAAGCGGGTGACAGCGATGGACAAGACAGCGCGTCCGCCGCCGCCATTCACAAACGGCCGGCACGGGCGCGCGCACGTCTAGAGGTTTTTTGGGGGGTTTGGGGGGGTTTCACCCCGCGGGACATCCGAGATCGGGATGGGATCGGGATCGGTGAGGGAGGTGATCGGCCCGGGAATCTTATAGATCACCCGTGGGTGTTGGTCCACTTTAATGTTCCTGGGTGCGCCATTTGGGAGTGGGTTGGAGGGGAGTATAATTCTCACATCTGTTTCCCTCATTTGGAGGGATTGTCCCTATTTTGATTTAATGCCCCCATGTTCCTCATTGTTCTCAGTGGAAGCACTGCAGCACAACATCAATGACCCTCATAGAGGCCCACTCATTGGTGATGAAGTGCTGCCTGCTGATGCTCACAAACCCTTTACAGCATATACAATGAGGAATTCCAGCTGGTGGCCAAGTCACATAATGAGGCGCTGGGTGAGGAGCCCAAAGTTCCTCTGCAGTGCAGATAGACGAGCAACAGCAGGGTGGGAATGTCCAAAGTGCGTGCACACGCTACACACTTTATGCAGCAGCTCCAGCATCTCTAGATGATGGGCCAAGAAAGATCTGCACCACCAAATTGAGCACATGCACTAGGCAAGGGATGTGCTTCAACCTGGCTCGACCCAAGGCGGCTACAAGATTACATCCATTACATAGTAACATAGTATGTAAGGCCGAATAAAGACTTTAGTCCATCCAGTTCAGCCTGTTTATCTCCTTCCAGTCTAGTAGCCATAGCTGGAAATGTTATTACATGCCAGGAAGGCATCAAGGCCACTTTTGAATCTTTTACTGTATCCATCATTACTACCTCCTCTGGCAGCGAGTTCCATAGTCTCACTGCTCTTACAGAGAAGAATCCCCTTCTATGTCGGTGGAGAAAGCACCTTTCCTCTAACCTTAGTGGATGCCCTCGGGTTATTGTGGGACAGATCTACAGATCTTTGTATTGACCCCAAATATATTTATACATAGTTATTAGATCACCCCTAAACTAAATAAACATAACTTTGACAATATTTCAGGCTATTCATTGTTGCACACCACATTGCCGGGCTTCTGTCTGCACCTGGATGCCAGTCCACAGCTCCTGGGTCATGTGGGGTCTTTCACCCAGTCAGATGAGTTTTAGCAGCGCATGCTACAATTTTCCCATGGCTGTGCTCATACTGGTGGCGGTGGTGCTGCGCTGACTGCATGAGGAGGAAGCAGAGTAGGAGGAAGCCACAGGAGTCATGGACTGATGTCCAGCAACCCTAGGTGGTGGAAGGATATATGTGTGTGTTTCCAGGGTTTCATCATCATCGTAGATGTTCTGCGTTGGTCTGCTGGCCAAGTCCTCATCTTCCAACAGAAGCTGAGCATCTGGGAACCCTAGGTCTGCAACTGGGGCAGGGGCAGGTGGATGGCCCATGGAATGCCAGCTAGGAGTGTCATTAATGACTCCATGACCTGTGGCTGGAATGGCCTTGCCGATTTTAGGGGAGGTGAGGTGGAGGTCTCTGCACTTTCACAGAAGACAGAAGACAATCCCATGGAACTGGTAGCACTGTGTGCCTCAACTTGTTTTGGCTGCAAACCCTGGTGTCTGCTTGAACCAGAGAAAGGTGTAGCAGACACAGATGAAACACGTCCCTGGTCCCCGGTGCACTCCGCGCCACATATGAAAGGGATGGTGGGAATTAATAAGTTCAACAGTTATAATAATACAACAATCTTAAATATACAAGGCTGGCTATCTATATTTAACAAATAGTATGTTGAAAGAAATATTGACAATGAGACACTGTTTCTCTGCGCACATCATTCTGATATGTCAAAGTCACAACATGCTGTATGTAAGAAAAAATAGATAGTAATCATCATCATACAACATATATTTATATATATATTTTTTTTATTTTTAGGTCCTAAGTTTATGGGCTACATCCGCTCTTTATGATTTGTTTAATGAGGACATTATAAATAAAAAACTGATTAAATAATAATAAATAATTATTCCCTTATTTAATGAATTACGTTAAATTAAAATACATTAATATTTAATTTTTCATTAGTAATTAATTTTAAATACATAGTGAATAAATATATAATTCGTTGAAAGTGCAATATTTGTGTAAATAAATCATAATAAATTAAGTGAGTTATTTAATATCAGGTTCATTAATTAGTTTTAAGTTAACTCTGTAAATTAAGTCATTCTGTGCAAAAAAATGGAAGGAGTTTAGGAAGTTTAGGAAGGATTTTATAGTCGTTCTTGATTGGAGAGTGATTCCCTCTTTTTCTAAGCATTCCAATGGTCATCTTGACAGGGATGGCTCTATTTTGTTTATATCACTCCATGTTGAAGGCAAGGGGTGGATGGGACAAACCGGAGGAGAAGAAACCATGTTGTCATTGATCCAGATTCACAGCTGTTTGACAGTGACATCCATCAGCTTCAAAGAGAGCTGTAAGACAACTTGTCAATAAATGTGATGCGCATGCTATCCGTTCGCCCCTGGTGAAGTGTGCCGCCACTGGGGTAAGAGTTTTCCCCATCTCTTTGTCTCTTCCGGCCAGCTTGATGTTGCTTGAAGTCTTTTTTCGTCTCTCCGATGTACCGACTGTGTGCTTTTGAATGTTTTACGTACTGTGACAAATTGACATATGTTGCATTTTCCGCACGGTCTGCTTGATCCTGTAGATGAATTTCCTCGTAGCCACGTACCTGGTCGTCTGTAGTGGCTACTGCATGAACGGTCCAGTAAGTTTGGTGCCCGTCGCACAGTCATTAGAGGGCCTTTTCTGACCCATCTGCTCAACATCTTTTCTTTTTTTTTCTTTTGTGTTGGAGTAACTCCTCTCTAGGTGTATTTGCTGCTCTCCGAAATGCTCTCTGGACCACATCTCTTGGTTAACCCCTTTTAAGGAATCTGATTTTCATCTCTTCTGCTTCTTTTTTGTAAACCATTTCTTTGGAGCCTTTTCTCTTAGCCCTCAAAAATTGTCCAATCGGGATACCCTGTTTCAACTTTTTTTGGTGGAAGCTTTCAAAGTGTAACAGATTGTTGGTGGCCGTCTCTTTCCGGTGTAACATAGTGCTAATACTTCCATCTTCTTCCAGATGAAGATTCAGGTCTAGAAAGGTTACCAGTTTGAAAAATGTTTGTATGGCTTGACTACTGTTCATAGTATGTAAGGCTGAATAAAGACTTTAGTCCATCCATTTCAGCCTGTTTAATTCCTTCCAGTGGTCTAGTAGCCATAGCTGGAAATGTTATTACATGCCAGGAAGGCATCAAGGCCACTTTTGAATGTTTTTACTGTATCCATCATTACTACCTCCTCTGGCAGCGAGTTCCATAGTCTCACAGCTCTTACAGAGAAGAATCCCCTCCTATGTCGGTGGAGAAAGCACCTTTCCTCTAACCTTAGTGGATGCCCCCGGGTTATAGTTACACTCCGAGGTATAAATAGATTGTGGGACAGATCTTTGTATTGACCCCGAATATATTTATACATAGTTATTAGATCACCCCTCAAGCATATTTTTTCTAAACTAAATAAACCTAACTTTGACAATCTTTCAGGGTACTCTAGTCCCCGCACTCCTTTTATTAACTTTGTTGCCCTTCTTTGAACACGCTCCAGTTCTGACATGTCCTTCTTAAGCACAGGTGCCCAGAACATTACACAGTACTCCATACGGGGTCTGGCCAGTGACTTGTACAGGGGTAAAATGATGCTCTGGTCATGAGCACCTATGCCCCTCCTGATGCACCCCATGATCCTGTTTGCTTTGGCAGCAGCTGCCTGGCATTGATTACTACAGTTGAGCTTATTGTTAACTAAAACCCTTAGGTCCTTTCCCATTGTTGTTTTACCAAGTGTCACATTCTTTTGTGAAGCAAAGTTGTTTAGTAAATTTGTTTTCTCCGCATTTCCCTCTATAGGGGTCCCCTCCTTGCTTTTCAGGGGGCCCACACCCTCAGGTTTGTACCATTTACGGTTTATGTAGCTAAAGAATAATTTGGGGTTAGTTTTACTCTCTTTCGCGACCAGTCCTTCTGTCTCCAGCTTAGCTGCCCTTATCTGTTGTTTATATTGTTTATTTTCTTCTTTATAGTTTTTAACGCTTCCGCTGTCCCTTCCTGCTTTAAACGTTTAAATGCCTTTTTTTGTTGTTTATTGCCCCCTGAACCTTGTTGTTTAGCCACATTGGTTTACATGTGTGTCTAATAGTTTTATTCCTGTAAGGTATATATCTGTCACAATGAAAATTAAGGATTCCTTTGAAAGTATCCCATTTAGTGTCCATGCTTTTGTTCTTAAGGACATTTTCCCAGTCAATGCAGTGTAGGGCATCTCTAAGTTGGTCAAACTTTGCCTTTTTGAAGTTCAGCATTTTTTGTGGCTCCCTGATAAGGCACCCTAGTGACTGCTAAGTGGAAATTAATGATATTATGATCACTGCTTCCAAGGTGTCCCCCAACCTGTACCTTTATTACTTTGTCTGGTACATTGGTTAGTATTAGGTCCAATATGGCTTTCCCCCTTGTTGGAGCTTGTGGAATGATGGAATGAAGGTGGAGGGTTTCCTTAATGCAGGGGTTCTGTCTTTTTGTACCTCAGGTTCCTGTTCCTCCAACAGGCCAGTTAGATCATCCAATATTAGGCCCTCCATTTCTTCCCAGCCGGGTCATGTGCTCTCAAACCTGGGTTGAGAAAGTACTTCTTTAGCGACAGCCGTCTACAAAATAAGACTTCTTTAATGGCATTAAATTTATTTAATGTTTTGGTAGGGGAGAAATTAAGTCCTCTCTTTAAACCGGACCTTCACCATGATTTATTAAAAAGCCCAAAAAGTTTTTAGTCACTTACTTATTATTCTTTCCCCCCCACTGGGCTGCAACTCTGTTCAGGACTTTAGGATACGGGCGCCGCCATCTTGATTTAGAAGCATCACACTTACTGAGGAGAGGAGAGTGGGATAAAGTACAGGGGGCGGGTTATAGCTGTGCTTTGTTCAGACGGAGCAGAGCTGGGGTCAGGAAAAGGTCAGCAATCCCAGAATGCAGAGCAGCAGTCAGAAGGCACTTCCTGTTTGCAGGCTGCCTGATGTTCCATGAGCCGCCATCTTGGATGTTTAAAGGCTCATAACATGCAGTAGATGCAGGTAGGATGATTTTTAATGTAAGCAATCTGCATGTACAGGGTGTGGGAAACATATAAGATAGGCTCTTATTCAGAGTGAAGGACCGCTTTAACACTGAGATCTGCTGATCTGTGAGGGGAACGTCTGAGAGATCCATAACCTCCAATTCCACAGATCTCAATGTCTGGCTTCTGGTCTCCAGGTTGGTGATAGGCGTCTGTGTTTCACCTCCCTCGGTCTCAGTCTCCTGTGTTCCCATGTTCCCTGATCCTGAATATTCGTGCCGTTGTTGCCTCTTTTTGTTCTTCCCCCGCCTTGTCCTCCTCTGTCACTGTCTGAGTCTAAAAAACGATCATCAGATGAGTGATCAGAATCGAGTTTGACTCAGTTTTTTATTTATAATGTCATCATTAAACAAATCAGATGCGGATGTAGCCCATAAACTTAGGACCTAAAAATCAAAAAAACCCTCATGCTGCTCAAATGTATATAAATATATGTTGTATGATGATTATTACAATTTTTTCTTACATACAGCATGTTGTGACATTTATCAGAATGATGTGCACAGAGAAACAGTGTCTCATTGTCAATATTTCTTTCAACATACTATTTGTTAAATATAGATAGCCAGCCTTGTATATTTAAGATTGTTGTATTATTATAACTGTTGAACGTAGTAATTCCCCCCATTCCTTTCATATGTGGCGTGGAGTGCAACTGTGCGCTCACGGCGATCCCGGGCTCCCTGATGAGCAGGCGGGTCCTACTGCAGGGGAGTGCGCCTGCGCGCCGGGGACCCGGGGCTGCGCACGCGCAAACCGACGTTTCCTGTATTTGCGACTCACACGGCAGAAGAGCTGGGCGGACATGACGCACCCCTGACATCTCCCAATACACATCCCCTAGGTGGGGGAGGGGTACGAGGGGATGCGCCGCTGCCTTATTAATCATCTCCTAGGACAATATAAATGAAAGGGATGAGGGAGAAGCCTCTCAGACATCCTGGCGAAGTGGTGGGGAGGCCACCACGTAACGTGTAGATGGTGTGATCTGGTGATATCTTATCCATGTATTTTTCTTGCAGTCTTTTTTCACATTAATATAGCACTTTACACATTGCACTGGTCACTTTAATTGTTTAATAGCTTGCTTTAATGTTTGAATGGCACTATTGGCACTTTAACAGTGCACTTTTTTGACAAATAGTTTTTTTCTTTTTTTGCACTATAGCACTTTTTGAGACTATGTGATCTTATAACTTCAGAATTTTTGATTGCGTTCACTCATATAGATTAGAGCCATATAATTAAAGGTCCATCTCCCTAGTACTTTATTTGTTTTTGAATAGTTTTTAACTGTTTGTCTTTAATGTTGTAATGTCAGCTACTTAATAAAGGCATGTGATAGATTTTCATAAAATGAAAAGTGCACCCTTTTCTGGGGATTTGGGCTTGTACTGGCAACCTAATCTTTTCTGTTGTGTTGTATATACACCTTATGGTGTTTCTCCACTAGCCAGCACCAGTTTAGGTATAGTTCAGCTGTGTGGGACATTCAAGTTCAACTAAACATTAATAGAAAACAATACATACTTACATATACCGTATTTGCCGACGTATAAGATGACCCACCAACATTTCCACTCAAAATATAGAGTTTGTTATATACTCGCCGTATAAGACTACTCCCTCCAACGCACATGCCCGGGTTGTTTAGAATGTGTCCCATCTAATGGCATAGTGTGTAATGTGTGGGGTCTGGGAAAGGGGCCAGTTTGGGGTTTTACACTGGGGGATGCCCCATAGAAACTTTTTTTTTTTTAATAAATCTAAAATAAATCACACCTCAGATCAGATGCTGAAGAGTCCCCTTCAAAGTGGAGAGCAGCGAGAGCGATGTCAGGAACGCGTGCTAGGAGCCAGCCCCCTGCCTGCCCACCCAGTGCCTGAGAGCAGGAAAGCTGATCTGCTCGGCGCTCACCCTGCTGGCCTGCTCAATCTCTCCCTGCTCTGATCAACTAGTGCTGCCTGAGCAAGAGCATCGCTCTGCAGGAGGAGGAGGAGGAGGACGATCGTGCTGCCCAGCTTGGTGAAGGTAAGTACATTTATATGTATGTGACCCAGGTGCACCCGGCGTATAAGACGACCCCCCCACTTGGAGGCATGTTTTACAGGGGGAAGAAGTCGTCTTATACGCCAGCAAATACGGTACTCTGGCACAGCTGATTGGTCCTATGTAGGGATTTTTAAATTTCCCTTGCTGCGCCATCCCCAATCACGACCACCGCCTGTGGTCACCTGGCTGCCTCCTCGCATTGATAACAGCAATAGACCACGCCAGCTTACCTTCATTCCAATAGAGTTGGCAGGCGAGGGCATTGCAGTGAATGGAGTGGTTGTGACCACTCCCCTTGACTAGTCCCCTTGACTAGTCCCCTTGACTCCCCTTGTGAGGAGTTGCCCGCCAGTATGGCGGGGACAGAATTGCAGATGGTGATAAGAAACAGACGAATCACATGCGTGTGAATATAGGTGAGTTTATGTTGTTTGTTTTTTGGGGGGATGGACCGGGACTATAAGATTATCCTAGGGAATTTCTTCTTTTCTCCAAGGATCACAGGAGTCAGGAAGGAATTTTTGTCAGTCTGGCTAATAGTGTCCAAATGGTTTTTGTTTTGCAGTTCTGAGCGCGTTGATTGGATGAGCTGCCGCGCATGCGCCGGAGGACCAGGAAGAGGTGAGTTGGCTTCGGCGATCTGGGGGGTTTAACGCAGGGGGAAAGAACCAAAACCCAGGATAGTCAAAATCTTTAAACTTTAAACCAAATTTACTATGCATATACAGTACTATATGTAACATAACTGTCAGGGTGTGCTGCATATACTTATATACTTCCTGCACATTTTACATTTTAGCTAATTTTTCTTGCTGCCACCAATGAAGTAAACACAATGGAATGTTTATACATTTTGGCTTACATAGGACAGCAGACAAATATGTCCTTGTTATGATTTCAAATCCAGGTTTATTTGATCTACACTCCAAATTAGATTATATTAATCCCTTACCTGTATGCCACACATGTGTTGGTATTTGTGTCACTTCCCTATACAGTGCTGTGACTGTGTTACTGGCTTCCAGTCCATGTAGCACAGTGATACACAGCCTCATCCTCCTTCTGCACCCCATTGATATTCAGATACCCGACATTACCAGAGGCAGACCCCACAAAACGGGCTGGGACATCATCTCCCCTGCCTTTGTTAGAGTCAGTAAAATAATAGAGTATATATTTGAATTTGTTGTCTTGTGCTTGCTGTACAAATACCACCCTGTTGCCGCTGACAGTTAGACCTCCTCCTAAAGTACAGGAGATCCTGACATTTTGGCCAACAGAGGCCGTCACAGAGGGTTCCTGTGTCACTGAGTGCTGTCCCTCAGACACTGCAAAAAAAAAATGCCAGACAATAATACACATGATGATAATACAGATATACAATTAGAATCATAAATATATTTTGGAATCACATGATATATCATGTGAATACTCCTACTATACAATATAATACCTGCTATGAAAAAAGCCAGGAGGCAGAACCTCTGAAAACCCATCATGATGTTCATCTACAGTGATATGACATACATCTGTTTATGTACCCCAGCAACAATGTATTGTTCATGCTCCTCCCAGTATGCAAACCTTGGAACTTGTGAAACTGACAGCAGATCTTACAAGGCTGAGGAATAGTCAAGTTTATGAACATCTTCAATGGACTTGTGCTAAATACGGTGGTATCCCCTGCAATCATCCTATCTTCTTCTATTTAGAAACAAGTTGATTAATAGTGGGCCGAGCACTGAATCCTGGGGAACACCGCTTATAAACAGAGACCATTCAGAGTAGGTAGCATTAGCCACAACAATATGCCTCTGCATACACAGTCCACGGCCAGTTTTCAATCCAGTTACAAACATTTTTCTCTAACCCTAAACATCCACGAGGGACAGTGCCAAACACATCTGCAAAATCCAGAAAAACTATATATATATATATATATATATTCAGCCACCCCTCTGTCCAGGCTACTACTCACCTCTACAAAGAAGCCAATCAGGTAAGTTTGGCAGCTTCTGTCCTTATTAAAACTATTAATATTAAATTAATATAAATATATTATTATGCATAGACACATAATCATGTATGTAGTCCTTTAAGATTCCGTCAAGCAATTCTCCTCACAATAGATGTTAAACTTACAGGTCTATATCGTATTTTTTGCCCTATAAGGCACACTTATTTTTCTCCAAAAGTGGGGGAAAAATGTCTGTGCGCCTTATCGGGCGAATGTAAAAATAAAAAAAAAAACTCACCCTTTCCCGCCGCTTCTGCATTGCCTGCCACACCGACAGAGCCCAGAAGTAGACAGAGGAGCGGCGGGCTCTGTCCTGGCCTCGCCGCTGCGATCGCTGTCTTTTCAGGCAGCCATAGCAGCGGCGGGGCCAGAGACAGCGCCCGCCGCTCCTACATCTGCTGCCTCTTCCGCCTGGGGCACATGCGAGCACCCAGGGCAGCAGGTGGGTGTGGCCTGCAATGACTCAGTGCAGGCCACACCCACCTGCTGCCCTGACCTGGATGCTCACGTGTGCCCAGGAAGAGGCAGCAGATGGAGGAGGGCGAGACAGAGCCCGCCACTGCTTCTTACGGCCAGCAACATGAATCGGGTGGGCGTGGCCTGTGCCGCCGCTCACGTGGCGCAGGTCACCCCCCCCCCCCCAACTCACGAAGCCTGCCGCTCAGCGGAGCTGTGTCAGCGGACAGGTGAGTTTTACTCTTTTTTTTTACTTAAGCCGACTGCCTATACTAATGGGGGGAGGGGGATGCCACACAGCCTATGGAAATTGGGGGAGAGGGATGCCACACAGCCTATGGAAATGGGGGGAGAGGGATGCCACACAGCCTATGGAAATGGGGGGGAGAGGGGGATGCCACACAGCCTATGGAAATGGGGGGAGAGGGGGATGCCACACAGCTTATGGAAATTGGGGGAGAGGGATGCCACACAGCCTATGGAAATGGGGGGAGAGGGATGCCACACAGCCTATGGAAATGGGGGGATGGGGATGCCACACAGCCTATGGAAATTGGGGGAGAGGGATGCCACACAGCCTATGGAAATGGGGGGAGAGGGATGCCACACAGCCTATGGAAATGGGGGGAGAGGGATGCCACACAGCCTATGGAAATGGGGGGAGAGGGGGATGCCACACAGCCTATGGGAATGGGGAGAGGGGGATGCCACACAGCTTATGGAAATTGGGGGAGAGGGATGCCACACAGCCTATGGAAATTGGGGGAGAGGGATGCCACACAGCCTATGGAAATGGGGGGATGGGGATGCCACACAGCCTATGGAAATTGGGGGAGAGGGATGCCACACAGCCTATGGAAATGGGGGGAGAGGGATGCCACACAGCCTATGGAAATGGGGGGAGAGGGATGCCACACAGCCTATGGAAATGGGGGGAGAGGGGGATGCCACACAGCCTATGGGAATGGGGAGAGGGGGATGCCACACAGCTTATGGAAATTGGGGGAGAGGGATGCCACACAGCCTATGGAAATTGGGGGAGAGGGATGCCACACAGCCTATGGAAATGGGGGGATGGGGATGCCACACAGCCTATGGAAATTGGGGGAGAGGGATGCCACACAGCCTATGGAAATGGGGGGAGGGGGGGATGCCACACAGCCTATGGAAATGGGGGGTGAGGGATGCCACACAGCCTATGGAAATGGGGGGAGAGGGGGATGCCACACAGCCTATGGAAATTGGGGGAGAGGGGGATGCCACACAGCCTATGGAAATGGGGGGATGGGGATGCCACACAGCCTATGGAAATGGGGGGAGAGGGGGATGCCACACAGCCTATGGAAATGGGGGGATGGGGATGCCACACAGCCTATGGAAATTGGGGGAGAGGGATGCCACACAGCCTATGGAAATGGGGGGAGAGGGGGATGCCACACAGCCTATGGAAATGGGGGGATGGGGATGCCACACAGCCTATGGAAATTGGGGGAGAGGGATGCCACACAGCCTATGGAAATGGGGGGAGAGGGGGATGCCACACTGCCTATGGAAATTGGGGGAGGGGGGATGCCACACAGCCTATGGAAATTGGGGGAGAGGGATGCCACACAGCCTATGGAAATTGGGGGAGGGGGGATGCCACACAGCCTATGGAAATTGGGGGAGAGGGATGCCACACAGCCTATGGAAATGGGGGGAGAGGGGGATGCCACACAGCCTATGGAAATTGGGGGAGAGGGATGCCACACAGCCTATGGAAATGGGGGGTGAGGGATGCCACACAGCCTATGGAAATTGGGGGAGAGGGATGCCACACAGCCTATGGAAATGGGGGGAGAGGGATGCCACACAGCCTATGGAAATGGGGGGAGAGGGGGATGCCACACAGCCTATGGAAATTGGGGGAGAGGGATGCCACACAGCCTATGGAAATGGGGGGATGGGGATGCCACACAGCCTATGGAAATTGGGGGAGAGGGATGCCACACAGCCTATGGAAATGGGGGGAGAGGGATGCCACACAGCCTATGGAAATGGGGGGAGAGGGATGCCACACAGCCTATGGAAATGGGGGGAGAGGGGGATGCCACACAGCCTATGGGAATGGGGAGAGGGGGATGCCACACAGCTTATGGAAATTGGGGGAGAGGGATGCCACACAGCCTATGGAAATGGGGGGATGGGGATGCCACACAGCCTATGGAAATTGGGGGAGAGGGATGCCACACAGCCTATGGAAATGGGGGGAGAGGGATGCCACACAGCCTATGGAAATGGGGGGAGAGGGATGCCACACAGCCTATGGAAATAGGGGGAGAGGGGGATGCCACACAGCCTATGGGAATGGGGAGAGGGGGATGCCACACAGCCTATGGAAATTGGGGGAGAGGGATGCCACACAGCCTATGGAAATGGGGGGATGGGGATGCCACACAGCCTATGGAAATTGGGGGAGAGGGATGCCACACAGCCTATGGAAATGGGGGGAGGGGGGATGCCACACAGCCTATGGAAATGGGGGGTGAGGGATGCCACACAGCCTATGGAAATGGGGGGAGAGGGGGATGCCACACAGCCTATGGAAATTGGGGGAGAGGGGGATGCCACACAGCCTATGGAAATGGGGGGATGGGGATGCCACACAGCCTATGGAAATGGGGGGAGAGGGGGATGCCACACAGCCTATGGAAATGGGGGGATGGGGATGCCACACAGCCTATGGAAATTGGGGGAGAGGGATGCCACACAGCCTATGGAAATGGGGGGAGAGGGGGATGCCACACAGCCTATGGAAATGGGGGGATGGGGATGCCACACAGCCTATGGAAATTGGGGGAGAGGGATGCCACACAGCCTATGGAAATGGGGGGAGAGGGGGATGCCACACTGCCTATGGAAATTGGGGGAGGGGGGATGCCACACAGCCTATGGAAATTGGGGGAGAGGGATGCCACACAGCCTATGGAAATTGGGGGAGGGGGGATGCCACACAGCCTATGGAAATTGGGGGAGAGGGATGCCACACAGCCTATGGAAATGGGGGGAGAGGGGGATGCCACACAGCCTATGGAAATTGGGGGAGAGGGATGCCACACAGCCTATGGAAATGGGGGGTGAGGGATGCCACACAGCCAATGGGAATGGGGGGAGGGGGATGCCACACTGCCTATAGGAATGGGGGGAGAGGGATGCCACACAGCCTAGGATAATGGGGTGAGGAGGATGCCACACTGCCTATGGGAATGGGGGGCACACTGCCTATATGGGGAATTGGAGGGAGGGAATGCCACACTGCTTATGATAATGGGGTGCACACTGCCTATATGGGAATGGGAGGGGGGATGCCACACTGCCTTTATGGGGAATGGGAGGGGGAATGCCACACTGCCTATATGGGGAATGGGAGGGGGAAATGCCACACTGCCTATATAGGGAATGGGAGGGGGAATGCCACACTGCCTATATGGGGAATGGGAGGGGGAATGCCACACTGCCTATATGGGGAATGGGAGGGGGAAATGCCACACTGCCTATATGGGGAATGGGAGGGGGAATGCCACACTGCCTATATAGGGAATGGGAGGGGGAATGCCACACTGCCTATATGGGGAATGGGAGGGGGGAATGCCACACTGAGTATACCGTGAATGGGATGGGGGGCATGCTACACTGTCTATGGAATGGGGGCATCCCACACGGTCTATGGGAATGGGATAGGGGAATGCCACACTGTCTGTAATGGTGCGTCCTATAGGGCGAAAAATATGGTAATTACCTAAAAATAGGCACCACATTTGCCTTGTGCCAATCCCTTGGCACTATACCAGTTGTTACTGAGTCTTTAAAGATCTAGAACAGAGGTGATAAAATAACTGAGCCGAGTTATTTAAGAACATGTGTTTTAATTCCATCCGGTCCTGAAGTCTTATTCACATTTAAATTATGTAGCCTTTCTACATTTAGCAAAATAAGAATTTTGCATTAGGTAATTGCCAGCAGTGACATCACCTATATCTGCTCCTTGTTTCTTTCTTGTGTACACAGAACTAAGGAACCCATTTGCCAACTCCGCTTTCTCTTGATTCCCCATGACCAATTTTCCTTTTCCATTAGTTGGGGCACCTACTGTACCTGTTCTGATCTTGTTTTCTTTAAATTTATATATTTTATTAAATGTTTAGGTTGGTTTTGCTTTCACTTGCCACATCTCTTTCATTTTGTTCCAGGTTTATTTTTGTACAGGCTGCTTTATAATTTTCAAAGGTTACTGCTGAGAACTCGGCTTTGTAATTTTTATACCCACTGTTTAGTTATGCCTCTGGGCATACAATAGCCAGAGGGTTAGGCAAAAGTATTGAAGAGTTCAACCTTCTGAGGCAGTGATTTAGTTAGAGTGATCACATAGGAAAAGGATATTGTGAGCCTTAAAGAGAACTCACTTGGGCACACACATCTACTTAAGGGGAAAACCTGTAGATTTTACTAAAGATAGTGAAGTACAGTGTAGTGACTTAGCAATTAATAACAATGCATAATAGATTATGACATTTGGTTTGACAACAAAAAGACCACAAGCATTAATGTAGACTAAAATGCATGTAACCTGACTATAGAGTCTGTAACCTGGCCCTACAGGCTTTTAGAGTTTGAAGAGAGTATCAGGTGAACTGTGGGGTTTCAAAAATAGGGGTATCCCAAATAAGTTTGCCTCTGGGAACTGGACCAAAATCCAGGCGAGGCAAATGCCAGGTAACTCTTCTTCTTCCTAGTCAAACTGATCAGGGCACAGGTGGGGCTCCTGCTGTCATTGCTGACTGAGCCAATTGTGGAGCTAGGCACTGCCTTGCTAACGCAGATGTGTGTGAAATCGATAGTTGTGATGCCGCTGCGTGGTCTGCTGCGCTTGACCGCAGAGCAAAGAACCACCTCTATTCTGGCGTCTGCCTCTGATGGTGCCCCCCCCCCTCCCCCCAGCCACTGTTTAATGTTTGGGGGCAGAGAGCAGTAGTGCTGCATTCAGCACTGTGCAGCCTCCTCACAAGGGCCCCCCTACCTCATCCAATCCACTGCTACCACAGAGGGTTTTTCTTGATTGCTAATGGCAGCTGAGGGACTGTCAAGGGAAAGTGTCCTGGGCAGCATATTTCAACGCCTGTCAGCATCTGTCCTGGGAAAAATATTTAGTGTCTATCAGCTTCTGTCTTCGGCAAATATTTAGCGCCTGTCATCTTTTTGTCCTGAAAACATATAAATCTGTCAGCATCTGTCTTGGGCAATATGTACAGCGTCTGTAAGCCTCTGTCCTAGGTAAGATATTTAGGGCATATGAGCATTTGACCTGGGCTCAAAGCGCAGGAAGGCCCGTGACGTCATCCCACAGCCCGGCGGACACACCCCTCCGATGACCCTGCCACCGTCATCGGAGGCAAAGAAAGGGGAGGGTTCGCCGGGTGAGAGACGCCGACAACATCGCTTGAACATGTTTTGTACTTTGAAAAACTGTTCTGTACAGTAGTCACATATATTTATGCAGCATGTTTGCTTTATTAGTATTGTGCTCTAATTTGTTGGTACATAGACTTTACACATTTGTGACAACTACTTTGACTCCGTTGTGTGTGCGGTGGGCAGCCCCCCTTGCCATGGTCCTCCCTCTCGCCCGGCGAACCCTCCCCTTTCTTTGCCTCCGATGACGGTGGCCGGGTCATCGGAGGGATGTGTCCGCCGGGCTGTGGGATGACGTCACGGCCGCCCGGCGCTTTGAGCGGCCGGATGCGGCGTGTGGTGGCAGGGGACCTACCCACCGCACTATAAAGGACGCTCATGAAGAGTTCACCATTACCCCCTTAGAAGCCTTGGGAGCTTGGCGGAGCACACGGGGGCAGCAGAGGACCACTGGCAACACGTACATGGCGGTAGCTTTCCATCTTTATCTTGATGTTGATTGATATGCTTTTATTTTTTGCAAGCCTTGGGTCTCTAATACCTTATTGAATACACTCCAGACTCCACAGGGTCAGGTGAATAGGCATCTACTTTGCACTTTGCACTTTTGATTGATTTGTATTGCATTGTGTTTGATTTTTTGTAGATTAGCACTTAGATTTATTGGGGTTTAACCTTTAGATTAGTAGGTAATCACCTGGCACTATGCACTTTATATGATAGTCTATAGCACTTTTTGTACTTTTTCTCTGGATGTTTTTGTCCGGTAATTTATTATATATTATTGTACTAATAGGTTGATATCCTCATCTGACCCCTTACTTCTAATCTAAACACCCTCGCAATACCAGCTAGGGGGCAGCAGAGGTCTGTTTTGCATTTCTTATTAGTATCATCCTATATATAACATTGCTATATCCTTGCCAGCACCTGTATTGGTTTATTTTAGATAGCACTCTATGAAATTATTAAACTTGATATATTCGTAAATAGATGTAGATAATATTTCAGGTATCTTATCAGAGTAATCTATTTTGTCCAGTGGTCATAGTCTTTTAATTGTCTTGTGCATTTGTGTTGTATGTTTTTTTAAAAAAGATTGAGCTTTATCACATAATAAAATACTTTCATTTAATTTGGTGGAGTGCCCTATTTGCATGGAATTCCAGGCTGTAATTTAGAGAAACACAGGCTTGAGTGGGACCGTTTTACCTTCTCGTAGGAATACCTGGACTACCTGAAGGTGTAAAGGATGATACAGGCAGTAAGGAGCTCACTCCCTCCCGGGGCACCTGGCTCTTTCCCCCTCCTTTTCCCTTCTCCATTCCCTTCCCCCCCTTTTCCCCCTTGTCTGTCGTGTCCCACCCCATGTTGTGTTTATGAGTCCTGTTTGTCTCCCCTCCAGCGTTATCCCGTTAGCGTTATGTACGGTATTTCATAGGCTAGCAATAGCCCTGTCTTAATTAAAAAAGAAAGAGGAGGCATGGTATGCAGGCTTCAGACTCATCTTTATTTTATTTTTTCAACTCTCTGCATGCAAATTTGAATCAACAGGGCGCTTCACAGTCCTTTGGGCTCAGCAGGGAGCTAGATACGAGGAGAACAGAAAGTTTAGGTTATTGATTGATTTTCCTTACTGCTGCAACATGTTCCTTCTGGACTTTCTCAAATTGATCACGATTCCACCTGCCTGTTGTGTTTTATTGCATCGAATATTGTGTGTATGTTTCTGTGCCTTGAACATGGTCTGTAACATGTACTTCTCTAATCAAAAATTACAATAAAAAAAAAACAATTATTATATTATATAACTTTCACCTCCCTGGATAATGTCGCCCACAAAAAATCCATTCGAAACAAATGTTTCAGTTTATTTAGGAATAGTGTGAGGGGGTGTGAGGGTCTCAGTGACCATAAAGCAATTGAAAGCTTTAAACTTGACAGGAGATTTCAGCACGCCGCTCCCCTCGGTCCCCAGAAATGAATAGGCATAATGCACATAGATGCTCTCATTCCATAAAATACTTGCCCTGTATGAGCAGATGCTCCTCCCCAAAAGATGTTTTATGACTGAATTGGGCAGGCAGATTCACTGTACTCTGTTGCCTAGTTTCTATGCTTTCCCAGGAATCTCACACAATTGCCACATGACACAGTGCTTGGAAACTGAAAAGATGAAAGCTGGCAAAACAGGTAAGTTGGCATAGCCCGAGAGCCACATGAACCAGATGTGGCTCCCAAACTACAGGTTCGGGACCCCTGCATTAGAGCCTTTCCAAATTCCCCAGCACGGTTCATAATCATGGGAATCCTGTCACTCCCAGAAATGAAAAAATCATCTGGAAAGCCGTAAAAATCAGATACCAAACATCATGTAGTCAATGTTTACTTGCCTTCTGTTTGAAGCATTTTTTAAAAGGCAACTGCTATTAGGGAAGAGCAAATGTCCCTAAAATTTTATTCGGACGTTTTGTCGAAAATCCCCAAGAAATTTGTTTCAATACAAATTTTGATGCTCAATAATTGCTCATCTGTCCTCGCTCCTTGGAAGTGTCATTGCTGGTCCATGTCCTTTTATGTCCACGCTGGCTCCTGTATTCTGTCTGGGTCTGGGGGGAGGTCCTCCTGTCATGCAGAGCCTCCAACCTCTCGCCTTCCGTTCTCTACCCCCCGGTACGTGGTCTTACATCAATTTGAAAATGGGAATATCACAGCACCACCCACAATATATTATCTGAGGTGTGCTTTAAAGGAGTCTGTAATAGAATGTAACCAAACACAAACATACACAAAATATGTGGCCCCAGCAGCCACCAGAGACACCTCAAGCACCACCAAATCAAATAGATTACATCAAAAAAGTATCATAAATGACTCAATATTTATTGATCATTTTTAAAAAAAAATATATATATAAACACCATCACATACAGGTCAAAACCAATTCAATAGCAGGGATACAACAACCATCCCTCCTCCCCATTTAAAATAAACCCCTCTCATGCTAAATATAGTACATGAATATAAAGTGTCTAGTGCAAAATCAGTGCTAAATGCTGGCTAGAAAGTGCTACAGTGCTACAGTACTACAGTTAAGGTATAAATCCCCATGTATAAATATAAAGTGTCTGGTGCAAAAACAGTGCTAAATACTGACTTAGAAAGTGCTACAGTACCACAGGACTGCAGTTAAAAAATATATTCCCATATAGGAAAAGAAAGCAAACAGCCAGCTGAAATGCCCCAAAGCAAATTTGATAAAAATTAATAAAAGTGCAAAATATCACCAAATTGAAGGGTTGGGAGGGGTCCCTGCTAAATCCCGGCGTCCTGATACAAAAGGTGCCAGTGGTCTTACATCATGCGTACCTCATACCTTGTCTTAAATTACATTGTTACCTACTTGTGTACAATTTTACATTTTTTCGAATGCCTTTACATGCTTTACAAAATGTATTGTATGTTTTAAGCTGATGTACTTTTCTTATAACCTCAATAAAAAATATTGCTTAAAAAAAAAAATATAAAAAAAATCACCAGAGCTGGGGACAAAAAAAAAAACACCAGGAATTGGATTGGGGACACGTGAAAGACAGGACACATGATTTGCACGGCCCAAATCACAAGTTTGCAGTGCAACACAAACGTTTAAAAAATATTTCAAAATACAATTCCTAACAGCCCAGGGATCCTGTGGCACATGCAACAGCCCCCCCAAAAAATAACAAAAGTGGCCAAAATAATTATAACCATCCCAGCCCATTGAAATGTATGGGATAAGGTCACACAGTGCAGGGTGAGTGTCTGGTCTAATCTGGCACTGTAGGTATCTCAGCGCCGGCACTCACTACCTGGCACTATCAAAGGCGCTCTGGCTTTTTGAAATGTTAAATACACCTTTTGCACTGGGATCTGACTGTCAGGTGTGGAGTTCCTCCACAGCCTGATGTCCCCTGCATTATTCTGCTCCACCAGCAGATGGCTCTGTTCTGCTGGTGTGTGTTGATCAGCCAGCACCTGGTGGACTTCCCGGTCTATAAAAGCTGGTCAGCACATGGCCTTGGCGGATCAGCATTGTTACTTTTGTCTTTTCTTTCTGAAACCTGAACTCTGTATCCAGAGCCTCTGAAACCTGAACCCAGGAATTCTGCCTTAGTTTCAGTCATAGCCATTGTTGGACTTATTCCTAGCACGTATGTCTTCTGAGTTCACAGCAATCTGAGTGTGTTCGTTATTCCTGGTTTTTCTTTTTGTATATATGTATAGCAGCTTGGTTGATGTGTATGCACTGTTTGTTGTTATTAAACACGGTTTGCCGCATATCCGCCTCTGTCTCTCAGTCTAAATCTGGTCATTACTACTATTGGGATTTCTCAGATGAGAAATCCATGACACTGACATTCATCTGACACTCATCTGGCACTACGTGGCCTTAGCGTTTCTTACATTAACCCATAAATAAGTTTTGGGGAGTTACAAACAGGGTATTAGCATCCAGGATTCAGGTACCATAATGTGCAACTTTGGGCCATGCACTGGGAAAACAGCACAGGTAAAATGATGCAAAGCCAACTAAAATATTCAACAGGATGGGATGTCTCTGAAACAAATTGTAGAGCAATTGAACATGTTTTGTTTAGAAAAATACACCTTAAGATTTAATCAGGTTGTATGAAGATATTCAAGGCAAATTAAAGTTATACAGCAGGCAAAGGTTATTGTTACACCATTGTGTCAGACTAATTTTCTCTGCACTGTCCGAAACTGTTCTCTGTTTTTAAATTGAAGCAGAAATGGCAAAGATATTGAGATTTACAGGTTCAGCCAAATACATTCTCTTTTTCATCCCGTCCCCCAATTGGCTCAGCAGAGGATTGCAGGTCCCTCCTCCTGCCCCTCCCTCCACCTCCACCACCTCCTCCCCCCGCTTTCTCCTCCTTCTAATTCATTACAGATTATGCAGCGTCACAGATCCAAGAGCCACGCCAACTTTCTTCAGAAGAGAAATTATGAGGTGCAACTGTGAACCTCAATCTCGGGCCATTTTTTCTTCAATTTATGATTAATCTTATTTTTATTGAATTTTAAGCATATCACAATTTTACAAATATACATGACATAAAACACCGTACAATACACATATTAATACAATACAATACAAAACAATACACCACATTACCGCGAATCTCCCTTCTCCTCTGTACCAGCCTCGCTCCTCCTACCCAGCCCGTGGGCCTGCTGACGCTAGTCACCTGGCCAAACATTCCTCTTACCAATTCCTCCTTGCCCGGGGCAGGAGGTGCCGACCCCCCCATACTATGAATCAAATGATAGGAGCCAGGCCCCTGTACAGAAAAAGCGTCCCAGAGTAATCCCCCCTGAGCCCTCTGGCCAGAACCTGCAGTCATCCGGGACCTACTGCCCCTTAGCCCTTATTTAATTTTAAGCCGGATAGAAGGCAAAAGACCCCCATACGAAAGGAAACACAGACATACACATACACATAAACATAGAGACACGGGGTTTCTACCAGGACGGGGGGGGCAAGAGTCCCGGCCCCACCCCTACTACCTCTATAAACCCACTACAGCCCTCTCCTCCTACTATTGCAATTCTAATACACGTTTTTGACCAACATCCGAACCCTTGAACATTATCCAGGCTACCTATGTCTGCATGTACGCCTCCCCCTCGCCCCTGAGATCCGCCGTTTACTCCTCCATCCTCAAATTATTATTGAGTTCTTCATACCACTCCAGCAAAGGGGGGGGGGGCGTCGTGCTTTTCCTGTATCTCGGGATCACCATCCTACCCGCTGTCAGAAAGTGTCTCAGGGTCCCCCTCTTCCCAGCCTCCTTACCGCCAGGGAGCATGGACAACAACGTAATTTCTGGAGTATTTGGGATCCACGTCCCGTACGCTTCCTCATACAGGAGCAGGACTTTGGTCCACAAGCTATGTACACTTGGGCACTCCCACCACACATGTAGCAGTGTACCCCGGGCTGCGTTGCATCTCCAGCACGTGTCCGACACCATGGGGTTTTTCTTCAATTTAAAAACGGAAAAAAAATTAGGACAGGGCCAAATGTAGCCCGACACAATGGTGCAACAATTACCTTTCCCTGTAGTAGCACTTTAAAATACACCTCTTCAAATCTAAGAAAATCCAAAGGACAAGGAAGCAACCATTGCGCATGAATTGGAGGTTCTTTTCTGAAAGGTTAATCACAATAAATCTGTGGAAGGGCTTCCCCTATGAGAGAGAAGATGCAAAATCAGAACAAACAGAATTCAAGTCAGATTGGATGTCAAAGGTTTTAAAAATCATAGTTTTATAAAATGTCCAGGCAATAATATAGAACAACACATACTCACCTATACTCCTGCACAGATGATCACCCCTATGCAGGGATTTTCACATTAACCTCCACTGCGCCATTCCCAATCATGATCATGGTCTGTGGTCAAATGGCTGCCTCCTCGCATCGATAACGGCAATAGACCACAATGGCTACATTTATTAAAATAGAGTGGGCATGCAGAGGGTGGGCACATCCCTTCTACCACAGTGAATGGGGTGGGTGTGACCACTCCCCTTGACTGATGTGAGGGAATGGCAACCAGTATGGTGGGAACAGAATTGCTATTAAAATTCTATTAAAATTCACAGAACAATAACAAACATTTCAAAGAAATGCTTCAGTTGTTAGATGAAAGCATTATCCTGTGGCTCATGCACCTCAAAGGCAATGTGCCCCCACCGATACTAGTAAACTCTTACCAGATACATCATGAATCAAAGCCTCAATAATTTTCCAAACTCGATAATATCGTAGAAAATTCCCATTATTAGTGGCAAGACATGCAAAGGCAAACTGTCACTTTAAAAATCCATAATGGCATTTCAAGCATTAGATAAACGTTGCCAAGTTCTCTGCAGCAATTGCATGCAAATAAATGCAAATAAAAAGATAAAAATACACTCACAAGTGTAGGTTAAATGCCAGTATAATCAAAACAACAGATAGTTCCAGACATCTTTCATTAATTTCCCATGCACAGTGACCGCTTGTGGGCAATAGAAACAGGAGATGGAGATGCCCGTTTATGGGCTATCCTATCCCAACAGCCTGGCGCGTTTCGTCGCTGAACGCTAACGCTAACGTGTTTTTTTGGGGGGGGGGGGGGTGGACAGGGACTATAAGATTAGCCCAGGGAATTTCTTTTTTTCTCCAAGGATCTGATCTGACCACAGGAGTCAGAAAGGAATTTTTTGTTGGTCTGGCTAATAGTATCCAAATGGGTTTTGTTTTGCTTCCCATGGAACAGCATATTTGTTTTTAAACCTGGATTACTATGCATATACAGTACTATATGTAACATAATTGTTAGGGTGTGCTGCATATACTTATATATTTTATATATTTACTGTACATATTACATTTAACTCATTTTTCTTGCTGAGACCAATGAAGTAAACACAGGGGAATGTTTATACATTTTTGGCTTACATAGGACAGCAGGCAAATATGTCTTACAATTATGCAATTCAAATCCAGTTTTGTTTAATCTACACTTCAAATAGATTATATTAATCCCTTACCTGTATGCCACACATGTGTTGTTGGTATTTGTGTCACTTCCCTATAGAGTGCTGTGACTGTGTTACTGGCTTCCAGTCCATGTAGTACAGTGATACACAGCCTCATCCTCCTTCTGCACCCCATTGATATTCAGATACCCGACATTGCCAGAGCCAGACCCCACAAAACGGGCTGGGACATCATCTCCCCTGCCTGTGCTAGAGTCAGTAAAATAATAGAGTATATGTTTGAATTTGTTGTCTTGTGTTTGTTGTACAAATAACACCCTGTTGCCGCTGACAGTTAGACCTCCTCCTAAAGTACAGGAGATCCTGACATTTTGGCCAACAGATGCCGTCACAGAGGGTTCCTGTGTCACTGAGTGCTGTGCCCGGGACACTGCAAAAAAAAATGCCAGACAATAATACGCATGATGATAATACAGATATACAATTAGAATCATAAATATATTTTGGAATCACATGATATATCATGTAAATACTCATACTATACAATACAATACCTGCTATGAAAAAAGCCAGGAGACAGAACCTCTGAAAACCCATCATGATGCTCATCTACAGTGATATGACATACATCTCTGTTTATATACCCCAGCAACAATGTATTGTTCATGCTCCTCCCAGTATGCAAACCTTGGAACTTGTGAAACTGACAGCAGATCTTACAAGGCTGAGGAATAGTCAAGAAAGGATGTGGTTATGTTCAGGGATGAATTCAGGGTTTATGTTGCCCTATGCACTTTTTGTGCTAACACCCCATTTACCCCGACAGTGCCCCCCCCCCCCCATTCTGCATGTGCAGTTCTTTCCCTGGATAGAAGACTATTCATGCAGATTTGGCTGCTGTGACCGAGACAGTGATTGAGAGAGAAAAGTGTCACTATTTGCTTGATGCAGAGCCTCCCGTTCAGCTATCCCGTGCGTTTTCCCGTTGGTTTTGGGCTTTGATCAGGTCAGGAAAGGGTGCTACGTTGATTTTAGTGTGCGTTTATGCGCTCAGGTGTGCGCTCAGCCGCCTTTCCGATTGTCGCTTGCACGAGGCTGTTTCCCGGCAAAACGGACGCCTCGTTCATTGTTCCGTTTTTTTCAGTGATGCAGAGCCTTGTTTTCCGAGTGAAATCAGCCTAATGAAACGGGGCCGCCGAGCCTTCACTTACGGCAAGTCAGAGCAGCCGTATTTGCACTCGGGCAATAATATGCAGTCCTCTGTTGGAGCACATCAGCGGCGCCAGCTCCGCGGTCTTGTCCTGCTGAGTATGGCAGAAACCAGGCTGCACTGCACGCCTTTGGACATCGATTGCATGAGTGACGTTGACCTATTTGAGCTCACCCGCCTTACTGGGTATGTGTATGAAACTTGTATTGGTTGCCCACCCTGTCTGACTTTGTTTTTTCCCTTAACACACTATTTGGTTTATTTGTGTTTAGGAGATTTTTAGCCTAATTTTTTAGCTTGAAATTAAATGGGTTAAGTGATTGAACCCTATTGCGTCATGTTCTTGCCCTCTTATGTAAGTAGTATTCCCCAGACTTTTTAAATGAGTGTACAGGTTGGATGTGCATGTAGGCTCATTACAAATGTCCTTTCCTCCCACCCTACCCCGCTCACCTATTTGTCCCTCTTTTCTATTGTTGCAATGCACACCTTTTTTTTATTTTTTGTTTTGTTTTGTTTTTTTTTGTTTTTGGGGGGGGGGGGGGGGGACTCTGGCTATCCTTTGCTCCCCTGGCGGCTGACCCCAATCCTGCACCCATCTTCACAGGCAGAGGAGCCCTACAATACTGCCCCCAGGAGGACTCGCTCTGTGGTGGAGCGAGCCTTTGGTCTCTTGAAGATGAGGTTCCGTTGTCTTGATCAGACTGGTGGGGCACTACAATATACGCCTGCAAAGGTCATTAAACTAATCATGGCTTGTTCCGCTTTAAGAGAGGGAGTCTGCCATTTCTGAGTAAAGTCTGAGTAAAAAGGGTTTCACACAGTGGGGCATCCCGATCTGGGATTTCCAGGGGAAAGACCAGTGGCCGCTCTGGGTTTTGTTCTGCTTTATGTGAGGGAACCTGTGTTACTTTAATAATAATGTAAAGGAGGTGGGTTATTCCATCCTAACCTGATTTGGTCATGATGTTTTAAAGCAGGCCCAAACCCATGTAACCCAGCCCTTTGGAGTGTGAAGAAATCCAGGGCTGGGTTACAGGCATCATGTCTCTGGGGCATTCCAATTTGGGATGTCCTGCACGTCGCCGCGGGGGAACGTCAGAGCTATACCAGGAAAACCAAGAAAAGATGTCGCCCGCCATCTTTACCCAGGAGCAGGACGACATCATCATGGATGTGAGTATGCGAGCGTGCGTTTATGTGCGCGCACACATTCCTTATAATAAAAAAAAAACAAAGCGCAATAGTCTGAAACAACTTAGTTTGTCACGTTAAATACAAGCCCACCTTAGTTTAACCCATGTACGCAGCTACAAACTAGGCTACATGCAGATAGAAAAACTAGGGCAATGTGAGGCAGCAAGAGGTTAATAAAGTGACTTTAGTTAGGCCAGGAAACTTGTTAATGTATTTTGTGGATTAATGATGGGTCCTTGTATCTTTTTTTTACAGATGATGCTGCGGAATCGTTTTTGAAGAGTTTGGGCTTTTCATTAAATCACGCTGATGGTCCGGTTTAAAAAGGGCCCCCAAAAAAAACACGCACAACCAAACCATGAAAACAATGCTAAACTAATGTTGTTTTTCATTCACAGATCAGAGAAAAACAGAGCCACAAGACCCCAAGGCCTAATTTTTTAAATGTTTAATTCAAATTTTAATTGTTTTTTACTTTTGTTTTATCAAAATAATAATATGAAAACAACAAAACCCCCCCAAAAAAAGTTTGAATAAAAAAAACAAACATTTTGTGAGTTGTCTTTCCTGCAAATGTACAATTACACAACATCATCACACATTTACATGACACAAAAGGTTTAGATATGGGACAATAAATCAGAAAAATCTCACAACCAATTACGGTAAACATTAAAGGCAAGGAAGAAGCAACACAAAGGAGATTAAGGTATGCATTAATGGCAAGGAAGAAGCAACACCAAGGAGATTAAGGTATGCATTAATGGCAAGGAAGAAGCAACACCAAGGAGATTAAGGTATGCATTAATGGCAAGGAAGAAGCAACACCAAGGAGATTAAGGTATGCATTAATGGCAAGGAAGAAGCAACACCAAAGAGATTAAGGTATGCATTAATGGCAAGGAAGAAGCAACACCAAAAAATAAATTTTTCAATATATATATATGTCTCAAATTGGCAGTTGGTGCCATATGTATATTCCAATGGAGGTTTAGGGATGTGCGCTTGCGTGTAGCCAGATTGGCAACAGAAGAGCCATGGAGATGAAAGTATACTTGAAAAAAACACAAAAATTGAAGGTCAAATACGACGGAAGGCAAGCAGGTACGTTCAAAAACCAAGGAAAAAGCAGGGAAAAACGGGCCGCCCGTGTGAACGGGAACGGAAGCCCCGATCAAATTGAAGGCACCCGAGAGAGCAAAAAAAACTTCCCTAGTGAAGACAAATTGACGGATCAGTTAGGGAGCCATTCCGATGGAGGCTCTGCATCACATTTGAACCACGATTCAAACGGGACCCCCGGACAATCGGAAGGTTTTAAGCGCAGCTCTGCATCAGGCCATATATCCCACCAATGCATTGAAAGATACAGGCCCTGGTTTCTGCTGAGAAAATGACTTCAGGAATGAACCAGGTAGAGGTATATTTGTAAAGTAAGTATGCACATTTTCTTTTTAATCGGTTTCAGGACGGCTCTAACTTGGATGCTATTGGTAAGATACATATTAAGCTGTAATAAAGTTTTAATGTAGAAAAACTTAAAGAAGAGTGGAAAAAAGGGAACGAGAAAATGTAGAAAAGAGAAAGATGGGGAAAGTTTAATTGAGGAATATGTAGAAAAGGTAAAATGAGATGGAGGGATGTAGAGCGGATGGTATAGAGAATGAGCATAATAAAAAATGTGCAAAAAAGAGAAAGTGAGAGACGCCTGCTGATCCAGCTAAGAGCTTTGTCTGTAAAGAGGTGTGTGAATATTATCTTCTGGCACCCCCTTACCCATTTTTGTTCACCTGTCCACCTAGAGATCCTGATTGGCTTCTGACGGACATTTGGGGCCAGGGCATGCAGAAATAATATAAGACCTGTTTATACCTGGAGTATATGTGGCATCCCACATTGGTATGACTCCCCACTCAGGGCCACACTAGACACCTTTGAGTAATTGATGTTCACACTGGGCCAGCTGGGGCCTAAAGATACCCAAGATATAGAGAGGAAGATCCTCTACAGCAGCGGCAAGCAGTTACAACCAAGTATCCCGAAAAGGGTAAGTGGAGGAAACAATGACTAATGTTACCGAAATAACCGAAACGTCACTAGCCTAGTTCTTTTTGAAGCAAGAAAGAATAATGTTTTACTGTTAAAATAATATAGCAGACCTATCAGAGCAACTCTGTTGGTGCACCCTTGAACATTTCTGAGTACCCTCCCCCACCGGGGTATGCATACTGCGTATGAGAAACTGTGCTCTACATCATAGAGAACAAAACCCCAACTGCTGCTTCCCCTCTGCAGGTCTGGGTAACTATAAGCCCCAGCTGCCCCCAAAGTGAATACAAGCCCAAGCTGCCCCCAGGGGAACAACAAGTCCCAGCTGACCCTGGAGGAACTACAAGGCCCGGCTGACCCTGGAAGAACTACAAGGCCCAGCTGACCCTGGGGGAACTACAAGTCCCAGCTGACCCTGGAGGAACTACAAGTCCCAGTTGACCCTGGAGAAACTACAAGACCCAGCAGACCCTGGAGGAACTACAAAGCTCGGCTAACACTGGAGAGACTCAAGGCCCAGCTGCCCCTAGGGTACCAAAGACCCAGCTGATACTCCTCCACAGCCCTGGGGAACTACATGGCCCAGCTTCTCCCCATCTGTAGGCCTGGAGAAATGCAAGCTCCAGCTTGGCAAATGCCCCAGCTCCCCCCGTCACAAATAATCAGCAGCATCTACTTCAGTTTACGGAAGACGAAAGAACAGAGAGACGAGCAGTCAGGCGGAGGCAAAAATAACTCACTTTAAAAGCCAGTGCACAGCTTTAGTGGCCACGAGTCCCCAGTTGCAATGCTAGGTAAAAATATACTTTAAGTCTATATTTACATCCCTCAAAATCTTGGGCAATTAAATCCCGGATGAGCCCCCAATTGTGATGCTAGGGTGCAATATATTTGCGGCCCCTCAATGTTTAAAGTGGCCATAACCCACGCGGCCGGGCCCTGGAATCCAGAAGATTCCAGGCCTGGGTGCTAGTCTACCCCCCAGGGCATTCTACACATGGATTGTGCGGGGGAGGCAAATCAAGAAGATTGGAGTGGCACTATCCTGGAGGTGAGCATGGGAGGAGGTCACCATGGTGGAGGACAGATGAAGGCCTGTGGCAGAGTGGAGGTTGCTTCTAGGTTGATATTTTTGGATTAGAGATGAGATGTAGGGAGGAGGCTCGCTGGAGAGAGCTTTGTAGGTGAGAGTTAGCATTTGAAGCAGGATGCACTGTGGGACTGGCAGTCAGTGTAGGGATTGGCAGAGAGGCGCAGCACTAGATGAGCGGGAGGAGAGATTAATGAGTCAAGCAGCAGCGTTCAGAATAGATTGTAGGGATGCCAGTCTGTTGTAAGCCACAAAGAAGGATGTTACAGTAGTACAGTCGGGAAATTACTATATGTTACTTCAGCGAAATTTGTTTTTTCCAATCTTTTGTAGTTTGGATATTTTAAAAATAACAGAAAGGAGCTGTTGCAATATGACATATAAGGTTGTTTCCCATGGATGCCTCAAAGAGGAGATGCCTCGCATTGTCAAAAAAGTGTTCCTGTTGAAGAGGAACAAAACCCAAGCATTTGTGTTTTGTTCCTTCTGTTTGGGGCATCTTTTTCCTTGTTCCTTGTTCCATTTAGATTTCCTTTGCCGCTCTGAGCAAAAAGAAAATCTGAATGTCTGAAGAGACGTGTCCACTAGGTGACCACAGGGGTTTCCCACAGTAGACACCTCGATAAAGAGGTAGACTACCACCCCCAAAAAGACTCAAGTGGTATGTTTTAACTCTTTAATTCATTGTGATCCTCACTTCTATCGTGTATGTGAGACTTCCCTGCATCCGACATCGCTGCTGGCGTGAAGGATGCACACGCGATTGTGGATGTCGAGGGTAGCTGGGCTTTCCGCAGGGTGTGCACAGGGTCCTCTGATTGGAGGTTATATTTGCATGTATATGGGTAGTTGGGGATTCCTCAGCAGAAACAGGCAAACAAGTTCATTATGGCCTGCTGGTTGGGTTGCCTTGAGTGAGGTGATCAACCTCATCTCCGTTTGCAATAATGCCTGGTCCATGTCACCTCCTTGTATATGGGAGTTTATGCATGCTAGGGCATAACATTTAAAAGAGACTAGTACAAGCATAGCTTAGGTTTCTACTGAATATATCATTGTTGAGGATGAGGTTCCACAGGTAAAGGTGCTTAGTAAGCGGCAATGTTGTTTGGACTGGGGATCAAAATGTCTAGGCACAATTTTATCTCTTAAGGAGGGTGCCCTCCTATAGACTATTGTGGGAAAAGGTGCTAGATGTTGCTTTAGACGGTCATCCTGCAACAGTAGATGCCAGTGTGTTCTCAGAATGCTGGGCCGGGTGGTGTAAGTCAAGATAAGGCTAAGAATGTTGCTGGGCCTTAATGACAAGTCCTTGTTTACCTGTTTTCCCATGTCCCTACATACAGCCTGTGTCATTTATACACCTTCACACTCACCCCCGCCCCCCCTCGCTTGCCAGCCTAGGCATCATTCCATCAAGTCTAGCACTGGCCTCTTCATGGAGAAAGTGGGGGCCCCATGGGTGCGGACGGGTAGGCCCCAAATGTTATCTCCCAAAATACCACATTGTTTCTCAAAGTGGACCAGAACCCAGGATTTTGACTATCCTGGGGTTTGGTTCTTGCTCCTGGGGCACCCCCGATCGGAGTGTGTGAAACCCTCCAGGTCACCTGAACAAACTCACCTTTTCCCGGTCCTACAACACATGTGCATCCGCTCGTCCAACCTGAGGGCGCTGCCAGTCGCATCCCCTGCTACTATCTAACAGGCATGTGTCTGCGTTGGCCATTCACAAATGCTTGGCGCAGGCACACGTCCTGCTAAAGGGATAGCGGGGACTGCTCGTGCATGCGCTGTTGGACCAGGAACGAAGGTGAATTTTCTGGCGACCTTGGGGGTTTCACACAGCGAGGCACCCCCAATCAGGGAGCCCCGGGGGGAGCAAGCCTGCCCTGGATGGGTTTTCAACCTCTTTAATGTGTACCACACATCGCAGCCAGGACCTCTTTTTCCTGGCCAATTGGAGGTACCCGGGGCCTATCGTGTTTTCTGCTTGTCATTCAGCCCCCACTTTTTTGAAATAGCTACTACCTACTACTAGCTAATGTGAGCCACTTACCTGCCTACTGACCCAGGTAACTACCTGCCCATATACTCACTCACCTACCTATGTGCCCACCTACCTGCCCACTTGGCTACCTACTCGCCCACCAACTCATCTATCTTCCTACCTACCTAAATACCTACTGATCTAGGAGTATGTGCAAGTGTGTTTGGGAGTGCATGCACACGCATCTCCAATCCGTGTCTGTTGCTCAGCTAAGTTGCCTGACTGCAGTCATTAAAAAAGTGGTAAAAATGTGAGCACATACTATAAGACCACTTTCATTATGCATAAGGAATACTTTTTCCACTAATTATTATGGGAACTTTCTGTTCTGTGATCTTATTATCTTCTGTTATTATTATTATTCATTCGTTTCTCGTCCCAATTGCATATGAATTTGCAGCATAAAAAGCTTAAAGTGGACCAAAACCCTACATTTTAACTAGCATTCCCTGAATCCCCCACCAAGAAGAGAACCTTTTGGCAATTTTTGCCTCACTTGCTTTATTCTGCTCCCAGCTAATGTCACCTGTTTTAGCTGGAAGTCCCACATCCTCATGTCATTGCCACTATTAAGATACAGGAAATTGAACAATACCACACATAAGGATTGATTCAGTACTGTGAGAATTTTTTTGTTGAGAAACTATTTTTCTCATTTTTTTCCTTTGTGCAAGTCAGCATCATATTTAGTTTTGCATTTTTTTATTTGCACAGCTAAATACGGTGCTGAATTGCACCTAGGAAAAAGTAATGAGAAAAAACTGAGAAAACAAAAATCTCATGTGTCACATCAACCCTATAGAGCGAGACCACCGACAGCAGGGTCTTATAGACCCTAAGTTGGTGGCTTCTCCTCTTTAAAGTGGACCAACACCCAGGGTTTTGACTATCCTGGGTTTTGGTCCACTACGGTGGGGCACCCCGATCGTGGTGCCCCGCTGTGTGAAAGCCCCGAAAACTCACCTCACCCCGCTCCTACGTGACCGCTGCAGCCAATCCCCGCCGCCGGACAAGCGAGAGGCAGCGCCGGACAAGCAGAGCACGTCCGCCACCGCCTCCCGCGCGTCCCTCTTACAGGGAGCGCACCCATGCGCCGCTGGAACGTGGAATAGGTAGGATTGTGGGCTTCCTGGGGGGTTTCACCCCGCGGGACATCCCGATGTCGGATGCCCCGCAGGGAGGGATCTGATCGGCCCGGGAATCTTATAGATTCCCGGGCCGATCCCCCCTGGGTGTTGGTCCACTTTCAGTAATGTAGGAAGCCTTAGATATCCTAAAGACAATAGAGTGATATGTTTACCTGGGCAAAATAAAGGGGTTTATTTATGAAACGCTAAGGCCATGTAGTGCCAGATGAGTGTCAGCTGAATGTCAGGTCTGTGCAAAAGGTACATTTATCAAGTCAAAAATCCAGAGCGCCTGTGATAGCGCCAGGTAGTGTCCCATCTATCATCAGCGATGGCGATGTGATGAGTGCCGGCACTGATTTCCCTACAGTGCCACATAAGACTGGGCGCTCACCCTGCACTGTTTGGTCTTATCCCATCTACTTCATGTGCCACTGGATACCTATGCTGTTTGGAATTGGTTTTGTATGCATTTTATGCACTTTTGTGTAGAGCTGCTATGTGCAAAACATGTATCCTGTCTTTCATGTGTCCCCAATGCAATTACCAATGTTTTTTTTGGTTCCCATGCCCCCAAAAATAAAAAACGGGGATTGCCACAGGCGCTAAGCGCCTGGAATCCTCTTTTGACAGCATCAGCATGGACGCAGTGTATTTTTTTTAATGCTGATACTTCCCTGTGCTCCCAGCCAGCGCTAGGGGCTGCTAGCGCATTGCCTTATACAAAGCCAGCACTATGCCGACCCGCCGGCTGGGAGGAAGCGCAAGCTGAATGCTGGCTGCCTTCAGCCGACTCAGAAGTGTGGGCGCTGAGGGCATCTCAGAAGAGACACTCCTCTAGCGCCCGCACGAAAAATTATTAAATTACCCTCAAAGTGAAGTAAGACCCTTATTCATGAAGGGATAGCGTCAGGTAGTGCCTTGTAAACGACAGGTAGCGACAGGTGAATGCTGGACACGGCACGCAATTACACATTTATCAAGCGGATTCTGTTGAGCGACTGGGATAACGCCGTATAGCTTCCGATTCATTATTATCCCAGCTGCAGCATACAGCGCCGGCGTTCAGCCTTGCAGAGCGCCACGTTTTACCTCTTGCTACCTGTTGCTCTCCCATACATTTCAATGGACGTTCTTTTGCTTGTCTTTAAACAGAGTGTTTTTATTATTAATTTTATTTTATTATTCTCAAATAATGTTGGGATCTCTCCTGGCCATTTTTTTTATTACATATTTTTTTAAATTTCTATATATTTATGGAGAATTGACATTACAGGTCTGGCATTAATGTGTTCATGTTACAATGTTATTACAATGTAATGCCATATGTTTTCGCTTTGTTATTGGTGGATTCATGTTAAAAAAACAGCCTTTAATCACATAGCTTCCGGAGCTCAAAAATGCTTCACTGTAGCCCAGAGCGCCGGAAGCTATGTGATTAAAGGCTGCGGTGTGTGAGGCTGTTTTTTGATGAATATGGTGTGAGTCGGTCGCACTGACCAGTCGCTACCATTCGCTCCCATACAGCGCTGTACTGCTCATATAGCGACTCCCCACAATGTATTCAACAATGCTGCACAGCGAATGAGGCGCTCTGAACTAGCGAACCACGGGCAAACACAGAGACTACTAGCGGGCGCTCTGAAATGCCTGCTACAGACGCTCATCTGTCGCTACCTGCCGCTAGTAATGAATCAGCCTGCCCATGAATTCAAGGCCAAACTGCAAAATCCAGCATGGGCATTCGCTGCTTTTTTTTCTCTTTAATAGCATTTAGGTATAGTACAGATGGTAAAAATTAACAGGTTAAGCTAAAAGAGGTAAATTATTTCTGCAGGTCTATGATGTGCCCATGTGTTATGGGTATAAGACTGTATAATATATTCATTGTATTTGTGTCACTTCCATATACAGTGCTGTGACTGTGTTACTGGCTTCCAGTCCATGTAGCACAGTGATACACAGCCTCATCCTCTGCCTGCACCCCATTGATATTCAGATACCCGACATTGCCAGAGGCAGAGCCCACAAAACGGGCTGGGACATCATCTCCCCTCCTATTGTTGGAGCTAAGAATGAATTGGAACTTGTCTGGTGTTTGTTTTACAAAAGTCACCACATTGCTGCTGACAGTTAGACCTCCTCCTAGAGTACAGGAAAGCTTGACATTTTGTCCAACATGTGCTGTCACAGAGGGTTCCTGTGTCACTGAGTGTTGTGCCCGGGACACTGCGGGGAGAGAAATGTACACCATAGATAATTTAGGAAATAATCATTTAAAAATATGTAGAATTATACTATTAAAGAGATTATTTATAGCAGGTGTCTCCAGTTGGAAATTACCCGACAGAGTATGAATGAGGTGTGATTTCATCTGTCTAGCATCTCATTGTTTAGTATTTGTTTATAATGTAACACTAAGTTCAATAAATGAAACTTAAAAAATAGATTATTTACAAACCTTCTGCTTCTGCTGGAATCTCTTATGCAGAAAATAAATGAATCTGTATAATTGACATTAAATGCACAGGTTATTATTACCTGCTATAAAAGCAGCCAGGAGACAAAGCCTCTGCACGCTCATCATGATGCTCAGACTTAGGAAGTCAAGAAACATCTTTGTTTACTGGCACCTAACTAGAATATATTGTGGATGCTCCTCCCATTATGCAAATCTGCTAATTAAAAGGAAATCTAAACCCAACAACAATAATTAGCCAGCGAACAGCTCACCTAACGCCTATCACATGTGCCTCTTCTCCATGTCCTGCAGTGCAGGGCAGAAGCTGTAGCGGGGCTCCAATGTCCTTTTTTCAATTTTATTTCTCCAAGACCATGCATTCTCCAAGACCTACAGCAACCTTGGTTCTCTCAGTGTGAGCGAGCACAGCAAGCCAAAGTAGTCCCACAGCTGTCTCTGACCACAGCACGGCATATTAAAGACTCAGCTGCAGCATGACATGCCCTTCCCAGAACAGCCAGAAACTCCAAAAAACAAGCATGATATAATGGACAGTATATGCATCAGGAATAGAATGTGCCCATCATCTTCACCCTCTTTAACCATTAGATTTTGTCACCCTCTGTTACCATACCAAGTTTTACCATTTTGCACTATATAAGTCTAACTGTGATTTTTGAAGGAATTTCCAGGGATTCAGGGATTTCCAGTGAAATTATATATTGTTATATTTGGCATAGTTTGGGCTTTAACATGAAATGTCTTTTTTCAGTGCTTTCACAATTTTTTGGGGTAACAAATGTTATACAGTCTTTTTAAACTTTTTCAAGAAAATCATTTTGTGTGTAAAAGCCCAATTCCTCTTGATGACAACAGTATCACATATGTATAAGTCGAGACACCATTTCCTGCCCCAGGAGACACCCCAAACTGAAAAGAGTGCTTTCTGATATTTTTAGATGAAATAGAACTACTATGCGCATTATCAAGTGTAAAAAAAATTTTTTTAAATTGGGGGGGGCATGCTTTTTTTAATTTTTAAGGGTTAAACCTTGGTTCCATTGCAGATTGCTATGTCCCGCGTCAATCACCACCGCAGTCTCACAGGGAAAAGTGATCGGCAGAATGTGGATGTGGGGGCAGGGGATTGAACACTACCAGCTTCTGACAACTTTCCCACAGACCAAAGCAGCCTTTTTTTCTGGCAGAGTGAGAAGACGTCACCTCACTCCTCGTATAAAAGGCCCCTCCCTGCGGCAGCCGGCAAGCTGTCAGGACCCGTGCATGGGGCAGGCCCCCAGCACTGGCACTGAAAGGATTAAAGTGTTTGTCACTGCAAAAACAAAAAAGCCTGTATCCCCTCTCAATCACACAGCTGCACTTACCTTCCTCTGTACTCAATTGTAAAAGTGAAGCCGCTTCCCTTTCGGCTTCATTGCATCTTTATTACTATTTTAATTATCAAAAGTAGGCTGGCTTTTAATATCTGAGCTGATAGCAGAAGAATGGAGGTGAAACTGTGTGATTACAAGGGATTGGGACAGTGGGCGGTCAGGTAATTAATAACACTTGAGCATCAATTGGGATGGACAACGAAAAAAAAAATCTTCACCTTGAGTAAAACTAGATTGTAACATTTTAATATTTAGGAGTGGTGGATTAGAAACACATTCACCATCCTGTGCTGCCAGTTTTCACTTTGACACTAGCTACCAGTCCAGGTAATGCAATTATATGTGGCATCATCCTCCCCCTGGACATTGGTGGTCAAATAATCTGTATTCCTCGTTCCAGAAACTACAAGGAAGGACTCCATCCCCTTTCCCTTGGCTGGATTCACTGTAATAATTCATTAGGAATCTTGGCACATTTCCAGCAATTTGTTGATAGAAAGCTACACCATTAGCACTAATAGTTTAGTTTAACATTTTCACATTTTGTCCTGGAGTTGCTGTCATTATTTTGGACTTGTGTGTAACTGAATACTGCCCCTTAGACAGGGGCATAGCTAGGGGGGAGAAGGGGGGCACTTGCCCCGGGTGCAGCAGGTCAGGGGGCGCCAAAGGGGGCCTGAGAACAAGTGGGGAAGTAACAAAGAACCAGCACTCCAAATTGATTCAGATGATCAGTAAAATGTATTCAATCCATAACAGCAATTGGTCAACGTTTCAGGGGTACGCATGCTGCCTTCGTCAGGACCGTATGTCATCCACAAGAGGAAAGTACCAGTAACATATTTAAATAAAAATTAACCCATAAGAAACAGCCAAAATCACGCCTGACGTCATTAATGACATCATCGGCATGTACTAAAAGGTAAACCAAGAAAACTATTAGAAATTCCAAAAAGTAATTGTACTAATATTAAAGGTATGGCCAGGTCCCCCCCCCCCCCCCCGTATGCACAATCCCTTCAGAACAGAAATGGGGCAGAGGCGCATAGCAACCAACCCTTGCAATCTCCAGAGCCGGAGAGGGGCTGATGTGATGTCACCCGGCTGGGCAAATCTGCCCAGAAACAAGTGACTCGCACGACAGCCACCTTCTGATAGGCGCCTGTGCAGTGCGAAGCTCAGACAGAGCGGTCGAGAGATACATTGCAGCCTATTTAATGCAGAGCATCATCCCCCAAGTTGAGGTATGATTTAGGGGTTTTAACCCCGGAACACGTAACCAATCCAGGAGGGCTGTGACGCCCACGCACTCAGCATGGGAACCGTATGTTTTAATTTATCAGTAAAAGTTATGTTTTATGGGCTTGGCTGAGCTGAATGTATGTCATGGAAGCTTGAATAAACTTACCTCGCCAGCGAGTCCACAGCGCATGCTTGGCCGTTAGCAGCATGCCACGCATCTTCCTCAGGCTGTGCATGGCTGCATCTGCTGTAACTAAATGACTGTCGGGGCCACGCATTTTAAAATAATATTAATAAAAATAATAAGGTGTTTATATCAGCATTCTAAGCCTGCAAATTGAATGCAGTAAACTGGGAGTTGGCATGCAGTAACGTTTAGCTGTGGCTTTGTGTATATGAAATGCTGATGCTGAAGCTTCACTCAAGTTGCCATGACGACAGTTCTTACCAGCCTGTTTATGGTGGACCTCTAACAGCTAGGAAAGTTTGTAGATGCAACCATCAAAAAGAATGTATTTTCTGATTAAGACACCCCACACCCAACTTACTCTTATTTAGAATTTAAAGTTGTATCACAAAATTGTGTAATATTAAAAGTCCATCTAAACTTATCAGACTTTGATTGATTGCGTCTTTGTGCATTATATTTATTGAGGATAAAGGATTGGATCCTGTACACTGATTTTTGGGTGCCACCATCTTGCCTGAAAGTACAGAGCTGCATCCCCCGGCTCCATCTGTGAGTGGCGGGAGCATGCATGGACCCAGAGGATGCCATTTCATGTCTTTTTCGGCGGTAACCAGGAGAGTGGCGCTGGCCCTAGGATCAGATAAGGGCTTTTTCTTTGTAACCCCCTCATCCTGCCTCAGTGCCAGGGTAGGGTGGCTGGGTGGGGATTCTGCCTTGAATTCAGCTTTAATGACTGGGGGTTTTCACCTTTTTTGCTATGTATTTGTTGGCCTAGGTCCCCTTGTTCTCTGCATATTCACTTTTGGGTCCAGGGTGGAATCTGCTTGCACCTAAGGGAATTTATTCATATTTCGGTCTAAATGCACAGGAAGGCATAGGGGTAGTGGTGGAGGGAGGGGCTGGGCTGCTATGATGCAGGAACTTTAACCCACCACCTCTTGCTGACCCACAGACCACATCAGAGTGATGCTCAACTTTTTCCTGCATTACCCTGTCTTGTGTAGTGAAAGCTTGTTTGTCTGACTGCACGGCTAGGTTAAAAGTGGAAGACAAATTCCTATGTGTGCACTTGTAACCAACATATAACAAACCTCTGCTAGGAGGGTTCTGGAAAACTCTTGTGTGGGTGGGCGGGGCCAGCCATGAGAGAGAGGCTGGTGCATTTCTGCAGGCTATAAAAGGCACAGCACAGCTCTGAGGGACCAAAGGCCGTGAGGTGGGTCAGAGGGAGCACTTCTGTGTCTGTATGTGTTTCTGAGCCACATAAATTATAGGGCCACAGTGACGTTTTTGGTTGAAATTAACACTCTCCTTATTTACCTGACTGCTGAACTGTGTGAGGGGTGTAAACACTTATTTCTTTTGTGTGTTATTCACTGTGTGAAGCCTCCCGTGGAGCGCAAAGAAAGGGACTCAGCGCAGTTGGAGGACGCCCTTGGTCATTTGATTTAGGAGAGTTTGAGGCCATGACCACTTGAAGAAAGAAATATCTGGAAAATAAATTAAAGAAACAGCATCATTTTAGTCAGCAATAACAGGACTGTTATTTTCCACCAAGATCGTTCGGTCTAAGGATAAGTGAACTTTTCTCAGTTCTCCTCACTATTTGCAGCATAGTTACACATTTAGAGCATCGTGTACCTGAAGTTTATTATATAGAGTTAATCTTACATTTTAAATAGATTGTGTATGTATTGATATATTGTTTGAATTACACAGAGCATACAGTGTGTTTTAAAGTTATCCAAATAGCCATATATGTTAAAGTGACCTAGACACAAGTTTATCCTTTGTTTAAGATATCCCCCCCCCCCATATTCTTCAAGAAGAAATTATACTAGATTATTCTACAGTCATTTATTGCCTTAATCCAGTGGCTATATACACCAACTATTATGTTCAATACTTTGCCTAATATTCAACCGTTAAATTCTAAATTGGTTCTTATTTATCTGGTGTGGTGTGTTTTATTCCGTTATTCAGACAACCCCACACTACATATTTTTGGCTGTAGTCGGCAGGATCAAAAACTCCATGCCATGAAGTCCTCGGTAGATGCCTGTGAATCCACTGCCAGATTGTATCAAGTCCAACCTGCACACCAAGATGACCTTGCGTTACAATCACTGGAGGGAGACACCCGTGAGGCTATACTGGTGTTGCCTCAATCTCAGAGAACTAGTCTGGATATCATTATAAAATGGCGAGAGTTACTGTATGGGGAGACAACTGAGACAGCAGAATGCAAAACTCGTTTTTATGGTTGCAAACAGTTCGGGAGAGTCAATTCAAAAATTTGCTGTGACATTACAAAAACTTTGGAAAGAAATTTCCAAAAGTGAGGGGAGTGAGGATGATCAGACCCCTTCAATGGACCAAATAATAAGGGATCAATTTATTAATGGAATAAGAAACCCTTTTCTGAAAAGGTCCTTAAGAGATATGGTCAGGGCTGATGAGGATGTAGAATTTGATTGCATATTAGTGGAAGCATGGGATCGAAATCGAGATGAGGGAAAATGAATCTCTATTGGACTCAACCAATACAAACCACAGAAAAGGGGAAGAACTACAGGGAAGCAAAAAGGGAAGAAACAAAAGTTTTGACAGATGCTATAAAAAGTTTAGGGGAAAGCCTAACTACTGTTTTAAAAAAATAATTAGCCCCATTAAAAGAGGCCGTTGTAAGCAAAGGGGCGGGAGGACGGGATATCGAAGAGAAGAATATGACTCTCAAGGACCTGACCAATGTCGATGTTGGAGGTGTGGTCAACCTGGACATCTGGCAAGACAATGTTCAGGAGGTTCTGTTTCCGGGTCATCGGGGTCTGGTATTCCTCAATCTCGACCTTTAAACTAGAGCATCCTACAGCTGAGGGGCAAGCTGTAGGAGGCGATGATACTAAGACCTCAGAGTTATTTCCGGTGGTAGTGGGCAATTGCCCAGTGATAAAAGCAAAAATTAATGGACAGATGATAATTTGTTTAATTGATACTGGTTTGGAGGTGTCATAATTAATAACGAAACCTATCTTTAGATCGCTGCCAACCTGGATAAATTGGATGAGATTGACATTAAGTTAAAGGCTGCCAATGACCAACCTTTACCCATACTGGGGGTGACTTGGGTGGACATTGAACTTTTTGATAAAATTATTGGTCAAAAAGGGTTGATCATCACACAAAACACTGTATTGCCATCTACTCCAGTAATATTGGGAATTAATGTTCTTCGGGAACTGGATGGTTTAATGTTTAATGAATTTAGACCAGCATATTGGTCCCAAACCTCTGAAAAACGAAATGATAAAAATGGTTGCTCAAGTTGAAAAGCGTATGTAGCATACATTACACCTTGGGTAAAAACAGAGGGAGGGTGGGAGTTATACGCACACCCCCTAAGAAATAAATAGTCCTCCCCCCTAGAAATCATACCCTTGAGGGTGGGGGATCATTATGGAGTCCAAGGTATCCCTGTGCTAGTGGAACCAATCAGAGAATTTGGAGTGAATGGGGAATGGTTGGTAGGACGTACTTTCTCCCATGTCACACAAGGGGTAGTTTCTGTCAGACTGATCAATATAGGACAGATACCCATAACATTGCCATTTCTTGATAGCTGAAGTACATGCAGTAGAGTCCACTGTTAATTCTATCCTAGAGAAACCACATCAGAAAAAACATGCTGAAATTTCCATTACCGCACAGCTTGGGGAGTTATGGACACAGTTGGGGTTGGGTGATTCATGTTTGACTCCTGACCAATTAGAAGAACTTCGAGAAGTGCTGCAACGCAATATAACAGCTTTTGCCCTAACAGAAGATGACGTGGGACATACTTCAGCTATTGAACATCATATAGTCACATCTGAGGACAAACCAAGTTGTGAACGCTATAGAAATATTCCCCCAGCACTTTATCAAGAAGTAAAGGACATATTGGATAAAATGATAGAAGGAGTAGTGGTGTGACCAAGTCAGAGTCCTTGGGCTTCTCCCATCGTACTAGTCCAAAAGAAAAATGGACAACTCCGGTTCTGTGTAGATTATAGAAAATTAAACGCTTTGACATTAAAAATACAATTCTGTGATTACTCACCTGTAGAATTGTTTTTGCGGTGTACAGCACGGCTTGCTTCATTTCTATTCTTTACATGTGGGTAATCCACCGCAGGTGGCGCAGTCGACTGCAGGAAGACTTGTGGCCCCTCCCAGCTCATATAAGGGCCAGTTTTACCCAGAAGATCTCAGTGTTTGAAAGCAGTAATGCAAGAAGCCGGGAGGCAAGGACCATATTAGTAAAAACACAGCCCACAAAAAGGAACTCTCTCAACAAAATCACCATAACAAAACAAAACAAATTCTACAGGTGAGTAATCACAGAATTGTATTTTTCCAGGAGTACAGCACGGCTTGCTTCATTTCTATTCTTTACATGTGGGACATCCAACAGCAGTGTCCAAAATAGAGCGGGATCCCCAGAGCGGAAAGCATGTAGTTCATTTCACTACCGCCTGAACCTTTCGGCCAAAAGCAGCATCAGCTGATGCCAAAACATCAACCTTGTAAAACTAGTAAAGGTATGACCGAAGACCAGGTAGTGGCCTTACAAACTTGTTCAACAGAGGCCTGGTGCTGAAAAGCCCAAGAAGCACCAATAGCTCTAGTAGAGTGAGCGGTAACACGAAAAGGGGGATCCTTCCCCTTGGCCGAGTAGGCTTGCACCACCGCCTGTCTAATCCACCTACTAAGAGTGGACTTAGCCGGAGACAAACCCTTCCTAGAACCTTCAGAGAGAACAAAAAGAGAATCCGACTTCCTGAAGGATTCAGTCGCAACCAGGTAGTACTTAATGGCTCTGACCACATCCAAGAAACGAAGGGCCCTTTCCTTAGAGTTAGACGGATCCGGACACAGAGAAGGTAAAATAACCTCCTCATTAAGATGAAAGGGAGACACAACCTTAGATTTAAAGCGAAAAACCACCTTATCCTTATGCCGCTCAAAGTAAGGGGGCTTCATACAAAGTGCAGCTGGTTCTGACACCCTGCGTACCGAGGTGATGGCTACCAAAAAGACCACCTTTAGAGTCAGGATAGACAAGGCAGCATCGCACAAAAGCTCAAAGGGGGGATCCTGAAGAGCAGAAAGCACCAAATTCAAATCCCACACCGGTAATACAGGCTTACGCGGTGGACGTACATGGGTAACTCCTTGGAAAAAAGAACAAAGCAGTCCTATGATTGGCAAAGGATCTTTGGAAAAAGACGGCCAAGGTGAGACCTGGCCCTTGAGGGTGCCCAGCTGTAGACCCAAGGCTAAGCCATGTTGTAAAAATTCCAAAATCCTAAAAAAGAGAATGTGCGACAAGGGAAACTCTTGGATTCACACCAAGCAATGTAAGCATGCCAAACTCTGTAGTAAATCATGGAAGAAAACTTCTTCTGCGCCTGAATCATGGTCTGAACAACCTTAGCAGACAACCCCTTCTCCGTAGGATTGAGGTTTCAATAGCCAGGCCGTCAAAGCCAGCGTCTGTAAATTGGGGTTCCGCAGCGACCTCTGTGTGAGAAGCCCTGGGAGCTTTTGATTGTGTCTGGACGCAAACAGGTCCACATCCGGTAGACCCCAGCGGAGACACAGAGCGTGAAAGCTCTTGTTGCTGAGAGGCCATTCCCCCAGACGAGAGGCCCCCATGCTCAGGAAGTCTGCCTCCTGGTTCTCTACCCCGGGGATGTAAACCGCCGAGATGCAGGGAACATTCTCGTCTGCCCAAGTCAGGATCTGGGTCACCTCCTGGAGGGCTCGCTTGCTCCGAGTGCCGCCCTGGTGAATGACGTAGGCAACTGCCGTCTGATTGTCCCAGTGGATCTGGATCGCATGACCCCTGAGATGGAGAGTCAAGTAAAGACGTACCAACCGGATCGCTCTCAGATCCAGGAGATTGATGGGAAAGTGGGCCTCCTGCGGCCCCCACTGGCCCTGGAATTTCAACGTTTGCCAAAAAGCTCCCCAGCCGGTCAGACTGGCGTCCGTGGTGACAATCTCCCAACGGGCATGCCGAAAGGACTTGCCCATTGTTAAAGGGGAATGAGTCATCTCAATTCCTAACATTCAAAGTAGGGTGTGTGCTGGAAGCCCTACCATGTCTATGGTAA
This sequence comes from Gastrophryne carolinensis, assembly GCA_027917425.1. NCBI lineage: Eukaryota > Metazoa > Chordata > Amphibia > Anura > Microhylidae > Gastrophryne > Gastrophryne carolinensis. The sequence goes on along the minus strand of CM051234.1, from coordinate 468,585,385 downwards.
ACAGACTACAATAGACACCTATTCACACCTAGCTACCTCCAACAGCTGGTGTCTTTTGCCTTGAATAGACATCCTTGAATTCCTAATGAGGTCTCCAGACAATGAATACACATTGGGTATATGGGCATTGGCTGCTATTTCTGGGAAGTATTCTAACTCTTGTAATATGCCAGTTATAACTATATTAATGAGAGATTCCCATTCAGGACTATGAGGCCTTTCATTTGATATCAAACATGGCATACATATATTGTCCAGGGCCTGACAATCCACATAGTATTGGACCCTGGATGATATACATTTGGTGTTTGGGCTCATTTAACTAAGAAATGTATGGGGTTACAAGTTGATGGCATGCATATTGTGAGAGTTATGCCCTTCATGAAATATACATCTAATTCCATGAGAGTCCTCATATGGGCCGACCTTGGCAGACACTCCTACGAGGTGGGGAATGCTGGCCACTCCCCCTATTGTTCATACATTAGGAGGAGTGTGATGGATGGCGAGGGGCGATGAATGGATGGACGCCTTAGCTGAATGACCATGGAACCTTAAGTATCTCTGTGTATCTATCTCTGTCTCTGTATTATATCTCTCTATATCCATTATAACATATATTGTACCGTAACTAATGTAACTATCATTTATATAACATCTGCCTGTAATATAAGATTATCTGGGGAAACTTTAGGAACATATTGGGAACATATTAATTACTGTGCTGCTAATTAAACCCATCTTTAATATATACATCTTACTGTGTGTGTGGTGGATAATTCTCACACAACTGATTGTAGTTGCAAAGTATTTAAGGCATAATATATTTACTCTTAGGACAGGTCACTGGTTGTGTAGGGAGAGCCGTAGCGGCCATTGTTTGTATCAGATTAGTGGCCGCTGGGCTGATATGATTGTTGGTATTTGCGATATTTATCATATTGATCTCTAGTAGAAATATTGGAGATTAATGTGCAGCAAATAGTAATACAGAAATCATATTTTCTCCTTTTTCACACATCAACATATTTCTGGGGTCCAACCACCACAAGAGGGACTGTCTGGCCGGGGGGGGGGGGGAAGGGGGCAGTGAAAATTCCTGTTCCAGGTACTCCAGCGTCCCAACCGGTCAACAGATTCAATTGAAGAGGTCTCATGAGGAACTGAGCGAAGGGCACTGCCTCGAAGCATGACACCATTAGGCCCACCAGTTTCATCCCCAGATGGATCGATGGCCGCTGACAAGACAGTAAGGCCTGCACCTGCGTCTGAAGGCCCACCACCTTCTGCTGGGGCAGGAATACCTTGACCTGAGAGGTGTCCAACATCATGCCCAGAAAGGACCTCACCATTGAGGGGGTGATAGAAGACTTGGGGTAAATGATTACCCAATCCGAAATCCTCGAGAGTGGATAACACCTTCCGGGTGTCGCTCTCGGCCTGCTGAAGGGACTGAGCAGCAATCAGAAAATCGTTCAGATAAGGAAGAACACGATTGCCCTGGTTCCACAGGATAGCCATGATGCCCACCAGCACCTTGGTGAACACACGGGGGGCTGAGGATATTCCGAACGGCAGTGCCACAAACTGGTAATGCTGATCCTTCAATGCAAACCTCAGGAACTTCTGATGTCCCTGAAAAATCGGGATGTGCCGAAGCGAGCTCACCGCGGACCGTAAGGTCTCCATGCGGAAATGTCTGACTCTGACAAACTTGTTGAGACCCTTCAGATCCAGGATAGGTCTCAGGATTCCGTCCTTCTTGGGCACCGTGAACAGATTGGAGTAGAACCCTCGACCCCGTTCCTGGCGAGACACAGGACGAATCACACCTAATAGCAGAAGGCGTTGAACAGCCATTCTTAGGCCCTGCACCGTCAATGTGTTCTGGGAAATCCGCGACCAAAGAAATATTGAGGGCGGCCAAACTGCCAGCTCTATTTTGTACCAGGAGGAAACCACCTCCTGAATCCACCGATCCGAGACGTGCTGTCTCCAGATGTGAGCAAAAAGCACCCAGGTGGGTGAGGGCGTCCCCTCATGCCTGAGAGGGCTTGGCAGGGGGTATGGATTTAGCTCCCCAGAAGGGATTGGGTAGGCCACGAACCCTACCTCGTCCCCAGGAATATCTGCGGCCACCAGAAAGTGAAGCTGAATAACCTGAGCCCCAGGAAGGGGATACTAGTGAGCGACAAAGCGCAACAAGCAGGGCCGAAGCCCTGTCGCCAAGCCGGACACTATCTTCCATGGCTGAAACTACAAAAGCAATAAAATCCACACAGGCTTTGAGGTCTTTCCCCTTCTTCTTCCTGATGGTCAAAGAGACAATGGCCGTGGCACAGACAGGGCAAAGCCCAGCACCCACAAGGGTGAATGCATGACAAGCCAGCTGATCCATGCGCCTGTCAGCAGGTCGCGCAAGGAAGCAGTATCGGGTGAGGGCATAATCGTAGTGTTGGATAACCCCGACACAGGGGCATCCACAGCAGGGGGACGTGACCAGAGGCAGATCAGCTCCTCAGGGAAGGGATACATCCTGTCCAGTCCCTTAGGCATCGATGGCAATTTGTAAGGTCTTTCTATTCCTTAAACACCATATTGGAAAAGTGGGCCTGCTCCGGAAGACAAGCCTCTGTCTCTCAGGCCGAAATAAATCACTCTGCTTCCTCTTAGCAGCTCTAGGAGGGACAATATGCAAAGTCTCAAACACAGAAGACAGCAACCTTTCCGTGTCGTCAGGAAGCCACATATCCTCGTCAGAGGAGGAACCAGGCTCTCTGTCATAGCCGACAGACCGATCCCCTGAGGAAGCGGGCAAACAAAATTTGGGGGGGCTCTGGAGACCCCCCACAGGCCCTCAGATGGTCCGCACTCAACCCACAAAAGCATACAAAAAACTGTGTACTAGTATAAAATCTAATTTTATTTATGTGCAAATGACTCTTAAGAAGGATTAAACACAAATTGACAAAACAAATGACATTTTAAAATACATCAACACAATAACAGAGAAGGGGGAGTTCCCATACAGAGGCTTTCAATATATGTATACATAGGTAGACACCTTCCTAATCCTAAAAATCCATAGTATAAGTAATTAAATAATGCTAAATGCCAGTGGGAATAGAGGGCAGGAAGGTATTGTTATAACTGCCTGCCATTGATATACCTACAGATAGAAAACACTTAACAAAGAAAGAAAGTGCTATGTGCAATATACTCACAGAGAAGAAAAAGATACTGTGCAAATATAAAATGTATCAAAAAACATGTACACATGTAAAGACACTGTATATGAATGTCTGCTCTGAGGCAGACCAAAAACCACTGGCCAAAAGGTACAAAATAATCAATATATAGATAGGGAAGGTATTACATCACCATTTTAACATCTATAGCCTGGGGTCCCCCATGTGCTCAGCCTGCCGACGCGTTGCATGGATACACCACTTCACCAGGGTGGGATGGCCGTAATTACAAACTATGGACAAGCTCTAGACCGTGATACAAATAAAGTGCATAGTGCTAAATAACTTATTATTAATCTATAAGATAAATTGATACACAACAATAAATATACAACCTACAAAATTACAAAAAAGTGCTGGGTGCAAAATTTCATATTCCTAAAGTGGTACCATAAATAAAGAGTTGTGCATGAAGACATATGGGAGCAAGGTATACAAAAATATCAAACCATGTAAGTCACATCATAACAAATGAGCAATAGACTACCGCCAATTAAGTGTGTCCAATGGTCCGCTGCTGCCCCCGCGCGCTCCGCCAAGCGCCCAAGGCTTCTTGTCCATAGTTTGTAATACCCTGCATCATTATTTATTCCTGGGTAGTCAATACATGTAGTGTCATTTAGGGGGCAGTAGAGGTCTATTTTGTATACTGCTTTGCAGTAGCTGCCTGAGTAATATTGTGAACAGCCATGAATAGCTTTTGGTAGCAGATCTTTGCAGTACCAGCTAGGGGCAGAAGCCCATCCTATACATTGCTTCCATACATGAATTTATTCTATGACTTATTTTTGATGAAATCATGTGACACCAATTAACATTATATAGGCACTGTATTTATCCAGTGGTCGCATTGTTTTATCTGTGTTATGTGTTTTTATCCTATTGCGCTAACCAATAAATTAGTTTGATTTTTATCTGGTGGAGTGCCCTACTTTTGGAATCCCGATTGTGGGTTTTGTGTTCTTACAAGAAGGGTGTCCGGCGATCCCTGACAATTACAAAGAATTATTGCATATGGACTCAAACTGCAACCCAGCAAATGCAAATTCGCTCAACAACAAATCAAATATCTCGGGCATATAGTTGCAGAATCGGGAATAGCACCCGACCCAGAAAAAATGGAGGCTGTGAAAAATTGGCCTCGGCCAAATACTGTGAAGGAAGTAAGAGGTTTCCTGGGACTAGTTGGCTACTACAGGCGGTATATCAAAGAATTTGATTAAAGTGCAGAACCTTTCCATCGACTACTTAGAGGTAAACCACAAGGTAAAAACAAATGCATGTCCAGAAACATCCAATCTGTATGGAAAGAGGAACAGGAAAAAGGTTTCAATGAACTAAAGCAAAAACTTTTAGAGGCTCCAGTTTTGGGGTACGCTGATTACAGTAAGCCATTTATATTACAAACTGATGGCAGTCTCCAGGGATTAGGTGCCATTCTGGCACAGAAACAAGAAGGAAGAGAGAGAGTCATTGCGTATGCCAGTCGCTCTTTCAGACCGACTGAAAGGAATCCTAGTAACTACAGTTCATTTCGTCTCGAACTCCTAGCAATTGTATGGGCGGTAACTGAAAAATTTCGTGAATATCTAACCGGGGGGCGAGTGGATATCATTACTGATAACAACCCTTTACTATACCTCAATACGGCAAAGCTGGGAGCCCTTGAACAGAGGTGGGTAGCTTGATTGGCCTCATTTGATTATCATATTCACTATAGGCCAGGACATAATCATACCAATGCTGACGCCCTATCTCGCTTCCCCTTGGGGAAACTGAACACTGATTCCGATCAGATGTTAGAAGAAGTGGAAACTCCTCCCTTACTAGTTCGCCCATTGGAAATCAGAGAAGAAGAGATTGAGGAGGTTCAGATAAATGCTACAACTGCAGAAATATGTGACAAAGGGGAATGGCAGAAATAGCAGTCTGAAGACTCAGATTTGTTGAAAATTTTGACTCACCTTCAAATTGGTGATAAACCCTCTTACTGGGAGAGAAAACTGTTGACTGATAGAGGAAGAGCCATCTGTCGAAAATGGGACAAATTGTTCATCAAGGATGGAGTTCTGTATCGCCGTGCATGGGAAAATGGAGAAGAGCAATGTGTTTGGCAGTTTGTGGTGCCAATTGAAATGGTGGAAGGTTAAATTCTACACCAAATGGGTGGTCACTTCCAAGGTGATAAATTGGAGGCTCTGGGAAGAAGGTACTTTTATTTCCCACAGATGAGGGAGCACCTAGACCAAGCATGTAAAAGTTGTAAAGAATGCAATATCCATAAAGGCCAAGAACAACACACCCAACCTATGACTATAGTGGCTAATAAGCCTTTTGACCTGTTGACCGTGGACTTTATCAAGATTGCCAAATCCTCTTCTGGACATCAATTTGCTATGGTCTGTGTAGACCATTTTACAAAATTTGCAATAGTGATACCCACTCATGATCAAACAGCCCATACCACGGCTTGTCTACTATGGAAAAATGTATTCAGACCTTATGGCTGCCCACGTAGACTACTTTCTGATCAAGGCGCTAATTTCGAAGCACAAATAATTAAGGAACTGTGCCAGCTTCATGGAATTTGTAAAGTGCATACTAGTCCCTACCATCCTCAGGGAAATGGGGTTTGTGAAAGATTTAATCGAACCCTGTTGGAATTAATCAGAACCCTGGGAAGTGAAAAGCTTGAACAATGGCCTGAACATATTGATGATGTGGTTTGGATTTATAACCATATGTTCCACTCATCCACAGGATTTACACCATACTACTTAATGTTTGGGCGACCAGGAAGATTACCCCTGGACTTTGTGTTGGGAACCGAAGAAGTGGTTGAACCTAGAACTACTGATCAATGGGTGAAGGAACATAGGCGGCCCATTACTGCAAACTGGAGACAGAGTGTTAGTCTGTCGGACCTTTGCACGAAGAAAAAATAAACTTGTTGCAAAATGGGAAACTGATCCTCATGTTGTAATAAATCAGCCTTTTCCAAATTTGCCTGTGTACGACGTGAAAAGAGAAGATGGGAAGGGATCAGAATGGTGGTTACATCGGAACTTGCTTAGACCATGTGGATTCATAATCACTTCTGAAGAAGAGCTGGTAAAGACGTCTGTGGATGGTTCCAACAACAAATACAATTGGTTAGAGAAGGATGACTGGTGGGTCACCCAACCCCAACTTCCTGCAGGGTCAAACAAGGAAAAAGAGAGACCCATGAAAAGGGAACTAAATTTAACAGAGGAACAGGTAGAATAAATAGAACTGGGAGTGGAGCCCTCATAGTAGACCCCCAAGGACATTTTCCCCAACAGATTGAGGAGGAAAGGGGGGAAGCGAGGGATTCTGAAATAGAAGCTAGGTATCCAAAAAGAGATACTAGAGGGCAGCTTCCACAATACTTGGAAAATTATCAATTATAGGCAGAGGACTGCTAATAAAAAAAAGGGGGGAAATGTGTAACCGACATATAACAAACCTCTGCTAGGAGGGTTCTGGAAAACTCTTGTGTGTGTGGGTGGGCGGGGCCAGCCATGAGAGAGAGGCTGGTGCAGTCATTTCTGCAGGCTATAAAAGGCACAGCACAGCTCTGAGAGACCAGAGTCCGTGAGGTGGGTCAAAGGGTCAAATTAACACTCTCCTTATTTACCTCACTGCTAAACTGTGTGAGGGGTGTAAAGGCTTATTTGTTTGTGTGTTATTCACTGTGTGAAGCCTCCGGCGGAACGCAAAGAAAGGGACTCAGCACAGTTGGAGGACACCCTTGGTAATTTTATTTAGGAGAGTTTTTGAGGCCGTGACCACTTGAAGAAAGAAATATCTGGAAAATATTTAAAAAAAACAGTATCATTTTAGTCAGCAATAACAGGACTGTTATTTTCCACCAAGATCGTTCGGTCTAAGGATAAGTGAACTTTTCTCAGTACTCCTCACTATTTTCAGCAAAGTTACAAATTTAGAGCATCGTCTACCTGAAGTTTATTATATAGAGTTAATCTTACATTTCAAATAGATTGTGTATGTATTGATATATTGTTTTGAATTACACAGAGCATACAGTGTGTTTTAAAGTTATCCAAATAGCCATCTATGATAAAGTGACCTAGACACAAGTTTATCCTTTGTTTGAGATATCCCCCCCCCCCCATATTCTTCAAGTAGAAATTATACTAGATTCTTCTACAGTCATTTATTGCCTTAATCCAGTGGCTATATACACCAACTATTGTGTTCAATACTTTGCCTAATATTCAACCGTTAAATTCTAAATTGGTTCTTATTTATCTGGTGTGGTGTGTTTTATTCCGTTATTCAGACTACCCCACACTACACACTGGCATACAATGGCAATATAAGCCCACCCCCACCACCAAAAAAAAACAAGAAAAAAAACCTCTCTTGTATTGCCCTGTCCAATTGACCCAGAAACAGCTGCATGTGTTTGGTACCACAGTGTGCACCCATTTCTTGGTCCACATCAGTTTGCACAACACAAGGAATAGGTAAATGACTCTTCAGTATTGGGTCTTATAGGCGGGTGGGAGCACAAAACTAAGGGACAAGGATTTACTTTGAAGTAAACTTCCTGAAGGGTCCTAGCCCACAGGGATCCTATAAAAACCTTACACACCTCCTCATACCACCAAAGACATTTTGGAGATACTAACCTTTTCTTTACGTCACTCAGTCCGATAGGAAAACCCCTTTTGGTGTTCACTGGAGGGGTAGGTATGATTCATTTAGGACCGAGGTTTGTTAGATTTTCTGAGGGCTGCTCTATTCTTTCCTAGCCAGCCTTCCCCACCCGATTCTCTCACCCTGAGCAATTTTGAAATAGGGAAAAAATATTTACCTTACTGCTGCAAACCACCTTGTGGTGCATTCATTCCTGGCAGTGATATTCCCCCTATTTTCCCCCTATTCTCCAAAATAGATTTTGGCGTGAGGGGATGCCATTTTGAATCTTTGCCCCAGGTGGCAGAAAGCCTAGCTACGCCTCTGGTAGGACTATAGGTGTTTTATTTCTTCTCCTAGATGTCACTGGTATTAAACCTTTTGCTTCTAATAAAACCTGCAGATTTTTAGTGAAGGAAAATCCTGTGGTTTCCAGGTTCTACCCTTATTTAACCATATTTCTCAACCTAATTCCTCCGTGGCCGTCACAGGTTGTGTTGGTCTCCCGATGTCTCGTAGGGCCGCCATGGGTCAGCAGGAAGATAGGCATGCCCTTGCTTTTTAAACCCAGTCCACCCCTAGTTAGGGGTTTGCCTGCATGTGTGTGTGGGTGGGGGCTTGCCTGTATTATTATTATGTAATTTTTAGGTGGTGTTTCCCTTTAAGGGCATGGCTGGAGTCATGGTTTCATTGCAAAAAAATTTCCACGGCACGCTGCACGTGCCACTGCATTTGACCCTCTTATCAGTTTTCAAAAGTTGGGAGGTATGGTATACTGCAAGACTGCAAGTGGTAGATTATCATACCTTCCAACTTTTCAGAGTGGGAAAGAGTGACAATTTGTAAATTACGCCACACCCCTATTAAGGGATGGATATAAGATAGGTTGTAACAGTTACAACAATATAAACTCCTGGAGTGGGCAAATGAATTATTTATTGATGCAGATCTGCATGTTACACCTCAAAGTGGGACACATGATAACAACAAAGGACAGGACTCAAAAGAGGGACAGTCCCTCCAAATAAGGGACACTTGGGAGGTATGTGATGGTCTACAGGAAGAGACCCTCTACTTTACAGGTTTGTTAAATAGGAGATTCTGTACTTGGAAGTATTAATGCCTTCAGCCATTCCTTCCTGTATTGCACAATGGCACATCATACAATGGCATTAGCTTTGCATTCAACACATTCCAGCACAGGGAAAGTGTGAGATTTAGAGACTGTAAAGCCTTTCCTCCTGCTTTTGTCACTGCAGAACCCCATGGGGGATAATTAGAGGCTCCTTGGCCACAAGCTTCTGTTGCCGCTTAGATACCACGACAAAGGCTTTGCTGCTCAACAAGGCTGTTAGGAAACAGCAGCAGTGCTTATTTCACTAACAGCCATTCTGGATTGTTCATAGGCTTCCGTAACACCAGGAGAAGCCAGAGCAAACGTCCCAGAGGATTTCTACATTTAGGATCTCATGAAGAGTCTGCACGACTGCGTGTCCTGACAGAGCAACAGCGACAGCGTATACCATGTTCGTCACTGTGAAGTATGGAGGTATGCTGTTTTATATATCTACTAAGCTACTACTTTTATCAGAAATTAGCATCAGAGTTCAAATCATTTGATTTCTAGGCTGTAATCCAACTTTTTTTAAAGAAAAAAGTGCTTTCCCCTTTTTTTAATAAACTCACAAATCCTCGTGATTTTTACTGTGTAAATATACTTTCTTATCCCATACCTTAATTAGCATATTCCTTTCCCAGTTCTTGCATTAGTGCATATATTAACCAGCCAAGCTCTTCATTACTGTATACAACCAGTCCCATTAATGTATACATCAATCAACCAATCCCTGCATTAGCGTATACTATCCAGCCAATCCCTGCAATATTGTATACACTAGACAACCAATCCCTGCATTAGGGTATACATTATCCAGCCAACCCCTTTAACGTAAACTTTTTTTTTTTTTAATTTACCACCTTGGATAATTCTTATATTTTGAAGTATTATTATTGGAATGGATTATTGATATATTCATTTAAACCATGATTTAACTAAAATGTTTACCCCCTTTTCAGCTGATAATCAGATTATATTGAATCCTAACTGCAAGGTGATAAACTTGGCAGAAGTTCTGAGGGAGAAATGTCAATGTGGAAATGAAGGTAAGCAACATAATTGAAATATCATTCCACTTAAAAACCCAAAAAGTATAGATCAGACCACATGTGGGTTATAGAAGAGAGATTTCTTACTTTGCAATCTCTTATACTTCCCCTGCTTCCCACCGGCTGATGCGTGCAGCTGCACCAGACCTATTTGAATGGCTGGTGCGAGTATACACAGAAGGGCAGCGCCTTATAGTCTGTTCATTAATATTCCTGCCATACTCACTGTTAATTGGAGGAGAGTATGCACATACAGGATCACAGAAGATGTAAGCAGAACTGGCGACTAAGGGGTTTCACACAGTGGGGCATCCTAAATTGTGGTTTGTCAATGGAAATAATAAGGTAGCAAGGAAGTTACTCGAAGCCTGTCCCATGCGTCGCTCCTCCATTTCATGCAGTACGTAATAGATGCTGTAGCAGGGCTCCAAATTGTCCCCCTCATTTTTCCACGACCATGCTCCAAATGTGGTCGCACACCCACTCCTGTTCCTCAGCTTTCCCATGGTTGCTATTGCCCACACTGTCCATTAAACCGGACCTTCAGCATAATTTAATGCCCGAACCCTTAAAAAACTATTCCCCACTATTCCTAAAATTAATACATTTTATATTTTTAGTCACATGCTTTTTATTCTTTCCCCCACTGGGCTACAACTCTGTTCAGGATTTTAGGATACGGGTGCCGCCATCTTGCCTCAGAAGCATCACATACTGCGGAGAGGAGAGGGGGCCAGTTATAGTTGTGCTCTGCACAGGCAGAACAGAGCTGGGGTCATGAAAAGGACAGCAATCCCAGAATGCAGGGCAGCATAGTCAACAGACATTTCCTGTTTGCAGGCAGTCTGAGAATACATGTGCTGCCATCTTGGATGTTTACAGGCTCAGAAAATGCAGTAGATGCAATCTGTATTTAGAGGGTGTGGGAAACATATAAGATATGCTCCTATTCAGGGTGAAGGTCCGGTTTTAGCTCCACTATGCTATTAATAATACATTTTCTTCTACAGTTTTATTAGATCTCTTGGATGAATCTGGGAACCTAGTAAATCTTTGTGAGCTGGAGGGCTCCCAAGATGTTGCTACCAACTATCTAAAAGAAAGGCAGTGCTATATTCTGGTCAAAATAATACGTAAGTAGATGATCTTGCCTGTTTTATATTGTGTATTTACTGTATTTTCTCAGAATGGCACACCAGAGTGCCGAGCTGCTGGTGTGTGACCCCATTGCGATGTAACACTTCCTGCTTTATCACTTGTAACAATAGTATTGAATGACACCCTTCACCATTTTATCTAAAAGGGAATTCAATTAGACCAGATCATTAACAACCTACAGTAGAGTTTGAAGTCCATTTTCTGTATTCCAGGTGGAGATGGGTCAGAGCCAGCCCGCTACGAGTCACTGCTAGAGAATCTGTGGAAATGCCATCCTGAGTTAGCAGGTGAGAACAAAAACATGAATTTTGGAGGCATCTTGAGGGATTTCCACTCAGTTATATGTTAGAAATCAGGCCTAATATAATTAGAGCACGGTGATGGGGCTCAAGGTGTAGCAAGGTGTCACTGCACACGACCGAAAATGAACTTTAAACAGAAGGCTATATGCTATGAACACCCAGACACAAGACATTCAAAAGGTGAAATGGCTCACATTAGAATACATAGGCATAATATGCAATGAAAATGTCAATGTTGGCCACTAGGTGGCAATATGATACATAAGCTGGGGAACACTTAGCAAGTTTAGAATACATAGACATCAGTGGTACAAAGTAAGCAATGGTTTACACACTAAAATGTTGAGGGTTTCTGTTGTCATCCCCACTAGGTACTGCTTATTTTCTGTGGTATCATTACATTTATCTTTGGTTTGCTTACTTTCTACCACTGATGTCTATGTATTCTATACTTGCTTTGGATGAAGGGAAGGTCACTGTGATATTTATTTCTACACTATATACCTCTGGTCTGTTGTATATATGTACCATAGTGCCACCTAGTGGTCCCTCTAACAGGGAGCGTGGCCAGTCACAAATGCCCGGCGCGGGCACGCGCTCTGCTAGAGGGATAGCGGCTTGTGCATGCGCTGTTGGATCGGAGAAGAAGGTAAGTGTATGGGCGACCTGGGGGGTTTCACACAGCAGGGTATTCCGATGTTGGATGCCACGGGGGGAGGGAATCGATCGGGCAGGGAATCCTACAATAATTCAGTATCATGCATGCAGATGGAGCAAGTCAGTTTGGGGGAGTTTTTTTCCAACTGTCCAACGTTGTAGGTTGTCATTTACTTTAAATATTTCTTTGCAGCTTGTCATCAATAAGCCTTCACGTTTTGAAATTTCCATATATTTAGTCAGTAGTAATACAAAGGACCAGTAATGCTGTAAGATCAGCGCTGACTGTGCATGGAAAAATGGCTTAAAGCAGAGCTACACCCTCTCAACCCACATCATCCCTTAGGCCAAAATAGGGTGGTTTAATTTACATCCTAGGTGGTCTTGCTATTCACACCAAACAATAACAACCATACGGGTTACTGACTAGATCAAAGCAGTGCTGTGCATGTTATGCCAAGAAACAACATTGGTCATTTATAGTCACATGACCAGCTGCCGCAGAGTGTGTGACTGCCTTGGGAGTGCAGGCTGTCTGGGGAAGGGTTGTTTTGTGAAATGTGCTCATTCACCTTCTCTTACCATCAGAGAATCTGCCTTTCCTCTTGTTACAGTTCAACCCTGTAACCCCTGAATATAGGGGTTATTGTTCTGTCTTCTTACACGTTCATACAGTGTGTAATCCAACATTCAGCATAAACCATTCCTGTCTTCCAAATAAAAGGCCTGTTGTTTGCAGTTTAACAGGTTTATTATGTGATGGCGAAACAGGTTGTAGAAATAAGTGTGTGTGGTAAAACTATAAGAATACAGATGACACTGCATAAGTACAGAGTATAACATCTGTAGATTTCATACATTACATAACATTGAACACGACAAAAAGGCTGCATATGAGAAGGATTGCATGGCTAGCTAACATCTAGCATCTACACAGTAAACTATCTGAGTAGTACAAATATCTAAACAGCTCTAGATATCATAATACCCTAGTAACTGAGGTAAGTGACTCACCAGATATGCTGTTATACAGATGGTGGAGTTTTAGAAGAGAAAAATGTGATGGCTGCTCTGATCTGTGTGAGGAGGCTAAAGACAGCCCACTTCTTCTGAATGCTTTGCAATCTCCCATAATACTTTTAGATCAGAAACACATGTTATACAACTTAACACCACTAGATGGTGCTTTAACCTCACTAAAGATATAATGACAGGGCATTAATTATACTGATTCTCTACCCTGCTGGGCAGAACAGTTATGTCTAGGGGGTATATGTCTAGACATTGCCCCTTTAATTGAACCAGCAAATAGGAAGCTTCCAGGCAGATCTTATGTCAGCTGCTCATTGACTACAATGATAAAATGAGTGGTACCCCAGTCTTTGGGATTCTGCACTTTTGTGAATGGCCGGCACAGGCATGCTCCCTGTTATGGGGAGGCGGAGGATGCGTCCGCCAGAGCCACTGCTCTTAGACGCGCCGTGGGTACGGAAAGAGGTGAGTCCGTTCAGGCATCCTGGGGGGTCTCACACAGCAGGTCAAACCCGATCGGGGTGCCCCTGGGCAAAAGGCCAAAATTCAGGATAGTCAAAACTTTTGACTATCCTGGGTTTTTGAAGCGGACTAACACTCACTAATGACTTAAACCAGACCAACACAACAAACAGTGCTCATATGCATCCCTCCCCAGGGTAATTTACATTGCTGCACATAAACATTCATTTACCTTTTTCCAAACCATGGATGTGCAGGCCGCCTGCAAACAGGAAGTGCTGCTGGGCTTCCTGTTACTGTGCATTGTCAATTATGTCAGTTGAATCCAGGCAGCAGCATGGCTGAGAGGAATAGGAGAGAAAGCTCCAAAATGGCCTCTGCCTTTCTTTTGTGCCAGGCTGTTGGTCCGGTTTAAGTCAAACATGCACTGGGGCTTAAAGGATGAACAAATTATGGTGCTAGTTGCTTCACTTAAATGGAGCATACACAGCTTAGCAGCAAATGCCACTTGCTCCAGCATACTAGAAAAGCTGCATTTTGCCATGCCAGAATTAAAAAAAGGCTTAAGCTATTTTCTACAGGGATATACAGCCTATATCTCATTTAATCCACACTAACTGCCAAGATGTGGGAGAGGAGCAGGCTCTACACTGGCAGATTCCAATGTTTATCCTGCCAGCTAGTAACTGGGTAAATAGAAAGAAAGTTTTCTTGGCAAGGATATAGAGAGCTTGAACTTTAGTGAACATAAAACAATCACAAGCGGTGAACTGAAAAATACAATATACAGGAGTCCCCAGTATGAGGTTTGGCACCCTTATAAGGGAACCTTATCTATTTATGTCTTCCTGTCATCTTCACTCATTCCATCAGATTAAATGTTCTCTAATCTAAATTTAACACTAATGTATTTTACAATTTTATTGTGGCTAAGGTAATTAAAGACCATTTTCAGGCAAAAAACAAACCAACAATATACTCACCTTTTTTCCACGCAAACCAAGGCCGGATTAAGTGTGGTGGAGGCCCCTGGGCACAAAATCTGGTGGAGGCCCCAGATACAGTATTTTTTTTTCTTTACAAAAAATAGTCCAGCCAAGTAACTGATTGGTGGTTGTCTGGCACCCGTCTATTTACTGGAACATCAGATCGAGTCCCTTGTGCGGGTGCGTGCTGCTCGGGAACCCCTGCTTTGCCATTCTGGGTGGGAGGTAGTGTAGTCCCCCAGCTGGTCCAGCAGAAAACAGTTCCCTGCATTGAGCTGCCAGCGGCTGTGCTTGGTGGCTTATGTGCAGTGAGCGGCCGCAGATTGACAGCTCTTCACCCATCACTGTAGCGTTGCTGACAGCGACTTTGCTGCTCTAGACTCTCCGTCCTGCCCTGTGGTGGCTTTGGTGGCAGGTTTGAAAAAACAAAAAAAGGATTATCCAAGCGCAAGGGGGCCCCCACTGCCACTGATAGCTTTGTTGCTGGCCCTGCGGCCTGTCAGCCCAAAGACTGAACAGACCATAACCCAAAGGTTGGTGGAGCCCCCCTTTGCAGGGCAAGTGATGGAGGCCCCAGGGCATGTGCCCCTTGCGCCCCCTCATAATCCGGCCCCGACACAGACCATCGCTCCTATTCCTGGGCTGCAGCTTTTACCCGATTGCTGCATCCATGTCCAACACCGACTGCCGAATGCGTTTCTCTTCTGTATTCTCTGCCATCAGTCACTGTGATCTGACACGCCCCCATCCATTCACTGAAATGGAAAGGGGCATGTTTGGCCCCCACACGCTCCTTGCCATTGCAGTGAATGGAGGGGGCGTGTCAGCCCGGGACTAGGAGCAATGGTCTGCATGGTAAAAACGGTATATATTTTTTTGCCTGAAAATGGTCTTTAAATCGCTTTTACATTAGGTAACACATGGGAAGGCCGCAGGTGGAGTCCGATGAGCAGAACAGTGTAATAGGTGGAGGCCACTCCCACATACACCGTGTAAACATTAGTGTGTGTGTGTGTGAGAGCAGCGGCGGCCAGAGCGGCCTCCACCTATTACACTGCTCTGCTCATCAGACTGGCTCCGCACAGGCTCAGCATCAGCAAGTACACTCACAGGGACGGGGAAGCAGAGGAGCCGTCATAGATCTGTGTCATGTGACAGAGCAGAATATCTGTGCACGCTGCTGCCCCCTAGTGACAGCCTGTCCCAGGAGCTGGAGGGCAGTGGATGCTTCACACCAGGTTCTGACATTTGTAACTCGGCTGCGGGGACGTGTAACTGCTGCTGCTTCTGCCACACGGTAAAGCGTTCTCTTTGTGTGTCCTCCCTCCTGGCAGTTCATAAGGGAAAGTTTAGATGTTCAACCCCCCTCTACAAAACAAACAGTGTCCCATGTGCTGCTGTTAATAGACTGGGCTGTGTAGAGCTCCATGTTGCCTGTCCTTCATATACTGAATGTCTGCAAAATGGAGCCTCTCACATCCCTGTATGAGGAGAGAGGCTGATTGGCCAGTGTGACCAATGAGCCAGCTCACATCTGTGTCCAAATCTGATCTGTCCCCCGACCGATCTGTGTCAAAATCTGATCTGTCCCCCGACCGACCGATCTGTGTCCAAATCTGATCTGCGTCCAAATCTGATTTGCCCCCCGACCGATCTGTGTCCAAATCTGATCTGCCCCCGACCGATCTGTGTCCAAATCTGACCTGCCACCGACCAATCTGTGTCCAAATCTGATCTGCCCCCCGACCGATCTGTGTCCAAATCTGACCTGCCACCGGCCGATCTGTGTCCAAATCTGATCTTCCACCGACCGATCTGTGTCCAAATCTGATCTGCTCCCCGACCGATCTGTTTCCAAATCTGATCTGTCCCCCGACCGATCTGCGTCCAAATCTGATCTGTCCCCCGACCGATCTGTGTCCAAATCTGATCTGCTCCCCAACTGATCTGTGTCCAAATCTGATCTGTCCCCCGACCGATCTGTGTCCAAATCTGATCTGCTCTCCGACTGATCTGTGTCCAAATCTGATCTGTCCCCCGACCGATCTGTGTCCAAATCTGATCTGTCCCCCGACCGATCTGTGTCCAAATCTGATCTGTCCCCCTACCAATCTGTGTCCAAATCTGAACTGTCCCCTGACCGATCTGTGTCCAAATCTGATCTGCTCCCCGACTGATCTGTGTCCAAATCTGATCTGCCCCCGACCAATCTGTGTCCAAATCTGATCTGCCACCGACCAATCTGTTTCCAAATCTGATCTGCTCCCCGACCAATCTGTGTCCAAATCTGAACTGTCCCATGACCGATCTGTGTCCAAATCTGATCTGTCCCCCGACCGATCTGTGTCCAAATCTGATCTGCTCCCCAACTGATCTGTGTCCAAATCTGATCTGTCTCCCGACCGATCTGTGTCCAAATCTGATCTGCTCTCCGACTGATCTGTGTCCAAATCTGATCTGCCACCAACCAATCTGTTTCCAAATCTAATCTGCCCCCCGACCAATCTGTGTCCAAATCTGAACTGTCCCATGACCGATCTGTGTCCAAATCTGATCTGTCCCCCGAATGATCTGTGTCCAAATCTGATCTGCTCTCCGACTGATCTGTGTCCATATCTGATCTGTCCCTGACTGATCTGTGTCTCCAAATCTGATCTGTGCCCAAATCTGATCTGCCACCAACTGATCTATGTACTAAACTAAATAGTGCTGCTAACTGTTCTGTGCCCCCGCTTTATCCACTACTGACTCATCTGTGCCCAAATGCATACCTTTTAACTTTTCAGTATGGAAAATAGGGACAGTTGTTAAATTAAGCCTGTAAAGCGGGATGCCCCCCTCTGCCTGTAAAGCTGGATGCCCCTCTCAGCCTGTAAAGTGGGATGCCCCCCTCTGCCTGTAAAGCTGGATGCCCCTCTCAGCCTGTAAAGTGGGATGCTCCTCTCAGCCTGTAATGAGTGGTTGCCCCTCTCTGCCTGTAATGAGGGATGCTCCTCTCTGCCTGTAATGGGAGATGTTGCACACTGCCTCCAATGTGGGATGCTGCTCATTGGCTGTAATGAGGGAACCTGCTCACTGGCTGTAATGGGGTGATTCTGCCCACTGTCTGGTGATTCGGAGGGGGGATTTTAGCACACCATTTTGTTCATAATATTTTCTTTCTTATTTTTGTCCTCTAAACCCTAGTAAACCATGGAACAAAATAAGATATATATATATATATATATATATATATATAAAATTATGTGACATTAATATACTATACTGGTCCAGGAACAGTAAAGCAGGGCCGCTGTGCCCCAAAAAGTCCCGGGCCGTTTTTTAGTCCCAGTCCGCTCCTGACTGCCAATGTGGATTCAGGAAAATGACTAGCACTTAGAATGGATAATTGTTGTCTTTTTATTTGTATCTATAGTTTTTGTTACAAATTGGTATAATATCCCTAATAGGAACAAATATGTTAGTAGCTCTATGAATCAGGATCTAAAGGGAAGTCATTTATGGCAGCACCTAATAGCACAGCTATCCTAAACCCAAGCCTGCATAGTGGTTTACGATTTGTAATAGAATACATCTAATCTTTAATTGGGATGTATAAGAATTCTGATTTTACTAATTTAGGCAGTTGTCCTAAGATTTTCATGATGAACCTGCGAGCGCTTTTAGCTGTTTCCGCCGCCGCTTTGTACTACGCTCCGTGGCGGGCGGCGCTATAACTATGAGACGTTTTTTGCTGTGTGATGACACCGGCGCGGTCACGTGAGCGCCGTTTTCGCGCTCTTCCAGGGGCGGGGCCGGAGGATGACGCGTATTGCGTCGTCCTCCCGCGGCTCGCCCCTCTAGGTTCCTCTGCCGGCGCCATTTTGTTTTCTGCTGCGCGTCTGGGGCTCCTCTTCCTCCCGGAGCTGAGACGGTGATCTCTGCCCGAGTCGCTTCCTCCTGTGGTCTGGCGGCTTGGTGATTTCGGCCTGCTTGGTCCGTGAGTCCCCCTTGTGGGTTTTTTGTTTCTTTGGAGACATGTGCTGCGGGATGCTTATGTGTTTTACTTATGTCTTTCAGGGGGGCCAACTGTGGGTTGTGGTTTCTCCCGGTCCTGCCCCTTACCCTCCCTCATGTCCCCTTACTGGCTTCTGGGGGCATCCCTTGGGGGGGCATCCAGGGTGGCTTTTTATTAGACCTTACACTGTGCCGGACTATTGCACCTGTCTTAATCACCGTATGGAGACTTCTGGGGACAGCGTGCTCGGGGGTCCTTCGGGGGAATCCCGGCTGTGTGTCATGTGTGGGGCATCCCCTCTGAGTAACAGTGCCGCGGTGTGCGTGCCGTGCGCGCAGGGTATCGTTGCGGCCCAGGCTGGGCTACCCGCTTCGCTTCCCAGCTCCGCGCCCCCCTTGGCGTCGCCTACCCCTCCACGCCTGCATTTAGCCCCCAGTGAGGGGGATACTAGCGGGGGGTCACAGTCTGATCTGGCACTGCGTGTGGCCAGTAGTATTGAAAGGCAGCTTGCCAGGCCTGTTCCACGAAAGGCCTCTGGCAAGAAGCGACACCTGGCTCCCACGCCCTCCCTCTTTCCTGAGGAGGATGAGGGAATTGATGTTTTTGGTGGCTGTTACCCCCTAGAGGAGAACTCTTCCAGGACTGTGACTCCTCTGGGGACCAGCAGGAGGGTTATGACAGTGACCCTGGGTCTGCGTCTGGAGAGGACTCATGGTTCCCTGAGGACACTGATAACCTGTTGGCTCACATTTTTGAAATCTTGCAAATTGTACCCCCTGAGGTGGCTAAGAGGAAGCAGGGTGAGCTCTTTCGTCCTGATAAACAGCGTCTGGAGTTCCCTGAGCAGAGCCATTTCACTAATATGGTGCTCAAGGAGTAGGAACGTCTTAGTAGATTGCCTGCGGTGCCCAAAAGGTTGGATAAGAGGTACCCTTTTCCTGATGACCTGGTCAAGCAATGGTCGTGTCCCCCTGAGGTGGACGCTCCCGTTCTAGGGCTGTCCAACACCTCGGTCATGCCTTCCCCTGACACTACTACACTGCGGGACAGCGAGGACCGGCGCAGGGATCAGCTGGCCTGCCATGCTTTTACATTTGTGGGGGCTGGGCTGCGCCTGGTCTGCACCGCTGCCATTACAGGTATTGCCCTTAAGAAACAGCTCAAGCGTCTCCTTGATGGCGCAATAGCAAGGGGGAGGATTATAGCTTTTTGGTGAGCGTATGGATGTTCTAGCCAAGGATGGTAGGCTACCTCAGCGTAGGAGGCAGCCTCGGCCCTTTCAGGGGCCCTCCGCTTCCCTCCCCTCTTTTCGTGCTCCCAGAGGAGGTCGTGGCTCCCTCTTTTAGGGTACCCGCAGGGATTCTTGGGGCCGTGGCACACCACGTGGTCGTCCAGGTCTCTCATGGGGTCCCAAGCCCAAACCTTCTCCCAAGCCCCCTCAGGCATGAGGAGGCGCCCTCACCCATCCGGGTGGGGGGACAGCTTCGGCTCTTTGCTTACGTCTGGAGGCTCCGCGTCTCAGACCGGTGGATTCAGGAGGTGGTGTCCTCCGGTTACAAGATAGAGTTTGCAGCCTGGCCGCCCCCAAGATTCATCAGATCCCGGACGTCTCACAACCCTCTGTCAGCTCAGGGCTTGCGCCTTGCGGTTCAACGTCTGTTGGAGTCAGGAGTTGTTTGCCTGGTGCCTTCCCAGGAACGGGGTCAGGGTTTCTACTCCAATCTGTTCACGGTCCCCCAAAAAGACGGGTCCTTGAGGCCCATTCTGGACTTGAAGGGTCTCAACAAGTTTGTCAGGTTCAAGCACTTTCGCATGGAGACGCTTCGCTCGGCTGTCAGTACCCTTCACCCGGGCGACTTCATGACCTCAAGAATGCCTATCTTCACGTGCCAATCTTTCCAGGTCATCAGAGATTTCTCAGGTTTGCTCTGGAGGATCAGCATTACCAGTTTGTAGCTTTACCGTTCGGTATCACCTCGGCGCCTCGGGTGTTCACCAAGGTGCTGGCGGGCGTGATGGCTCTGCTGCACAATCAGGGCATTCACATCCTCCCTTACCTGGACAACATTCTGATTGCGCCTCAGTCTCTTCATCAGGCCGAGAAGGATACTCAGGTGGTGACCTCCACTCTCGAGTCCTTCGGCTGGGTGATCAACTATCCCAAGTCTTCACTGTCTCCGTCTTTGGTGAGGTCCTTTCTGGGCGTGACTCTGGATACCTCTCAGGTCAAGGTATTCCTGCCTCAGCAGAAAGTGGAGGGCCTTCAGAAGCAGGCACGGGCTCTGCTCTTGTGTCTCCATCCTTCCATCTGGCAAGGGATGCAGTTAGTGGGTCTGATGGTGTCCTGCTTCAAGGCGGTCCCCTTTGCTCAGTTTCACATGAGACCTCTTCAGTTGCACCTCTTGTCAGTTTGGGATCGGGACCCTGTGTCCCTGGATCAGGAATTTGTTCTGTCCCCCCTGGCCAGACAGTCCCTCTCGTGGTGGCTGGACCCAGGGAACCTTCTAGTGGGCAGGACCTTTCTGCCCCCGTGCTGGGAGACTGTCACCACAGATGCCAGTCTGACCGGTTGTGGGGGCTTTTGGAAGTCTCTGAAGTTCCAGGGTCGGTGGGGCCCCCAGGAGGCCCATACTCCCATCAATGTCCTGGATCTGAGGGTGATCAGGTTGGTTCTTTCTCAGCTGACCACACACCTTCGGGGTCGGACTGTTCAGATCCGCTCGGACAACCAGACGGCGGTGGCCTACATCAATCATCAGGGAGGGACTCGGAGCAAGCGAGCCCTCAAGGAAGTGTCACTGATACTGTCTTGGGCGGAAGAAAATGTCCCTTGCATCTCGGCGGTTTACATTCTGGGGGTGGAGAACCAGGAGGCAGACTCCCTGAGCAGGGGGATGTCTCGGCTGGGGGAATGGTCCCTCCGCAACAAGGTATTTCACTCCCTGTGTCGCCGCTGGGGTCAGCCGGATGTGGACCTGTTTGCGTCCCGCCACAATCACAAGCTTCCCAGGTTTGTCTCCCTGTCTCAGGACCCTCTGGCCTTCGCAATGGATGCGCTAGCAATGCCTTTTCCTCTGCTGGGCAGGGTGCTGTGCAAGATAGCCCAGGAAGGGGTAACAGCCATCCTGGTGGCCCCCTGTTGGCCAAGGAGGGTGTGGTTCACAGACGTCGTGCAGTTGGCAGTAGATCAGTATGTCTTGGCCAAGGATCCAGATCTGCTCACTCAGGGACAACTGTGCCATCCCAATTTACAAACGCTGGCTTTGACGGCTTGGCTGCTGAAACCTCCATCTTGATGGATAAGGGGTTCTGTTGTTGATACCTTGATTAAGGCTAGGAAGAAGTCCTCGTCCTTTATCTACTACAGGATCTGGCATGCTTACATTGCCTGGTGTGAGTCCAAGTCTTTTCTTTGTCGGGTGTTTTCTAATTTTTGCAACATGGTTTGGATTCGGGTCTTCAACTTAGTACCCTCAAGGGACAGGTGTCGGCTCTGGCAATTTTTTTCCAAAGATCCTTTGCCAATCACCGGTTGGTTAAGACTTTTTTCCAGGGAGTTACTCATGTGCATCCGCCACGTAAGCCTATGCTACCGATTTGGGACCTGAATCTGGTGTTGCAGGGTCCTCCCTTTGAGCCTATCCGTGGGGCTGCTTTGCCCATTCTGACTCTTAAAGTGGACCAACACCCAGGATTTTCACTATCCTGGGTGTTGGTCCACTTCCGCGGGCCACCCCGATCGGGGGGCCCCGCTTTGTGAAACCCCCAAAAAACTCACCTTACCCCGCTCTTACGGTGCATGCGCGAGCGCTCCTCCAATCAGCACGGACGGACAAACCTGAATATAGGACTGACAAGCTGAGCGGCTGGCGCGGGTGCGCGCCCTGCTAGAGGGAAGCGCGAGAGGCGGCCGCAGCCCGCGCATGCGCCATTGGAATGGGGAGAAGGTAAGGTTTGTGGGCGTCCTGAGGGGTTTCACACAGCGGGGCACCCCCGATCGGGGTGCCCCGCCGGGAGGGAGCTGATAGGCCCGGTAACCTTATAGATTCCCGGGCCGATCAGCCGTGGGTGTTGGTCCACTTTAAGGTGGCCTTATTGGTGGCCATTACTTTGGTCAGGCGAGTTTCTGAGCTGGCGGCGCTCTTCATCAAACCTCCTTATTTTGAGCAGCACCAGGATAAGGTGGTGTTTCGGCTTAAGCCGGATTTCTTGCCTAAGGTTGTGTCTGCTTTTCATCTCAATCAGGACATTGTTTTGCCTTCTTTGTGTCCTAACCCTGCTAATTCCAAGGAGCGGACCCTTCATTCTTTGGATGTTGTCAGGGCCCTGAAGTTTTATTTGGTTGCTACTGAGTCTTTCAGGAAATCTGACGCTTTTTGTTCTTCCTGCTGGACCTAGGAAGGGTTTGCCTCCTGCTAAATCCACTATCAGCAAGTGGATCCGTCAGGCCTACTCTGCCAGGGGGAAGGTTCCTCCTTTTAGGATTACTGCTCATTCCACTCGTGCTATCGGTGCGTCTTGGGCCTTTCAGCACCAAGCTTCTGTTGAACAAGTTTGTAAGGCCGCAACTTGGTCTTCTGTTCATACTTTTTACAAGTTTTACAAGGTTGATGTTAAAGCCTCAGCTGATGCTGCTTTTGGCCGCAAGGTACTTCAGGCAGTGATGGTCTGAACTGCCTGTTGTTACTCTTTGGGGATCCCACCCTACTTTACGGACACTGCTGTTGGACGTCCAATACGTAAGAACTTCTTGAAGCAGGCCGTGCCATGCAATAGGAAAAAGACAATTCTGTGAGTAATCACCTATAGAATTGCTTTTACTATACATGGCACGGCCAGCTTCACCCCCCCCCCCCCCCACTTGTTATCGTTATTCTTGGTTGCCTCTTTATGGTGATTGTTCCAAGTTAGTTGGGGTTTGTTACCTTTTTTTATCTCCCGGTTTCTTGAATAACTGCTTGTCAACGCTGGATAGTTCTATTGGTGATCCTGTTTTTATATGGTACCGGGAGGAGCCACAACTCTTCTGCAGTGCACTGCGCCACCTTGTGGCGGAATATCCCATACGTAAGGACTTCTTGACGCAGGCCATGCCATGCATAGTAAAAGCAATTCTACAGGTGAGTACTCACAGAATTGTCTTTTCCCTGGCCCATGTGCCTCTCCTCTATTCCCTGCCAGGTAAAAGGCATAGCTAGGCTCCAAATTTGGGGCTTCAGGACCATGCAAAAAAGAGGTGTTGCAAAAACAGTCACTCTGTCAATTGGTGCTCTCAGTATAAGTAAGCATGACAAGTCACAGTGGTCCTGCAGCTGTCACTGACCACAGCAGGGCATGCACATTATCCTTAAGCTGCACCATGGCCTTCCCTTCCCAGCTCAGTTACTATCAGCTATTCTATTCTGAATGGGGATAATGTGGGAAGAAGTTAGTATGTGTCTGAACAGGGACTTCTAGGCACCGTTTTAGGTGTTCTAGCCACAATGAATTCACATGTAAATGTAGATGAAAATGTGTCTTTTTTTCTGCCAGAAAGGTTGCAAAAGCTGTCCAATCCTCATGTACGAGAAAAGGGGCGCAATGCTATTGGGAAGAAACCCCGATCCTTCAAAGAAACTTCTTCTGCCTCTCCTGCAAAACCAAGAACAACTTCACAACAGAGAGGCAGACCAGCATAAGACACTGAAGAACCAGCAATAAAAATAACAACATATCTACATGCCTGGGATTTACTAACAAAATATAGCATTGACTGAGAAATAGTCTTCCTACAGTTATATTTATTTTTTTCTGATAAAAAAAAAAAAAACCGTAAAAAAAATGTAAAATAAGTGTTTTATGTGTCAAACAAATGTAAAAATCTTTAAAGCAAATGAAAACCCAATTTTTGGTCCACCGCTTGTTTGGGGCCCCCCTGTCCCAGCAGCTAAGCGCTGCTGTTGACTAGGTGGTGGCCCGTTTTTCAAAGGAAACCAGGCTTTTCCATCGCCAAGGTCACGCCCCGTGACACTTTTGAGAGAGCCCATTGGTGCTGTGACAAGGTGCAGTTGGCTGGTGGCATCCCCGGCATGCTGCTTGGGAGTGCGGGTGCTCTTTAAGATTCCAGGCCTGGCCGCACAGGTTTTGACCCGCTTTAATATTATGTTAAATATCTTCCATAAATGTACCCACTCATCCAGTGAGCAAATCATTTGAAGTGCTACAACACCCATTTTGCCCTAAAGCTGGACCGCTTTGTGATTGTTGTGGGTGGGGACATCCAGATCACTGGCGAAATCTGGTCCGGTCAATGGCTATGGCACAAATATTAAGCAGAGTATAGGTCAACTTTAAGACCAGTCAGTTCTGGTGGCTTTTACTAGTTTAAAAACATGAAGTTGATGCAAACTTTAGACCCTTCAACTCCAACTTATACTAAAAGTAAAATATTTGCTGGTCTGCAGCTGGGATATTTTGAATGTTGTTCCCTAATAGCAGCCTAGCCAGCTGTGTTTCGATAAAAAAAAAAAAAAAGTTGTCTATCCAAACAAATCCTAGCTGCAAAAATGAAAATACCCGTTTATAGCTAAAAAGTCCATTATAATCTGTATAAACTTTTTAAAGAGTTGTTTCTAATATAGTATATTCCTTCTCCTTTTAACCAAACTTTTAACACAGGCAATGCATAGTGTTGGTGTTTAAGATATAAACAATAACTTTAAATTGTCAAACAGACAAACTCCATACATATTCTACTGTAGGACTCAAAATTAAAAACATTACATAGGCTTTATCCTAAAATGATTTCCCCCTAAAGGACAAATATTGTTATAAGTGTCTGAAATTGGACCTCTCATTTAAGGTAGCCTGGACCTTGAAGCCTTTTTACGAATATAAAAAGGTACAATATACTAATAGAAGCCCGAGTATGAATATACTCTATTTAAAAAAAACACACACACCCCCCCCCCCCACCATTTTCAATGAGCTGTGCCAGGCAGAGTGATGGCACAGCTTCTTGATAAAGAGGGGAGAGGTACCAGGTGTCATTTTTAATCAGGCTTTCATTTTTATTGTACTTGTCCTTTAAAATATAGTGGTGCCGGTATAATTTTATACCCATTGTAAGGTCCTATACCTTAGTGAAGGGCCTGCTCGAGTGCTGCTCCAGCCCCGTCAGTCACTAGACAAGTAGAATGTATGCACAAGAACCCGGGTCAGCAACCTGTTGTGATTTACTTAGCAACCTAAGACAACCTACAGTCTAAAAATGTAGTCAGAATTATTGAGGCAACAGCACCCCCTGCTTGAGAATTTATGCTACTAGGTCTTCAAATAACAAAATATTAAAACAAGAAATAAAGAGAATAACAGCAGCAAAGGCAGCAGCGTTACACACACACACAAGGAAGATTTCTAAGACCCACAGCAAAGTTAGGAACACTTGTAGAAAAAAAAAACACAACTGTTAAAGTTTAAAATATACAGTTATATTTATTAAAATACTCTATTTCAAAATAAAACAGAAACAATACAGTATTTGCAGCACTCTTGGGCGTGTAGTGGACAAAGAATTAAACTGCATCCAAGCACGAGATGGTTCTCAAATTCCTAGAGCGCAAAAAAGGATGGCCGCATCACAAGAGGTTGTTGATACCTTCAGGAGAACAGAACAGTAAAGTTACTGAAACATAAAAAAACTACATCTGTAACTACAGAGACATGTCAGATTCATGGAAATCTATGGACAACATACAAAGTTAAATTGGCTGTAAAACACCACGCTCGGAACACTTTAAATATATCCATAGACATTTAAAGCTATATAAAGATTAGATTAAAATACAATTAAATTAAAGTTCCAGGTTTGAAGTGCATGCACTTTGGGATTCTTGTACAAACTTGAGATCCATTGCTGGAGTTTGCTGTTGCTCTGTGCTTTATACTGAACATACAAAGTTTAACCCTGGGAAGAATTAAACACGGGGTCACACAGTGACCAGTGTTACTCTCAATGTGAGCTCTGTACACGCCATGCCCAACACAGGATGTGCGCCTCTCTGCTTCACATTCCGAGGCTGCACAGGAGCAGCCCATTCCCCTTAATCACCCATTTCTGGTTCCTGTGGAACGTTGTAAAATCAGATAATTTCGTGCAGCTAGAGTTTCAGGGAGTTACACAGCCATGTGGGCACAACCCCTCCTCCAATGGTCGCGTGAAGTAGGAAGAGTGATCCTGGATGTAGGCGAGTAGAGGGGAGATGGGGGTGGGATTAATTGGCAATCGGATGTCAGCTCCACTGGATGATTCCTTGTCCTATCGACATTCTGATATGGGATGTTTCACAGTGTGAATTCCCTTGTATAATTAGCTTGGCAATCGATCCCACAGCACATGTGCGGGCATACACATTCTTCTTGGCTACCCTACATGTATGTCAGTTAGGAGCTTTGTAGTGTGACAAAGCTTTGCCACAGCTGTCAATCGAGGTTCAAGGAGAGTTTATAGGGAAACTATGGGGTTTCACACGGTGGGGTACATCCCAAACTGGAATACCCCTCGGGAAATCTCCCGAGAATTGAGTCATTTATTTGGGGTTTGTTCCAGGAAGGAACAGTTCAGGCAAAGGGTTAAATTATCCCGTTTTCTGCTCACCTAATCCTGATAGTCAAGGAATGTGTCTTTCATTCAGCAGTACTTTAGATTTCCTGATAAGCACTAGTAAACCTGGTCACTCCTGCTGACTTTCCCACGCAGCGTCCTGCGCTGCTTTTGGACTCTGAACATCCCTGACAAGTTTAATTTTTTGAGGGAACACTTCCTGAGGAGATCAACAGGAAGGAGCAATTCACTAGGGCTTATCAGGGCATCTAGAGTAGGAGACACAGACCTCCAACTGCCAACATTAGGTGGGCAGAAAGCAAGTGAAATTAATTCATTGTATTTTCCCCTATTTAGTTATTATCAATTAAAGTTTCACCTGCTGTCCTCACAGTTCTCATCACGTAGGACTAAAAAGAATCAAAGCACTCTGGTTCCATTTCAGATGCAATAGTATCATGAACACATCAGTCCTAGTAATTAATATACTTTGGGCCATTGTGGTTTTTTTTATGACCTGTGTGTATTGATATACTTAAAGCCATACATTTCACTATTGGGTATCTCTGCTCATCAGAACCATTACTGCTAATTACACTGGAACAACCTTCAGTCGTTTATCATTATTTATCAACTCACCATAGTTGTTTTTGCATAGCTTAAGTGCTTCACTAAATCCCTCGCACAGAGTCAGGTCACTGTTTGTGGTGGCACATTGCAGGAACTCCCTCATTTCATAGTGACACGGGCCATATTGTGACTGTGGCTGCTGGGGATAAGCCGGAGCCCGTGGAGCTTCCTACAGAATGATATGAGAACATTTATTAAACACAGTTACAAAGTATATGACTGGCCACCTAGATCAATTGTCTCCTCCATCCTCAATTTCTGACAGCACAGCATTTCTGAAATAAACCAGCAGGCCTCTGAGCCCAAATTACACCTCTGGGGGCAGGATCGGACTGGCCCACAAGGTTACCAGGAAAAAAAAAAAAAAAAAACATGATGGGCCCCTGGTTCCAAGGGCCCATTTAGGTGCCTTCACCACCAAAATCTAAACTATGTACGGCATCCCAAGTGCACACACACAGACAATACAGTCTGACATAATGTTTCAGTGCATGGACCCTGAATGTGGTTGATAAATCACATCATGGGATCAGTAAGCCATGAGTTGAATTCAGGGGTAAATTATGAAAAATAAGAGTATATACTGTAAGAGGTGTGATTTTCCCCTACAAACAAAACCTCTTAAACAATCGTTTTAGCTGCTACATTCTAGTCAATGGCAAACCAAATAAAGCCCAATTACTTTTCCAGCCTTCAAGGTGGACCAAAACCCAGGATTTTGACTATCCTGGGTTTTGGTCCTTGCCCCAGACTGGGGGTGTTCCGCTGTGTAAAATGCCCCAGGCCGCCCGAACAAACGTACCAGGGGGAGCGAGTATGCCTGTCCTGGAGTCTCAGACTCTAGGGTGGGTTTTGGTCCTCTTTAACAGCCTCTGATCTTAAAAAGCACCAGGCATGTATGTACGTGTGTACATTTTTCAGCTTAAATGTGTTTTCCCCTTCCACAGAGAATGACAAAAATCGCAGTGTGCACCTCATTTTACAATGGGTATAAACTTTGCAGGACACCAAAGAAGTGAGTGATAACAGCTAGATCTCTATCTTCAAACATACTAAATCTGGCCAAGGAAATAAAGGGCACATAAACTTATAATAAACCCACCTTTTCCACAGTTGACCAGTTCAGGTCTGATGCGCCGAAACGTACCTATTCAGAAGATCGGGCCCCAGTCATACCCTTCCTGGAACAGCTGCTTAGTGCAGGGCTGTAACTAAAACACCATACCCTGGGCTCCATTACCTTGTGTAGTTACCTAGCATTACCTTACCTGTAGTTACCTCCATTACCCAGCAGAGGGTTAATTTCTGGGCACCTTTTTTAGTTTAGTATTTTCCAGTTGCTTATAGAAAATAATCAAGGACTATGCAATGAGCAAGACATACCAACATGCTCTGGAATGCTACAAATACTTTACTAAGACCACAATACACAATAATGTACAGACTGGTTTACACCAAAAACAAATGCTGTAGCATGCCACCGCACAACCAGGGCTCATCTTACAGCATGTGATGGCTGACCGCCAGGTCCTTCACGTGTCTGGATATAAACCACTTAAGTCCACATTCTGACATCCACTGTGCAGTTCATATCTTGTTATGTAAGGAAGGTCAGTTACTGTTTTACATAGTGATCACAGCCACCTACATTATCAGAGCTCAGAGAAGTAATGCTGAACACTAACCTATATGCCGGGACTAGCCTTCCCTGGTCTAGGTAGAAGTATAGTGGAAATGTCGGTAACTAACCAGTTCAATCTGCACTAAACGCTGAGATCTGTTTGAAAGTAGTCTGTCAAACCCCAGTACATAGCAAAGCAGCTACATGCATGGCAAAACTTCCATATCAAGTGGGAGATGTGGTCAAATAATAGACTAGGAGGTCCGGAGTTACTTATCCAGGAATTACCATGACAATACTCAAGTACTCAAAACAGACTTAACCAAAGCACTGAATGCTGTCCATTTGTCCTCCTATCATAATTCCCTATTCCAAGCTGGGTCTGCAAGCTGTAGTGCATGCTGGGCCTTTTCCCCTGTCAAATGGAAACCAAACCGGAAAGAACTGCCTGCAAGGAAGGGGAGAGGGTTCAACAGACCTTCAACCTCTCTGGGACAAGGTTACCAAGGAGAGTGTAGGTTTACTTTCAGAGGTGGGATAAATAGACAATCACTTCCAGGAATTATCAGCTCAGTGTAAAGTGGACCAAAACACACCCTGGAGTCTAGCAGTCATAATCCATACTGCAGATTCAGGATGCCCTGCTCTGTCAAACCCCCCAGGTTGGCCAAAAACTCACCTTCTTTCCTGGTCCAACGGCACATGTGCAAGCACTGGCCCGCATCCCCACTATCCCTTTAGCAGGGAGTGTGCCCGTGTCAGGCATTTGTGAATGGGCTGCGCGGGCACAATCCCTGTTAAAAGGTAGCGGGGGGTGCGGCAGCCAGCACGCTTGGACCCGCTCACTTTAGACGAGCGGATCTGAGCGCACTGACTGGAGGAGAGGCTGTGCATGCGCTGTAGGACCGAGGAAGGGTGAGCGAGATCGGGCAACATGGGGGGTTTCACACAGCAAGGCATCCCATCAGGGACCAAAACCCAGGATAGTCAAAATCCTGGGTTTTGGTCCACTTTAAGTCCTTTCTCTTTGCAATAAAGGGATGGTTGACTAAATAAATTGTGGATCATGGGAGCAGTCATGATGGAATTACAGCAGCATGCCACCGCATTGTCTACTACAGAGATGTACGAGTCAACGCATTCGTCTCTCCCTTGTCCTCACAAAATAAGTCAACAGGGTAGCATGCCACTGCTCCCATAACAGTAGCGATTTAGACTGAGTTCTTACTTTAGATTGTTTTTTATGATGCACCACTCAGTTCTTAGGATGTCCAACTTTTGTCATGGCTAAAATGCTGAGGACATTACCGTAGCCTACTCCCATTCCAGGCAGTGAAATAAAATCTCTGCAATCAGCAGGGAAACATATATTTTAAAAAATGTGTTATGCCATTAGCTTTGGCTTCACAGTGATGATCAAGTATGGATTGATCATAAGGGAATCCATTGATAAGGTAGAGTGAAAGAGGCAGACAGAGCAAGAGATGGTCACTTACCTGCACTGCTGGCTTTGCTGGCTCTGAGCTGCCACCGCTGAAAGCACCAGTAAGTGCCCCACCGATAACATGTCCCACGGCAGAGCCCACTGCCACTCCAGCGGCTGTAGTAGCCATCTGGGCCATCAGTCCGGGCCCCTGAGATGGAGCAGGAGCCGTAGACACAGCTGAAGGGGGTGGTGGAGCTGGAGTCGGAGCATGAGAAGCTGCTGGGCTGAATAAAGAATTCAAGAATTGTCAACACAAAGCCAAATTAACGCGGACTGAGCTTACAGCATGCAATGAAAGTTCCATACAATCTGACCTGGTCTGTCACTTTTTCATTGTGCAGAATAATCAGATCTGCAAGGGGACATGCCAATTTGGAATGCCCAAGTGTTTACGGGCTATAAACTTACCTTTCATTCCGGGTTCTCCAGATGGCTGGAGATGCGGGATCTCCACTGATTCTGCTGTGCACAGAGCAAAGGGAGCTGGGGATGCTGAAACGAGCAGCCTGCACCTTTATGTCCACGCCCAAATTCAGGATGTAAGGTAAATGTATAGCCCAAAAAACAGCTTTTGTTGGGTTTCAAAGGGCAGGGCATCCCGAATTGCCATTCTCCTTGCATGCCGCCCTATTTATATTATGTTATGACTTATATGACACTGCCTGCAGCAAATATAAAAGATAGCCTGCTTCCTAGTAACTGGCAGGGATCTGAACCTGGGTAAGCCAGGGAGCAATCTATTAGCACCAGCGCTGAGAGTGTCACAACCAGACCAGCTTGGCCCACAGTACTACGTGGGATCAGCCCTGTGGCCTGGCAGGAGACTTTTTTATGGATACCATGAATAAAGGGCAAAACAACGGGAGGTCCGAAAAAATTGCTAAATAGACTGGTTGGCTTTTTGGTGATGTGAGTGAGTAGGAGATCCCTGTAACCACTACTAGATGATCAGCATTACAGTCAGGACAACCTCTAAGTTCAGAATAAAAAGTAAAATATTAAAAGGTTCATTGTTGTATAAGCTACTGATGCAGCTTAATTCCACACATGACCCTGCAATATGAGGACAGTCATCAGTAGACATCATTCAGTTAGTCACCAGCAACAGCTGTAACTGTGAATAAAGGCTTCCCTTAAAGAGCCCACAATACAGTCAGTGATTTGAGCATCTGTCATTCTAAGCTTTGAAAGGGGCAGACTGGTCATAGCGAGTCTGGGAGAATTCTTGGTAGGCACTGCTTTTGGCTCGGCTGGCAGGGTCACCATCAGGGCAATACAGGCAGGATGGGGCTTGGCCACAAAAGAAAGCCTGACCTGTCAGCTTTAATAGTAGCCCCTCAGCAATTTCTGCCTCACCTGCTTCAGGCGCTCTCAGCCGTTAGATTAATCATGCAGCCTGTCTCCACTACTCACCTCACCCCTATGAGCTCCACTCAGGACCTATGGAAGGGGGCCCAAAAATTTCTGATGGTGGCTTCCATCTGGGCTACAGCTTGTGGTTTCAGCTATGGAGAGAACTTGTTGACTGGCCAGAAATCACATTAAAGAAGAACAAAACCCATGTTTGTCCACTTCACTGGGGTAAAATGCATATTATTCTTACCTCCCCAGAGATCTCAGAGTGCATGTTCAGATTACCAGCCAATCAGAATGGCAACCAGCAATCTGTTCTGAATGAATGCAGAGCTGGGCTGTGCCTGTGCACCAGCCAGAGAGGTGATGGGGATGGTGCCACAAAACACATATGTGCCATGAGATTGCCAGATCAGTAAGTACACTGTATACAGATCAGGGTATGCTACGGGAATTGCCTAGCCCTAGAATCGAAGAGATTATGAGTTTCAGTCCGCTTTAAAGCAATCCAAAACTCATTTGATAAAAATGGGGGGGGGGGGGGGGGGGGGGGGGGGGGGGCATCCCAATTACTGATGTATTCCAAAGCATTCTCACTCTTCATGCCAGATTTGGGCAGCCAAAAGAGGACCCTGCTCCAGGTGACCACTAGGTGCACAGTTGCAGCAACCTGTGGCTTTTGACCATTTTTGTCAATCAAGCCACTATCAATCTGGTTGTACGTTAGCACAATCATGTAATATATGGGGCTACCTCATTGCACATCATGTGACCATATATTGGTTAGCTGGACCCTAATGGCACAGTTACCTTATATGTGCATAAAGTTTGTACAACCATTTTTTAAGGTGTATGGGCAGCTTCAGCATGTAAATCATTTCCCATACACTCCATAGCCCTGCTCGGGAAGCAGTGCCCGTCACCTGTTATGTAATGCACGTGCAGCCCCCTGAAGGTGACTCTGTCCCTGTGACCTTGCTCCTCTCTCCAGCCTGGGCAGGAGGGAGACGATGGCAAACAGACATTACCTGGCAGCTGGACGAGAGGAGACACTGCGGCTACCTCGGGGCATGATGACCTCTGCCGGGATCCACACCGAGCTCGATCACACCGACACACGTTACAGCGCACACTCGTGTGTCCAGGAGCTTAGGCAGGCGCCTGTTGATGACGTCGGAACCTGCAAGTGGTCTATCTTTGGCATGTTGCTTTGCTCCTGCTCTGTAAATCTGCCGGAGCAGCAGCCTTCTGGGTCCTAAATCCATCCCAGACAGAATGCTGGCTTCTGTGGCGCACTCCCATCCAAATGGTAAAGGTCACTTATATTGATTCTGCCCATTTTTGAACATAAAAGGTCTTGTAAATGAATTTGTGACAAGGGTATCTCCCTAAAGTGCTTTTCTCCCGTGTTATACTAGGTTTGATCAGTCAGAATTGAATATAAAGCCCTAGGTTTTGGTCCTTTTGCCCCCGGGGCACCCCAATTGTAGATGCCCCGCTGTGTGAAACCCCCCAGGTCGCCCGAACTGGCTCACCTTCCCTCGGTCCTACGGCACATGTGCAACCTCCTGTCCAATCAGGGCACTGGGCTACGCTGACACATTCAGTACTTAGCTCGTCTAAGGAGCCAAGTTTAGATGAGCCCTTGTTAACAGTGGGATTCCAGGGCTAACCCACTCCACCATCCATCCACACAAGTGGCCACACAACACTAAATCAAATTCATTCAATTTGTTAGAGAAATGTGCATACTGTACAAATCAACATATACACACACAATATACATACATCGCACTTTAAAAAATATATAAAAACCCAAGTGGGAAGGAACTCCAGGGCTAACTGAATCTGATATCATTAATCATATTTGCACCAAACGTAATGATTCATGATTATATATATCGGCAGGCGCTTGAAGGATAAAGTGCTAGTGCATGTGCAATCACCATTTAATAGTTAACTATCTTAGTTGATCACATGCACTAGCACTTTATCCTTCAAACGTCTGCCGATATATATAGTCATGAATTATTACTTTTGGTGCAAATGTGATTAATTATATCAAATTCAGGTGGCCTGGAGTTGATATGTTGATTTGTGTAGTATGTACATTTCTCTAATAAATTGAATTAATTTGATTTAGTGTTGTGCGGCCACTTGTGTGGATGGTAGAGAGAGTTAGCCCTGGAATCCCACTGTTAACAAGGGTTTATGAGTTGTCTTGTCCCCAAGGCCAGCACCATTGGGTAATATTCAGGCTTTGCATATCCCCGCTACCCTCTAACAGGAAGCATTCACAAATGCCTTGCGCCATGCTAAAGGGATAGCAGGGATGCGGCACAGATCGCGCCTCTAGGTGACACCAGGTGATTTGAGGGGTTTCACACAGAGGGGCCTCCCGATTCTGGATGCACCTGGGGGGATGGAATCAAGCAGCCTGGGAAGCTGATCTCCGTGGGTTATGGTCCACTTTAACACTATGCAATGTCATAATTTCCATCTTTTCCAGGTGGGAAAGAAGGACAATTGTTAATTTAAGCCCCCCCCCCCCCCGATAGGAGATAGGGTGTAACAGTTACAACAATACAAACACTTTGTATAGGCAAATGAATCATTTTTTGCTGCAGATCTGCATGTTACACCTCTAAGAGGGACAAAAAAGAACAATGAGGGACATGGCCTCCAAATAGGAACAGTCCCTCCAATTTAGGGACACTTGGGAGTCTTACATCAAATCTATTATTATCAAACCAAATGTAAGATTCAAGGGGGTAACTACAGGATGTGCAGATGTAGCACATGGGGAGCTCGCCATTGTTGCCCGTCCACCTCATGTCCCTATTTAAGTTTTTGTGCGCACCTGTGATTAATGGTGTGGGTGCCAGGACCCTTATGGGTCCTGACCCCAAGTACCAGGGTGGAAGAGGTTATAGGTCCTATGGCTTTGCCTCGGATGCCCCACCCAGTGGCTCTCCCTTGAGGCCCAGGCTAGTACAAGGCAGGTTCTATGGCCAGCCAGAGAAAACCCTGTGCCAAAGCCATAGCTAGTACTTTAGCCTAAGAGCGCTAACCAGTGGTCCATGGTGACTCCTTATGGTAGGACCTGAGGACCAAAGTCCCATCTTCTCTTTTGGGTAGTAGGAAGCACAGCACAGCACAGGAGCCACTCAATGAAAGGTAAAATATTAATATACTTGCCAATTACTTTAAGGACCTTGTCCCTGCACATACAACAATTCACTGCCCTTATCCCCCTTGGGAAAGTGTAAGACCACTTTTTGGTGTGGTCCAGTGGACCTCTAGCCAATGGGATTCTCAGTTTAGGATGATTTATTTGGAGTTGGGGGATGTAGGGGCCCCAAAGGCCATGGCAGGACAAAGGAACTGGAAATCTGCTTTAAGGTAGAACAATCTTCCCATCATCTAGGGGCAGACTAGCCATAGAAATTGAAGCTAGGACCTTGAGTGACAGTCTCCCAATCTTATGCAGCAGTGTGACTGTATTGCTTAAACCGGACCAACAGCCTTGTACAGTTTTGTACAGTTGTCAAAAAACTCCCCAAAACCCATTTGCCCCATCTGCATGCATGATACTGAATCATTGTCAGTACTTACACTTACTCCTGCATACACACAAAGCTGAATCGCTGCCTCACTGATTATCTCCTGTTAGTGGTAGTTTTGGTGCTATCTTTCTCAGCATTCCATTCGTGCTGCTGCCTGGATTCAACTGACAAACCCCCAAAATGCACAGTGGCAGGAAAACCCAGCAGCACTTCCTCTTTGCAGGCGGCTTGCAGCATCATGAGATGACATTTTGTTTGTAAAATGAGCCATGGTAGGAGTTACCAAAAGTTTAAATAATTGTTATTTGCAGCAATCTGAATTCTCCTGGGGAGAGATGGATCACTGTTTCTTCTAAGGGTTTTGGTCCGGTTTAAGTCAACTGTCACTTGGGGACAAAGCTTCCACACAGAGCCCCACCCCCACTGCCATCAGGTTAGTTATTCTATTATTCTAATGCCCAAACCGGATTAGCACAGGACTGGACAGGACTTCTTTGTCTATAAGACTGACCATATTCAGGTTCATAATCTGTTCTTGCAGTGCTATAGCCTCAGCCTTGGAGTGATCAACCAATGCCTTGACTGATCAAGAAGCACATGGACGGGGGGGGGGGGGGGGGATTTCTAGCCTGAGGCTAATAAGGCTTGGATTTATTTTTGGTTCTAGTTTGCCACTGCCCTCAGCAGTCTCACCTCCAGCCACCTCCTAGCCACACAGTTTAAAAGTAAAGTCCACTTTTGAATAAAAAAAATACAGAACACTGCTGCTGGATATGTGTAAGGTTAAAAGAGCTACCTCAACTCAGCAACGGCCTCCAAATGTCCTGATTTTCGCAGAAGAATCATGCTTTGGGGCCTTTGTCCCATGGTCCCGTGGTGCTCTAACATGTCTCGGAATCCTGTGATCTCTCCGGTGATTATGGCGGTGGCCAGGACATTCAGAAAGTGGCTGCTGTGCTCTTCGCAGAGTAGTAGCTGGAGGGAAGTGGGAATGAGGAGGGGGCAGTGCCCAGGGCAGCTGCAGCAGATTGGGGCAGAGTTAGAGTAGGCCTATGAGGTCATTTCTGTTGGTCGCCGTGTGGTGTTGTTGTCAGGCAAGATGAGCTGCTGTTTCGTGGGGAGTGGTGCAGTTGAAGAGAGGGTACAGTTGAGGAGAGAGAGATATGGTAGGGCTTGCCTGTGTGTGTGTGGGGAGGGCTTGCCTGTGTGTGTGTGGGGAGGGCTTGCCTGTGTGTGTGTGTGTGTGTGTGTGTGTGTGTGTGTGTGTGTGTGTGTGTGTGTGTGTGTGTGTAGGGAGGGATTGCCTGTGTGTGTGAGGAAGCTTGCCTGTGTGTGTGTGTGTGTGTGTGTAGGGAGGGCTTGCCTGTGTGTGTGAGGAAGCTTGCCTGTGTGTGTGTGGGGAGGGCTTGCCTGTGTGTGTGTGTGTGTGTGTGTGTGTGTGTGTGTGTGTGTGTAGGGAGGGCTTGCCTGTGTGTGTGAGGAAGCTTGCCTGTGTGTGTGTGGGGAGGGCTTGCCTGTGTGTGTGTGTAGGGAGGGCTTGCCTGTGTGTGTGAGGAAGCTTGCCTGTGTGTGTGTGGGGAGGGCTTGCCTGTGTGTGTGTGTAGGGAGGGCTTGCCTGTGTGTGTGAGGAAGCTTGCCTGTGTGTGTGTGGGGAGGGCTTGCCTGTGTGTGTGTGTGTGTGTGTGTGTGTGTGTAGGGAGGGCTTGCCTGTGTGTGTGAGGAAGCTTGCATGTGTGTGTGTGTAGGGAAGGCTTGTCTGTGTGTGTTGGACTTGCCTGTAAGCGCGAGTGTGTGGGGGGCTTTCCTGTATGCTTGTGTGGGGGGGGGGGGGCTTGCCTGTATGCATGTGTGGGGGGGGCTTGCCTGTATGCGTGTGTGGGGGGGCTTGCCTGTATGCTTGTGTGTGGGGGGCCTGCCTGTATGCTTGTGTGGGGGGGCTTGCCTGTATGCATGTGTGTGGGGGGGCTTGCCTGTATGCGTGTGTGGGGGCTTGCCTGTATGCATGTGGGGGGCTTGCCTGTATGTGTGTATGAGGAGGCTTGCCTGTATGCGTGTGTGTGGGGGGTTTGACTGTATGCGTGTGTGTGGGGGGGGCTTGCCTGTATTCGTGTGTCTGGGGACTTGCCTGTATGCTTGTGAGTGGGGGGGCTTTCCTGGATTTTTTGTAATTCTTAGGTGGTGTTTCCCTTTAAAGGTGTGGCTGGGGGTGTGGCTCAGGACGTTGTTTTATTGACATGTGTCCCTCTTTTCTGTTTTCAAAAGTTGGGAGGTGTGGTGTTCTGTGTGTACAGGGCTCACATATTTTATGCCCACCAAAAATATGCACTTTCAAAAATGCCGAAGGAAGTGGATTTTCCTTTTAAGTGGCGCAACACCCATTTTAATCAAAATAGTCGGTCCAGGTGCAGGGGGTCTCAATTGATGATGTGCCCCCCCTCGTAGCCCAAGATTTTCTTAAACCCTGTGTTCCTCGTGTAAAATCCATCCCTGTAATTTGGGTGTAAAATGGGTGTTGGTCCATAAAATACAGCAGGCACAGCAGCAGATCCAATTCGAATAGGTGTTGGCAGCTACCATTTGTGCTGCAGCGTCCAAAGCCCATGGAGACCTAGAGGCAGTATATATAAGTAATCCTATAAGCGACCTGCTGTGTGAGGGGATGTAGGTCCTCCTGCCCATCGGAGGTCGTCCAGAAACCGAGGACCTATGTGATGGATTCCCAGGCAAGGAGAGTAAATAATGCCCAAAGGTAAAACCAGAGGGGGGGGGGGGACAGATCGATGAGGCTTGGCGGAGGTTTTAACTTTCCCCGATGTTCCTCTTTAAACACACATGATCACCTGCAATGCCAATGTGCATCTGCCAAGTATACAGGGCTCAGCTTCTGTCCAGGAATGGGTTGATTGTGTGAACTTTTTTTTCATTTTTTTTATATTTAAACTAAAGTGGTTGGGGATGGTTTATTATGGGATGGTTTATTATTGCGTTTAGGTCTGCCTTACTGGCAGATGAGGTAACAGTCTCTACCGATTGAGGAACACAGTGATGATTTCACCTCTCCATATGGCCAGAGAATCATTTGATGACTAATTGGACAGTATTCCTCATTTCGGTCCAGGCCAGCTGACAGACATGCTCGGGGCATCACGCTTGCTCATCCCACCTACGTTGAGTTCAGCTTTGTTCGGATTAGTTGCAGTAATCTTATGTCACCACCAGATGGCAGTGAGTTGCTGCTCCCTGGTCAGTGTATTTCAGGTCATTGAAATGTGTCCTCCATGAGTTTATCACTGGACAAAATTAAAAGTAAGGCTCAGGAAATGTTCTGTTGCACTCCGAGCTCATATATTTTTCTAATATAATTATTTATATATTAAGCTATATACAGCAATGAACTTTATATCTGTTATTAATTATTGTAGATCATTTTGGTCCTAGACGCAAAGCAGACTGATGCCAAGACCGTGAGACTTGGCACGCAGCCTCCTTTGTGCCCAGTTCTACCCAAAGCCACATGCAGAGTTCTGTTCACCATTCTCCCTCTGTACTGCATCCAATATTCCCATTGATATAGATCAAAATAAATGTACATGCATGTATTTATATTGGCTGCACCACAACATACCATAAGGCTTCATCACAAAGACCTCCCCAGCTCTGGCCTGAACATCTGCATGTTCATAGACAGCCCCCACATAAAAGAGCCCCTCATATACACACACTCTATGGATGTGTATACATGTATCCTCAGGCAGCGGCCTGCCTCTCTTAAAGTGACCTCAGAAAGCCTTTGGAAACCACATCTGACAGGCTGGGTGTAGTGTTCCTGAATTTCCAGTATCACCCAGCTGCTGTGGTTTAATATGCTCCACATAGACCTCTGATTGGTTTCAAGTGTGCTGGAGCAGTTGAAACACTGGTGGGTAGTACACATAAAAGCGGCTACATCTTCAGACAGACAATAACAGTGTAAGACAATTAGAAACAGATTTAATTATACAAATATTTCTTTTCCACTGCCACCAACCTGCAGGGGTCTTCACACTGGTTCCAGACTTCATGTTTGAGGGCAGGGTACAGTTCACTCAGGGGCGGGTCGGGTTCAGGCACAGTGCATTCACAAGTTTTGATCAGAGTCCAAGGTCTAGTCTAATCTAATTATCTTTTGTACCATTTCTTTGTTTCCTTTAAATACCTGTAAATAAGATTTATATACAATAAAGTGGACTAGAGTCTAGTCTAAACATCTGTAGCAGCCAACAGGACCACAATTGGGGAATTCCCATCCACTGTAATGTTCCTATAAATGGACCAAATTTAGTGCTCCATATGACTGAAGGAGGCAAGTGGGGTTTGTTGGTCGGATGACATGTGCCACACTAGGCATCTGTTCAGCAAACCATATTGGCTACCAGTGGTCACACGGGGCACTGCCTGTGGCTGCCAAGCCTCCAGGAGTGCCCAAGGGTAAGTATATTGTCTACATTTTGGGGCATTTCCAGGCATCTAGTGGCCGACCTTCCAAATTGGATTGCCCAGGGGGCAGAGGACAAAACAGCCATATGAGCAATTTCGTTTTTGGGCCCTCATTATTGATTTAATATAAATTGAATCTTAATTAAAGAGGATAAACATCTGTGGGAACTCCCCAATTTACCCCCCCCCCCACAGGAGTATCCCGGTTTGGGATGTTACAGCATCTACAGTGCGATGCAAGAAATGAAGGAGAGGTACATGGGTGTTTCTTGCTGCATTTCATTGCCATTTCATAGAATGTCACTTTAACGACTTAAAGGGAGTGTCCCTTGACAGCCTATAATGTAAAGCTGGATGAAAGATGCAGCTCCCAACAGCCAGCACGGGGAGAGCAGAAAAGGCTCATTTAACCCTTTGCCATCAGGTTTACCAGATGCTTATTCATATCTGTCCAGTGAATGCAGTTGGTTTCTGGAGAAGGCCACGGTTGCTGCTGTAGATGTTCCTAGAAATAAAAAGATATATTGTAACCTGTTTCAAGCTTTCTAGGGGTCCTTATAGAATGGGCCTTCCCAAATGAGGATGCCTAAGGGAAGAGAGTACAGCAGATATAAGGTCTTAGTTCATTTACAGTTTACAACAAATCACAAGAAATGTGATGAAAAGGATAATTGGTTCCCCACCTCCTCCATTGTCTGCTTCAAACAGAGGCTGAAATCTCAGCAATAAAACTAAGGGCCTTATTCATGAAGGGATAGCGTCAGGTAGTGCCTTGTAAATGACAGGTAAGCGACTGGTAGCGTCAGGTGAACGCCGGACATGCCACCAATTACACATTTATCAAGCAGAATCTGTTGAGCGACTGGGATAACGCCATGTAACGTCCATCATTATCCCAGCCTCAGCGTACAGCGCCGTCGTACCTGTTGCTCTCCCATACATTTCAGTGGACGTTCTTTTATTTCTCTTTAAACAGGGTTTTTGTTTTAATATTTTTTTTTTATTCTCAAATAATGTTGGGATCTTTCCTGGCCTTGAAAAAGCCATTTTTTCATTTTTTTTACATTTTATATATTTATGCAGAATTGATATTACAGGTCTGGCATTAATGTGTTCATGTTACAATGTTATAACAATGTAATTCCATATGTTTTCGCTTTGTTACTGGTGGATACATGTTAAAAAACAGCCTTTAAACACACAGCCTCCAGCGCTCTGAGAAGCATTTTTGAGCGCCAGTGGTGTGTGAGGCTGTTTTTTTGATGAATATGGTGTGAGTCACACTGACCAGTCGCTAACATTCACTCCCATACAGCGCTGTACTGGTGATATAGCGACTCCCCACAATGTATTCATCAATGCTGCACAGCGACTGAGTCGCTCTGACCTAGCGAACCACGGCCGAGCACAGCGACTACTAGCGGGCGCTCTGAAATGCCTGCTACAGACACTCATCTGTCACTACCTGCCGCTAATAATGAATCAGCCTGTAATTGTTGATACTCCACCCAGGTCATTCCATCTTCACCCTACTACAATCAGATTAAAGGTACAGAACGCCAATGACTCAGAAAAGATAGAGATAATGAACTACTTACATTATTATTATTATTTATTTATATAGCGCCATCAACTTCCGTAGCATAGAAACATAGAAGGAGACCATACGGTCCATCTAGTCTGCCCTTATGTAACTGTATGTACTCTTTATCTTAGGATAGATGTGTGCTTATCCCAGGCATGTTTAAATTCAGTTATTATTTGAATAATGTCTTTTTGCAGGTAATCAGTACCCCTAAATCTCTCTCCTCCGAGGTCCTGGCTAACACAGTGCTGCCCATACGGTACTCAGAGCAGGGATTCCTTCTACCCAAGTGCATGATTTTACATTTAGAGACATTAAACTCTAGTTTCCACAGTTTTGACCATCTATCCAGTAAAGCTAAATCATTTTCCATGTTGCAGACACCTCCAGGAATATCCACCCTATTACTAACCTTTGTATCATCAGCAAACAGACAAACTTTTCCTACCAAGCCTTCTCCTATGTCACTTACAAATATATTAAAAAGAATGGGGCCCAGGACAGAGCCTTGCGGCACACCACTTGTAACTCGCCTTTGTTCAGATTGCACGCCATTTACAACAACGCTCTGATACCGATCCCTCAGCCAACTGGAAATCCACTGAACTATCCAGGGATTGAGTCCTACCTTCAATAACTTATCTATGAGCTCCTTATGTGGTACAGTGTCAAAGGCTTTGCTAAAATCCAGATAGGCGATATCCACAGCACCACCTTCATCTAACACTTTAGTGACATTGTCAAAGAAATCAATAAGATTGGTCTGACATGATCTGCCCTCAGTAAAGCCGTGCTGTTTTGGGTCCAATAGCTCATTAATTTTTAGATGGGAAATTATCTGTCTTTTTAAGTGTGTTTCCATTAATTTGACCACTATAGATGTTAAACTAACTGGCCTGTAATTACTGGCTTCTTCTCTACTCCCCTTTTTATGGATTGGTATGACATTGGCCATTCTCCAATCATCTGGAACCTCACCAGTTGAAAGGGAATGGTTAAGTAAATCAGTCAGAGGGGCTGCAATCACAAACCTAAGTTCCCTTAGAACTCTGGGGTGGATTCCATCTGGACCCATCGCCTTACTTACCTTTAGATGTGCCAGCTCGGCTAAGACATCAGCCTCCAGAAACTCCGGAGCTGTGCCCTCCCAGCTGGATGCTGTGCTATGGCCATGCCTGCTACTATCTGAAAATACGAACAAAAGTAGCTATTCCGATGGTCAGCCACAGCCTTATCTCCGTCAATATATTTATTTTCCCTATTTCTAATTTTTGAGACTGCATTGTTTTTCTTCTTTCTGTCACCAATATATCGGAAAAAGGTTTTATCTCCCCTCTTCATAGATTTGGCCATTTCTTCCTCCTTTTAGCGCTTTACATGGTATGATTACAGACAGGGTAAAACATATAGTACAGAGAACAATACAAAATTAGATGCCACAGGTTAAAACCAAGGGCCTTATTTATCAAGGAATAGCGACAGATAGCGACTGGGGAGCCGGCCAGTAAAGCCAGGTACCGCAACTAGAACGCCGGCTCCCCTCCACAATCACACATTTATCAAGCCGATACTGCTTAGCGACTGAGATAGCGCCACCTAGCAACTCATTCATCATTATCCCAGCCTCATCCCACAGCGCCAGCGAACATCCTTGAACAGCGACAGATATGACCTCTCGCTACCTGGCGGTCTCCAATGCATTTCAATGGCAGAATGTATTTTAATTAATAATTATTTTTTAATATATATATATTTTTTTTTTTTAATTTTAAAAAAAAAATCTGTGAACACTTCTTCCTTTGAAAATGTATTTTTTGGGGATTTTAAAAAACATTTTTTTTTTTTTTTGCAGAATTGATATTACAGGTCTGATTTTAAACTATTCAGGTTTGAATAGTATTTCAAAATCAAAAAACTACTTTTAACACATCGCCTACTGCGCTCTGGGATTTAAACATGCATTTCACAGCGCTAGGAATTTTTAAGGCTGATTTTTTAATGAATATGGTGGGTGCCGGTCGCTATGTCCAGTCGCTATCATGCGCTCCCATACAACAGTGAACCTGTCAAATAGCGACTCAGCATCTTGTATTCAACATTACGGCACACCAACTGAGTCGCTATCATCCACCGAACAATGGCCAAGCACAGCGACTACTAGCGGTCGCTGTCAAAATACCGCTACAGTCGCTCAACAGTCGCTATCTGTCGCTATTAATGAATCAGCCTCCAAGTGTTGTGAGCACAGGAGACAATAGAGAGGAGTGCCCTGCCCTTGCGGGCTCATAGTTACATTGATCTATCCCAAACCTGTATGTTCACCACTACTTTATAGATCTATGGTTGTGCCATGTATACCTGGTGACAATAAGCTCATTCTTATTCTGTCTTTATATCTAATTCAGATATTTATGGTATTTGCTGATTTATGAGTATAGACCATAATATAGATATGAGTAATAGACCATCATTGAGATATTACATATCCACTAAGATCTTAGATTCATTTAATACCAGATTATTCTCCAGAAAATTCTTCTGATGGACCATATATCCAAATTCTTTCTCTTTTGTCAGTTCTAAGAGGTCAGCCCCTAGTAAAACAACACCGTGTAATCTATATGTCATTACTGCAGCTATGTGAAACCTTACAAGCACTTGAAATTAAATATCTGTCACTTTTAAAAAGGGCTGAAATCAGGGATCATCACATTGCTTGAATAATGATGCCCTTCTATAGAGGCTCCACCTATTTTGACACCATTTATGTTATGTGATTAAGATCCCGAAATTCAAAACTAGAA
The DNA here is from genome assembly GCA_027917425.1 of Gastrophryne carolinensis. NCBI lineage: Eukaryota > Metazoa > Chordata > Amphibia > Anura > Microhylidae > Gastrophryne > Gastrophryne carolinensis. The sequence continues at coordinate 468,540,592 of CM051234.1, read as the reverse complement.
TGCATTGTTAAAGATAGGATGCTGTCTGCTTTAAGGGCAAGCCTGTGCCCGAATTACTGTTGACTGACTAAAAATATAGGGACCTCACAATCCTATGTCCAGAAAGTCTTGAATGTCACTGGTATAGATCACATATCTGGACATTGCTTGCTGCTCTGGGCCACCCCTAGCTGGGAGAACCCAACCCAACCCATATGTAAGCATGTCACAGTTTCTGCAGACCACTAATGCTGTCGTTATTTTAGGGAATTCTTCCAGGCCACAGTTAACAGTTCTCTACTAAAATGTGGCCCAAACTCAGTTCCTGTTTTATCAAGGAAAGTATCACACAATCCAAAATATAGTAAATTAAATATTTTATGGCAGAATCAAATAGTACACATAAATATATGTTAGATATGCCAATGTGACTTTACTGAAAATTAAAATTGTGACCACCATGGCAAGGCCAGTGTGCATACCCTGGCAGGTGCAGGGGGCCCTTGCGGTCTCCTGCCCCTCTCCCCCTGCACTGGACACAGGGGTGAACCTAGCCTCTCCTGCCTGGGGCGAATTATAGAGAGAGGCCCCTCAACTCCTCAACAGAGCAATGGAGTCAGGGCAGTGGCTACTAATTCAACACTAATTGACGTTAAAACATGACAGCATTCAACGGCGCTGTGATCTCCAACTTCAACTGGCTGACTAGTGAGACCAATGTGCAGACCTGCTCACATCTGGCCTCAAGACCAGAGGACAGTCAGCAGCAATGAAGAAGTTGGTGAAGAAGAATGCTCAGAAAATAGTGAGGACTAGAGGGTGATATGCAGTAGTGGAGAAAACAGGAAGGACTAGAGAGCAATTGTCAACACTAACTGAATAATTGGAGGCATTAGAGAAGGACTGGAGGGTGATCAGTGGCCCATTGGTGGCAGCAGAACTGAAGGTTAACATGGCATGACATGGATATGACACACCTCAAAATGGGCTATTAAGACTCTCTTGCACAAGGGATCACATAAGCATGGAGCCAACCCAGCACAATGGGGGGGGGGACTAGACCAAAACAGCAAAATAAGGTTAGATTTTTGTTTTGTATACAGTTGAGAAACTAGCAACGAAACAATAAATATAATACATAATGTAATGTTACAGTGGACCAACAGTCAAAAATTACTTAAACTGGACCAACGCAACAACTGAATTAGGGGGTGTTGCTGCTCTCACTTCCTGCACCAAACAGGAGGAGAGAGGATGAAGGGGGGCATTGTTGCTTTCACTCCTGGCACCAGGAGGAGAGAGGATGATGGGGGTGCCGTCTCTGAAGAGGGGCGGTGCTGCTGTTCCCGCTCTCGGCATCAGAGTAAGGAGTGGGAGTGCCGCACCGAAGTGGGGCACTGCTATTGCTTTAACACTGGCCAGAAGGAAAGAGGCTCTGACGCCCACCTCATTGGCATAAATAAAGCCAAGGAGGGCCGGGCTACAAACAGGGAGGAGGCGGGCATAAGCAGTGGGTGTACACACATCGAGCAAGCAAGAAATGCGATTGCTTGACATGTGTGAAGGGACGGCCAAGGAATGGGGTCATGTTTCCTCTTCCATCCTGACCCCAGGCATCTGTGACACAATGGAGCTCTAGCTTTCATAAAAACAGACTGATAAATCCCTTTAACCTGGAGTTCAGCTAAACACAAATCTTAATAGTTTGCACTCAACGGGCCTTCTGCTTTTAGCTTCTTTGGGTCTCTCCCTTAGGTGGCTTGCTTCTCTGTTACAATGCTCTCAAGTCTCACCCCCCCATACAGCTATCACTTCCAGCCTTGTGCTCATGGGGACCATTGGCTTGAAGATATAGTCAAGTACTGCATGTTCAGATTGATGCTACATGCTTGGGTTAGAATAGAAATATAATATCACTTTTGACTTATCAGGGCTCTGTCATGAGAAGTAATAGACATAGCCAGTTGTTCTTAAAGTGACATTCCAGGCAGTGGCAATAATAAGGAGCTCTGCCTCTCCTCCATTTTCTGAAGCATGCTGTAGATGCTGTAGCAGTGCTCCAAAGTTTGAACCTACTTTCAATTCCATTGCTCCACAACCACGCTCCAAATGTAGTCGCACAGCCGCCCCTGACCCTCTGCAGTCCTAGCACGAACAGTGCTTGTGGAGGAATAGAATTGAAAGCTTTAAAGCCCTGCTACTGCACGCTTAAAGTGGACCAACACCCAGGATTTTGACTATCCTGGGTTTTGGTCCACGGTGAGGGAGGTGATCGGCCCGGGAATCTTATAGATTCCCGGGCCGATCACCCCTGGGTGACGGTCCACTTTAAGTAAAAAGAGGAGCTGCACATGGGACAGGCTTTAGGTGAGCTCCTTACTGCCTTATTATTAATATTTCCTATACTCACCCGTTAATCATAGATGGTGGCCCAGTGACAAGGTTCAGTTACTAATGACACTGGATGCCCGCATCTATCCTTGAATTAACAGTAAGTCTTGACTAAACTCTCAAAAGTCTTTATAAAGTTGATGTTATCTGTGGGGTATTTAGTTATAATGGCTAGTCTGTGTAGCCTTCCCTGACCTCTTAATATTCTGTGCATGTTTTCCTTTATAAATCATTAGTGACAGTTAGGAGGATTTATCCCAGTCTTTTCCCACTGCTGCCATTAAAAACAGCTCTTGTTGGCTGCCAACCTTCGTCTACCTTACAGAAACATGTATGGCCTGGCCTACTCCTCAGGCGCACCACTTTCACTTCCAAGAACCTGTGGCATCCATTCAGATGGGAGAACCCCTGGAGGTAAAGTCAAAGCTGTCTTCCTTTCCCACATAGATATTAAATTCCATCGGTCCAAGAGAGAGCACTTCATTTTATATAATTACCTGGGGATTTGTTTAAGCCTCTCTTCCCCTATTCACGACCCCTCTTACCAAAATAATGACAAGTTGTTGGCTGTAAAGAGCATTGCGCTATAAAACATGCTGTTGAGCTATGAGATTCAGCTTCATATGACATTTTATACTGCAATCCTATAAGAAATAATAGGTTTAGTTTTATTTTATTATAAAAAGTCAGTGATTTGAAGCTATGCAAACCCTTTAATAATCTCCAGTTTGCAAAGAAAGATATACATGAGAAAGTGCTGATGTTATATTGTCCCTGAAATTAAAATGGATTAACACCCAGGATTTCGACTATACTGGGTTTTGGTCCATTTCCCTGGGGCACCCGGTTCTGGGGTGCCACGCTGTGTGAAACCCCCCAGGTCACCGAAACCAACTCACCTCTTCCGGTGCATGCGCAGCCGCTTGTCCAATCAGTGCGCTCGTCCAATCTGACGGCCGCATCCCCCACTACCATCTAACAGGGAGCATGGCACGTGCCCTGCTAGAGGGATAGCAGGGATGCGGCAGTGGCTCACGCATGCACCGCTGGGTCAGGAAAGAAGGTAAGTGTATGGGCGACCTGGGGTGTTACCCAGCGGGGCATCCCAATTTGCCCCAGGGGGAGGGAATCGATAAGGTTCCCAGGCCGATCGCCATGGGTTTGGTCCACTTTAGAGAAATTAAGGCTAGGGAGGTTAGCTGCATGTCTTTTACAGACTCTTTTTGTTAAAAAAGCAGACCTACGCTCAACTCCTGTTTCCCAGCCTTCTCTCCACTAAGTTCTAAAGTGGCAGGATTTTACCTAAAGTTGAAGGGTTGAAGAAAACTTTGTTGCTGCACACAGCACCTGCAGCTCAGTCTTGCAGGCAACTGGGCATCTCTGAATCTACTGTCTGGCAGTAGGTGTAGGGCAGTAAGGGGGTAGCTGTATCTCAGAGGAAGGTAGGTGGCAGACTCCATGAGATTTAATGGCAGCATGAACCTCAAGAACCTCGGGGGCTGGAGCCCACTTACCTGCCAAGGTCCTCATCCTCCACTTCGTGCATCCCAATTTAGGTTGCCTTCCCATATTGGTCACTGAGGGGAGTAATAAATGGAGGAATCGATTAACTGAGGGGACAATAACTGTGGGGTATCGAGGAATATGACATTTAACTGTGGGGAGGGTGTAGATTAATGGACAGGGGCATTAACTAGGGAGTTCTAATCATTTGGGCTGGATTTTATATGAGGGGAGAATGGGGGTACATACTGATGGTGGGGCAGTTAATAATGAACATGGGGGGGTAGAATCATGTGTAACTTTGATGCATATAATATTACCTTCCATTTACCATGTAAAACAAATTTATAGTATTTTGATTGTATGAAAACAAATATTTGTTCCTCAAACTTTCTCTTACCTTGTGCTTTGTTCCCCTATAGAAAATGAGCCATTTCAAAGTATCTCAAAATCCCTGATTTTACATAAATAGCTTTTGTATTTTAAGCGAAACTGCTGGCTTCACTTTCATTCCTGGGCATGGCTGAGCTGTGAAGGCGTCACTGAGTTTTGAGCATGCTCTACTGTGGTCAAAAGCTGTTGGGACCACTGTGGCTTGACCTCTGACAAATTCAAGTGCCCTGCTGCACACAACCCCCCAGGAAGCCTGAGCCTGTGCAGCCCATACATCCACATGACCACCAGCAGGCATTTGGGATTTCCAGCTTGATGGTGTCACCTGAATCAGGGGACTGCTGTGCTGACATGGTTAGAGGACCTCCAGTCTATTCTGACTGAAGGTCTTCTTTAAAAGAAGATGCCTGTGGTCTGATTGAATGGGATTCTAGTCATATTAGATTTCTATTTTATTGCACAGATGCTCTATAGACCTCTTTTCTTTTAACTACTACCTATACTTTTGTGTACTTTTACATATAACTGTAACTTTGATTTACTACTTTTATCTTTATCTGGCTTGTTCTGTCACATTTCATATTTATTATTGGTACACTTTTGTATACTTTTTTGACACTGTCAGCAGTAGCTTAATGTTTGGGTCTAATGCTGACACGGGTGGTAGTAATTCTCTCCAGACTTAGCTGAGTCTGCAGAAGTCAGCTCATGTTATTAGTTTGAGGCTGTGATAACGTATCTTCACAAGTCCATAATTCACTTTCCTGTTTACCATTTACTCTCAGGCTGTGCTTGAATGAATGTAGTAACCCATGCATTGCCAGGGTAGGCTCTACTGATTAGCAAGCCACTTAGGGAGAGACCCATGTTAGGCTAGTGGGCTAAAAAAAAACTGAAAAAAAAAATCAAAGATACAAGGTCAAAAAAACTTGGTATGGCACAAAAATAACAAGATTTACCTATGAGTCTTTGCAAATCGTCTATTTTCACCTATGTAATTGTCTCAAGCACCTAGTGCAAGTGTGAGTACCTCTTGTATCTCTTCTAAAATTTACACAGCCATTAATTTCAGTCTTATTATTTTATTATTCTGACTGTCATGTGGGGCCAGGGTATGCAGAAATAATAAGAGGCCTGGTTATACCTGGGGTATACGTGGCATCCCACATCGGTATGTCTCGCCACTCAGGGCCACACTAGACACCTTTGAGTACTTGATGTTCACACTGGGCCAGCTGGGGCCTATAGTTACCCAAGTCATAGGGGGACAGCTGGGGCTTATATTTACCCAGGTCATTGAGTGGAAGATCGTCTACATCAGTGGTCCCTAACCCTGTCCTCAAGGCCCACCAACAGGCCAGGTTTTGCAGATCTCCACAAAATGCACAGGTGGAGTAATTAGTGCAGCTGCAGAGCAATAGAGCTGGCTATTTGGAGATCAAAAAACATGACATGTTGGTGGGCCTTGAGGACCACTGGTCTACAGCATAGAGAACAAAACCACAACTGCAGCTTACTCTTTGCAGGTTTGGGTAACTACGAACCCCAGCTGCCCCCCAGGGGAACTACAAGGCCCAGCTGCTTCCCCTCCAATTCCCAGGAGAACAACAAGGCCCAGCTGCTTCCCCTTCAGTGCCCTGGAGAGCAAGGCCCAGCTGCCCCAGGAGGAACAACAAGGCTCAGCTATCCCAAGGGAACAAAAAGGCCCAGCTCCTTTCCTTCCAGTGCCCTGGAGAACAACAAGGGCCAGCTACCCTAGGAGGAACAACAAGGCCCAGCTACCCCAGGAGGAACAACAAAGCCCAGCTGACCCTGGAGGAACTGCAAGGCCCAACTGACTCTGGAGGAACTACAAGGCCCGGCTGACCCTGGAGGAACTAAAAGGCCCGGCTGACCCTGGACAAACTACAAGGTCCAGCTGACCCTGGACAAACTACAAGGCCCAGTTGCTTCCCCCAGCCCTGGGGAACTACACTACCTAGTTGATTCTGGAGGAACTACAAGGCCCAGCTGCCCCCAGGGTACCAAAGACCCAGCTTCTACTCCTCCCCAACCCTGGAGAACTACATGACTCAGCTGCTCACTATCTGTAGGCCTGGGGATCTGCAAGTTTCAGCTTGGCAGATGCCGCCCTGCCCTAAAAAATTTAGCAGCACCTACTTCAGTTTAGTAAAGACAGATTGAAGGACAGAAAGATGAGCAGTCACACGGAGGCCAAGTTGATAATATCCTTCCTGGCTAGGCTATCTTCCTTGTAAGACTTAGGTCGCACGAAACTGCATGCTGTAAGCTGCCTCTGTAAGGGCCCAGCACCTTACCAGCCCTGTTCACAATAATTTTACAATTTATATAAGCGCCCCAGGGCACATGCCTACAGGTGCCTAATGGTAAATACGGCCCTGACTGACGTGTGATGAAAACATTTTCATCTATTGACACTCATTTACATCAAGTTCAGTGAGCCTTATCAACTGGGGTAGGAGTCTTACACCTGTTTCCTAGCTTAGGGGTGGGGCATCCAGACTGTTCGGGCACTCCCCTAAGCAATACCCCCGCAACACCCCGGTCACATGGGCCAAGTTTCCTAGCCGCTGGTCAAGACTGGCCCACGTGACCCCCGTCAGACTATCGAAGACGGCATTGCGGCCAAGGATTCAGGTTTAAGTAAGGATTTCGGGGTGTTGCAGGGGGCACAGCAATCTGGATGCCCCCCCCCTTTGAGCCTGTCATGCTGCAACCCCACAGCCGTTCGCTAGTGAACGGATGTGGGACTGCTTTGACACATTGGGGCATCCATAATAAGGATGCCCTAGGGGCAAGGGAAAAACCCAGGATAGTGAAAATCACCTTCTTTTTTAAGGCTAATCAAAATCTGACTTTAAAGTGGACCAACACCCAGGGGGGATCGGCCCGGGAATCTATAAGATTCCCGGACCGATCAGATCCCTCCCCGTGGGGCATCCGAAATCGGGATGTCCCGCGGGGAGGAACCCCCCAGGAGGTCCACAATCCTTACCTTACCGACGATCCAATGGCGCATGCGCGAGACGCGGCCGCGTCTCTCACTTCCCTCTAGCAGGGCGCGCTCCCGCGCCGGCCATTTTGTGAATGGCCGGCGCAGGCGCGCTCCCTGTTAGAGGGAAGCGAGAGACGCAGCCAATGACAGCGCTCTGGTATGCGCGTCCAAGCGGCTTTGGACGCGCATACCAGAGCTGCTCTGAGCGCTGTCATTGGCCGGACGAGGTCACGTGGGAGCGGGGAGAGGTGAGTTTTTGCGGCGATCGGGGGGGTTTCACACAGCGGGGCACCCCCGATCGGGGTGCCCCACCTAAGTGGACCAACACCCAGGATAGTCAAAATCCTGGGTGTTGGTCCACTTTAACTGTCATTTCTTTTTTGAAACAGCACTGTTCTATTCGCTGTGCCCAGAAGGAAGCAGAGCCAGCTCAGTACACAAATCTATCAATTTAATCATTGTTTGCTGTAAAATGAGCAAGTGAGTCAGCTGATTGGCTGTAAAGTTTCAGAGGATGTATGTGTTCAAAAGGAAAGCCAAATGTAATTTCTCAACTATGTCAGACCCAGAGGCAGAATTCCCAGCCAATGTGTTAAGTAAACTCTGCCCCAGCACTGATGGCACAGTGAATCTAAACACACAGTGCGGATTAGAAAGTGAATTAATCTGTAAACACAAATAATAGCAATACCACCATAGAGTAACCACAAATTTGTTTAGATTAGAGGTAATGTATAGACTGTTAGCTGTTAACGTACATCATGCTATTCCATATTCAGCCATTCTCAGTTTTGTTTAAAGAGACTGTCCATGCAACTAAAAAAACAGGGAATACTCACCTTTTGGTTCTCACAGCTTATCGGTGCTAATTTGGTGGCTGGGAGCTTTCCGAATTGTGAGATCAAGTCCCACTGCATTAAGACCAACTCTATAGTCATCAGCCTTCCCCGACATGTATTCTCACCCCCCACTATCAGTCTGCTTCATTGCAATAAATGGGGCACACTGAGGCCTGGAAGCTGCGGGACTCGATCTCATGATCTGTTAAAAGTTAGGTAAGGATAAAAGGTAGGTATCCCTTTTCCTGTAGGTAGAATATGTTTTTCAGACAGTGAATGACACATGGCAAGCAGCACCAACAATTGATAGCTGGTCTAGGTGGTGCACACTGGGCTGGGCAATTAGTTACAGACAAAATAAAAAGGAATACCCCGGCACTCAAATCCCCACCAGCCTGCAACAAATCTTGCAATCTGTATAAATGGAAAGGAGGTTTTCGTTGCACACATTTGCAAATGTATGGGAAGCTGTAGGGCAACGTCACTGCACCTCTTTTTCCTGCAGTCCTACTCTGGGGACTGCTCCCCACACACACATATAGCAACATGTGAATCACCCAAAGTAAAGGGTTAGAGCCCTAGGCAGCATCAGGTCAGCTCTCAGTTCATCCATTGCTATATGTGTCCCAAAATTGGGGAAGTTCTCACTGTTAGAGTAGGACTGCAGGAAAAAGAGGTGCCATGATGTGGCAAACCTCCCCTGGCATTAACCCCAGTACCATATTTTTAGGAAATTCATGCCATAGGCTTTCAGATCAACAAGAGGAATGCCAAGCAGAATGGTGGAGAGAACAATGTTGCATTCTGGAGCAGTGAAAACATGTTCTATGGATTGACAGTTATCCTATCGAGTGTCTCCTGTCTGCAATTTACCAGCTTAAAGTTTAGATAAAGGTGGGATGAAGCTAGGGGGTTGTTTTCAGTGGTTGGCTTGGGGCCCTTTATTCCAGTAAAGGGAATTGTTATATAGAGATCCTCCAATTAATTAAGACTTCAGGGTTCTTGAAATCTAGGGGGGGGGGCATCCAGAAGTGGCATGTCCCACTCTACATACCAGCGTGAGAAGCCCAAACCCCATTGCCTACTTTTCTGATCTTTCATTACAGCTGCCAAATCACGACCCCATGTGACCATCAACAACCTTCAAACTTCACTGGCTGTCACAAGGGATGGCAGTGCTGCATGGAGATGTGGAAGGAGGTGAGTATTAGGCCCGGGGTTTAGGCTATTGACAGTGATGGACAGATCTACAGTGTTTATGGACTATCCAGTCTTATTTGAGTGGGGGACTACTTTACAACTTCAGCATACCAAAACATTTTTGAACAAACAAATGCTTCCAACTTTATGGGAATGGTTTAAGGTAGGTCATATTCTGTTCATGCCTGACCCAGTGAAATTAAGAACGTCCATAAAGGCATGGTTGGGTGAATTTGGTGTGGAGAAACTTGACAGGCCAGCACAGAGCACTGACATCAAGCTTGAATGGAGAATGCAAGCCCCATCCTATCATCCAACATTAGGTTCTAATCTTACTAATGCTGTCCTGGAGGAATGGGAAAAAATGTTCACAAACTCCAAAATTTTGTAAAATGTCCTCTCAGAAGATTGGAAGCTGTTTTAGCTGCAAAATAGGTACCAACTAAAACAAACCTTTAAACTCTGCAAAGTGGTCATCCCATTAAGCACATGGAGTGGAGTTTGGGAGCCCCCCCCCCCCCCCCCCCACACACACACACACACACACACACACACACACACACACACACTTGTTTGGCCTAAGTATTGTTGCTATCCTGCCACATCTCCAATTTTCTCCTCTTTATCTGGTTGCTTACACTTTTTTAAAAGAAAGATTTTTCCTTGTTGTTTTTGTAGTCAGGTGATAAGCACTTGCACTCTATTGGGTCACTTTAAGTTTTTTTGTATATATTTTTGAGATTATTATCTGCTAAGGTATCTTTGTGTGTATTTGTTTATATTACGGATGTGTGGCAATATTGATACAATCTATGGTCATAAGTGCACTAATATATTGGGGGGGGGGGTTAATCCTTGTTTTTATTCTGTGTTTGTTTGTGTTCTATTTTCACTTAATAAAAAAATGTAATACCTTTTGTACAGCCAGTTGTGGGTGAGAGGCTTTTGTGGCCCTTTGGAGCCACATGTTTTAGGGGGCTTTTGGGGTTTAGTCCCTGTATTCCCCCACCAGGCTTTGCATGGGTTTATTGATTTAGAGTGCCACCAGTGCATCTCCTTTGCCTAAAACAAACCTTTAGCTCGGAGCCGCCTAAGCCAGCATCTAAGCGCACTGGTGGCCGCATTCCCCACTTCCCTCTAACAGGGAGCGTGCCCACACCGCCATTCACAAATGCCTGGCGAGGGCACGTGCCCTGCTAAAGGGATAGCGGGGATGCACCGTTGGACCAGGAAGCAAGGTAAGTGGACCTGGGGGGTTTCACACAGCGGGGCATGCCGATTTTGGATGCCCAGGGGGAGGGAATCTTCTCGGGCCGCTTGCGCTGGGTTTTGGTCCACTTTAAATCGCTACTAGAAGTATATTAAAAATTCTTACCATAACTGGGCAAAGAAATCGTTCCGATGCTTGAAGATACACAATGCTTCTGACAGGGTAAAGGACTCCTGGCACAGGCTGGATAAGTGTTTTTTTAGAACAAATAGTAGGGGAGATTAACAATAAAAATGTTAAAGTAGATGTGTAAGTCTCAAATAGGGGTTTTATATCAGGTTGGCAGCACTAAATGAACAAAAAATCAGTAGGTCTTCATATTAATCTGATAAGTACAAATTCTTTATATATTATCAGGTTTCTGATTGGCTGATCTCAAATGTGCCAGCTGAGGTGCATAATCCTGATGACTGATCCTCTAGTCTCAGTGTGGACCTAAAGCGATCCTGTTGCCATAGATGGCTAGTGATTTTGCTAAATTTTTTTTAATTTTGGCTTTCTGTATATTTGAGTTTGACACTTGGGACATGGAAGGAGATACTCTGATGGTTTAATAAATAAAATATTTTATGGAGATGAAGCTGTCTATATCCAACTTTTTTACGTTTTTTAAATCATTGCATCAACGCATATCAGGCAGTAAAATGGAAAGTTGTGCCTTACAATGTGACTTCTGTGGCTTAAAAATACCAAAATCTACATGATGACTATAGAAAAAAGCATTATATGTCCCTGAGTGTCAATGTAACAGTTAAAGCAAGTCTCAAGTGCGTTTAGAATAATACCGTCTAGACAACCCCCACCTAGAACATGGTGAGGTGTTGGGACCCTTGTGTTTCTCAGAGAGCTCCAGGCTCCAGGCTGATAGTGATCTCAGGGGCATTCAGGCTGCTGTTATGTGGGTGGGGGGGTGAGGCTGGTCTGGCGCTGGGGAGGCTCATTGCCGAGGCATGGAAAATCCAGCAGACAAAATGGCAGGAGACATCAGTGATATCAAATTGCCCTGAGTTCAGTGGTGGTCCGCAGACTCTGGAAGTGTCTCTGGTAGTTTATTTTATTCATAGATTTGCTCTCTGAACTTCATCCTCACCACCATTACTAACAATGATTTAAAGAGGCAGCATAAGAAGGAGAAAGCACAGCTTAAAGCACAGGCTTGTTTTTATGACTCACTACACATTGCCTGGCTGTTACTGTGTTTATCCAAGACTCCAATATTCAATGATGGTGGTGAGTTTGACATTTTACAGGCAAAGCTTTGGATGGGGTACATGTGTCTGCTGAAAGCGAATATGTGGCCAGAATCATGCAAATGCTGGATATTTTATCTTTTGTATCTATTTAATATGTCTAGCACTAAAAACATAGATTTTGCTTTAAAATGCACCTATACTCAGAGGGACGTGTACGTCACCACCTTCTATCCCCAGCCCTGTGCCCCAAAACAGTGTTTCTTTTTTTACCTTTGCCCAATATTCATAACAACACAAACTGGATGCAGTCGGCCATATTGCTCCCTGGACGAGCAGCCCCGCCCCCAGCAATGATGTGTTCAATCACAGTACACAAAGCTCAGTATTGGGGAGCATTTTAATCTGCCATTAGGGCTGATTCAGCATTCAGAATTTTTTTTCCTCACATCTTTTGTGAAAAAAAAAAACAATTTATCACCATATTTAGTTGTGTAAATGTTTTATAAAAAGATGCTGAATTGCACTGTGGATCAATTTTGGAAGAATTTTGGCTTTAGAAAACACAGGCTGTTTTGGGGCACTGGGCTGGGGATGGTAGATAACTACATAAATTTCCTTTCTGAGTTTAGGTGCACAGATACTATTCATAAATTTCATATTAGCCAGGAGGGGATGCTGGGGATGCATCTCCCACCTGCCTGTTCACTGTCAGCAAACAAAAATACCCCTCCAAAGCTTTGGCTGTAAAATGTCAAATACCGGTACATTTTTGTTGTATTAAATAAGTACTGTCATCAGGAACTCACCAAAAAATATTAAACCAAGCTCCACATTTTTGACTAGCATCCCCTGAATTGCTCCCCCCATGAAGAGCATGTTTTGCCAATTCTCACTACTCCATGCTTCACTCTAATCCCAGATAATAGCATCTGTTTTAGCTGTAAAGCTCCATTTCTAACTACTCCATGCTTCACTCTAATCCCAGATAATAGCGTCTGTTTTAGCTGTAAAGCTCCAATTCTCACTACTCCATGCTTCACTCTAATCCCGGATAATAGCGTCTGTTTTAGCTGTAAAGCTCCAATTCTCACTACTCCATGCTTCACTCTAATCCCAGATAATAGCGTCTGTTTTAGCTGTAAAGCTCCAATTCTCACTACTCCATGCTTCACTCTAATCCCAGATAATAGCGTCTGTTTTAGCTGTAAAGCTCCAATTCTCACTACTCCATGCTTCACTCTAATCCCAGATAATAGCGTCTGTTTTAGCTGTAAAGCTCCAATTCTCACTACTCCATGCTTCACTCTAATCCCAGATAATAGCGTCTGTTTTAGCTGTAAAGCTCCAATTCTCACTACTCCATGATTCACTCTAATCCCGGATAATAGCATCTGTTTTAGCTGTAAAGCTCCATTTCTAACTACTCCATGCTTCACTCTAATCCCAGATAATAGCGTCTGTTTTAGCTGTAAAGCTCCAATTCTCACTACTCCATGATTCACTCTAATCCCGGATAATAGCATCTGTTTTAGCTGTAAAGCTCCATTTCTAACTACTCCATGCTTCACTCTAATCCCAGATAATAGCGTCTGTTTTAGCTGTAAAGCTCCAATTCTCACTACTCCATGCTTCACTCTAATCCCAGATAATAGCGTCTGTTTTAGCTGTAAAGCTCCAATTCTCACTACTCCATGCTTCACTCTAATCCCAGATAATAGCGTCTGTTTTAGCTGTAAAGCTCCAATTCTCACTACTCCATGCTTCACTCTAATCCCAGATAATAGCGTCTGTTTTAGCTGTAAAGCTCCAATTCTCACTACTCCATGATTCACTCTAATCCCGGATAATAGCGTCTGTTTTAGCTGTAAAGCTCCAATTCTCACTACTCCATGCTTCACTCTAATCCCGGATAATAGCGTCTGTTTTAGCTGTAAAGCTCCAATTCTCACTACTCCATGCTTCACTCTAATCCCAGATAATAGCGTCTGTTTTAGCTGTAAAGCTCCAATTCTCACTACTCCATGCTTCACTCTAATCCCAGATAATAGCGTCTGTTTTAGCTATAAAGCTCAAATTCTCACTACTCCATGCTTCACTCTAATCCCAGATAATAGCGTCTGTTTTAGCTATAAAGCTCAAATTCTCACTACTCCATGCTTCACTCTAATCCCAGATAATAGCGTCTGTTTTAGCTGTAAAGCTCCAATTCTCACTACTCCATGCTTCACTCTAATCCCAGATAATAGCGTCTGTTTTAGCTGTAAAGCTCCAATTCTCACTACTCCATGCTTCACTCTAATCCCAGATAATGGCGTCTGTTTTAGCTATAAAGCTCAAATTCTCACTACTCCATGCTTCACTCTAATCCCAGATAATAGCGTCTGTTTTAGCTGTAAAGCTCCAATTCTCACTACTCCATGCTTCACTCTAATCCCAGATAATAGTGTCTGTTTTAGCTGTAAAGCTCCAATTCTCACTACTCCATGCTTCACTCTAATCCCAGATAATAGCGTCTGTTTTAGCTATAAAGCTCAAATTCTCACTACTCCATGCTTCACTCTAATCCCAGATAATAGCGTCTGTTTTAGCTGTAAAGCTCCAATTCTCACTACTCCATGCTTCACTCTAATCCCAGATAATAGCGTCTGTTTTAGCTGTAAAGCTCAAATTCTCACTACTCCATGCTTCACTCTAATCCCAGATAATAGCGTCTGTTTTAGCTGTAAAGCTCCAATTCTCACTACTCCATGCTTCACTCTAATCCCAGATAATAGCGTCTGTTTTAGCTGTAAAGCTCCGCCTCCTCCATTCATTGCCACTGTTGTGTGTGGCAATCATGTCATTGCCACAACTAGGCAATGCTGATTGCCTGCTATCTTACAGAGATGGACAACAAAAAATAAAGTGTTCCAGGGCGCTTCGAAAAGCGAAAATATCCGTTTATAGTTCTACACCCTAAGAATGGAGTATCGGTAGGGGTTTTGGCCAAATTTATTTTGCAAGTTCTTATGGTGCTGAATTAGCCCTTAAAGCAGAACAAAACCTGGAGTCTAAAAGATTCCAGGGCCAGCCCGCTGGCCTTCTCCTGCTGCGTGAAACACCCCCGGGGCACACTCACCTTTCCCCACTGAAACTGCACATGTGCAGTCTCTCGTCCAATGAGAGCCATCTGCTGTGACTATGGGGGTTATTCATCAAGGGATATTGCCAGGTAGTGCCTCATAGTGGCAGGCAGCGTCTGGTGAACGCCAGGCGCTGTATGCAAATCCACATTTATGAAGGCGATTCTAACAGCGCCATGTAGCGTACTATTCATCATTCACAGGCAGCTCAGCGTATAGCGCCGTCACTTTAGCTTCCAGAGCGCCAGGTCTTAGCTGTCGCTACCTGTCGCTCTCCCATACATTTCAATGGACGTTCCTTTTCTTCTGTTTAAACAAGGTTTTTTTTATTTTTTTTTTCTCTCAAATAATTGTGTGACCTCTCCTGGCCTCGAAAAAGTCATTTTTGAAAACTTTTTAGATTTTTTATATTTTTATGCAGAATTGTCATTACAGGTCTGGCATTAAAGTATTAATGTCACAATGTTACAACAATGTAATTCCATGTGTTTTCGCTTTGTTACTGGTGGATATGTGTTCAAAAACAGACTTTAATCACACAGTGTCTGGTGCTCTGTGCTATAGTGACCAGATCAAGAGCGCCGATGCTGTGTGTGTCTGATTTTTTGTTGAATATGGAGTCGCTGAGAGTCGATCGCAATGAGCTGGTGCTACCTTTTGCTCGCTGCAGCGTTGTACTGGTGTTAGAGCGCCCAACATACATCTCACGCATCAATGCCTGCCAGGTTACTACAGTGCATGATACGCTCTGTTACAGCGCCCGATACACGCACACGATCCTCTACTAACGGTCGTTCTAAGCGCCGCTATACAGGTGGTTATCTGCCGATCCCTGGCTCTAGTAATGAATCATTCAGTAAGCGGCTCTCATTGTTGTCAATTCCCTGCCACATCCCCTGCATCCCCAGCAGCGTGCGTGCACTCCCACCCCTTAGATAGGCTGGGGCGGGAATGCACTCCCCATTCTAGTCAATGAGAGCTGTTTGTGATGAAAATAGTTACAGCGGGCTGCTCTCATTGGATGTGAGCTAGTGCATTCGAATAGCGGCATTCTGAGGGGTTTCACAAAACCCGTGAGTTTGACTGGTTTTGTTCTGAATACACTATACTCACCTTTCATCTCCCGCACGCTATCCCTGCTAGTCCAGTGCTTACACACTTATTGGATTGCACCATCCTAATCCCGCGCGCCGATGCCTCTACCTCCGCCGCATTGGAGCATCCTCAACACTGTGCAGTAGACTATGGCCCTCCCTGCGCCATCGTCTCTACAACTTTGGCACGCCCCTCTCTATTGCAGTGAATGCGGAGGTAGAGGTAGCAGCGTGCGGGGTGGCACTGTGATTGGGCGATCCGGTAAGTGTGTAAGCAAGGGACTAGCAGTGATAGGCTGCAGGGGATGAAAGGTGAGTGTAGTGTTTTTTGGTTTCTTAACTATAGTTTGACTTTAATGGCTGTATGTTGAGTTATTTTAAGGGCACACCAAATTTACATGGTTATACAAGCTGTACATTGAATACTTCACATTGTATCAAAGTATTATATCTTTATTGTTGTCCTATGAAAAGCTATAATAATATTTTACAATGTGAGGGGTGTACCCACTTTTGTGAGACACTTTATATAGATTAGATAGACTTATATAGATAATTAAAAAGTAAGAAAGGATACATCAGGATCAGATTTTCTGAATTCTAAAACAAACCTCACCTTCTTGTTCATACCTTTCCCATTCTCAGACAGGACCAAGAAAACAGCTTGAGGTTTTGTAGAACAAAAGATAATTATAAAAATAAACCCCGAGCTGTATGATACATTGTGGTCTCAGAGTTTGGCAACGCGGTGAGAAACGGCAGGATAACCAGTCTAAAAACAGCATGTTCAGACGGCACAGGAATTAGGCAGCCCAAGGCAATAAACAGGGGAGAGAGCAGATTGTATATATGTAAATGGAGCTCTAAACTGTCCTAAATACACATCCTGGCCACTAAGCAAAACGGGGACCTTGTGTTATAACATTACAATCTATACCAGAAGTGGTGAAAAAAAACATTCTTAAAGCGATTGTCCAGGTTTAGTGCGACAACAAATCATTGTTGGCTTACCTGCCATGCAGCTGATTCACCCCTTTATGTAACCCAGCCCCCATATTTTATTTACTTATGACCACCTTTATTTCATGTATTTTCTTTTGTAATCCAGGCTATTTGGGCATACTATAGGGTCAAGTCAGCATCAGTCAAGAATGTATTCTCGCATGCGGAACATTACAGGTCATGGGGAGTTAGTACCTACCCCTCCGGTTTACAAAATAGTTAATTTAAACTTACCTCTGTGGTCGCATCGCCCTCGGCTTCTTTCCACTCCCCCGTTGTCCTCCTTCGGGCTGCAGCATCTTGGAGTCCCGACATGCACTGCGGCGCCCCTCAGATCTTGCGCATGTGGGACGGCTAAGGGGGGGTCAAAAGGGGCCAGGAATACTGCCGGATGTCCAAAATTCAGTGTGTGTGTGGGGGGGGGGGGGGGGTGTTTAGAGAGAAACCCTGTTTTCTTCCATCTTCCCCTCACAGGTACTTTTGGATGAGATCGCGTTTTTCTGCTCAAAGCTGGCGAGAAATGCCTGCTAAGGGATTGGGGATCCTCCAGGGGTGACAGTGCCGGCAGGTGACAGGGCGCCCCACTATTCTGTGAACTGGACCCCTTAACCCTTTCGCTGCCAGCCTACCTGCAGCATTTGCCACTCCCTGTTGCCAGACGATGTTTCACTATTTTGCGCTACACATATTCAACTGTCATTTTTGAAAGGATTTCCAGGGATTTCCCAGGAAAATTATATATTGTTTTTTTCAACAGAGTCTGGGCTTTAACATGAAATGTCTTGTTTGTATTTTTTAGGTGTATTCTCAATTTTTTTGGGTGAAATGTGTGAAAAAAAATAAAAAAAATATATTTTTTTACAATTTGTAGAGTTTTTTTATAATAAAAAATGTAAGTTTGTCAATAAAATCTTATTGCGTGAGAAACCCCAATTTCTCCCGGTTACAGCGATACCACATATGTATAGGTAGACACCCTTTCCTGCCCAGAAGCCTTTTATAGCTGCTGAATGACAAATGGTTAATTTAAAAAAAAAATGACATAGGGTCCCCCTTCCCGGGGAGGGGGACCCCATTTTTTTTTGGATTTTTAAGGGTTAAAAACCCTTAAAAAAAAAAAAAAAAATGACGTGGGGTCCCCCTTACCCAAAGTAACCAGCCCGGGACCAGCTATGGGGGCTTGTAGGCACAGAGTGGGGGGGCCAGCTTTGGTGGCCCCCCCACCCTGCAGCCTACGAGCCCACATAGCCTATGTGGGCCCGGGCTCTTCTGCCCCCCCCTGGCCTTTGGGGAGGCAGGTAATGGGGGTGCGGGGGTTAATGGCAAGCCACCCGCTAGGGCAGGTGACTTGCCACCCCCCCAGCCTTGTGAACTGGTATAAGGGGTCTCATGGACCCCTTACCAGCTCACAAAGGGTTAACTGTTAAAAAAAACCACGACAGAATAATAAAAAGTATTTTATTAGAAAAAAAAAAATTTTTTTTTACTGTACTTACCTTCGATTGCAAGCTCTTGTCCCTCGCCGCTCAGCTGACAGATGCCGGTGATCGGCATCCAGAGAAGGAGAAGGCAGGAGATCAGAGGATCTCCTGTCACCTCCTTCCCCAGCGCCGATCACCGGCATCTGAGAAGCTGAGAAAGCTGAAGCCCGTTCGGGGCCGGGATGACTTCATAAGCCCCGCCCCCAAGGGGGCATGATGGCGGCCGCCATCGAGAAGAAGAGAGGAGAGAGCCTCCCAGGCTCTCTCCTGAAGATCGGTAAGTCCTGGGGGGGGATCGGAGGCCCCCCAGGTGAAGAGGAGGGACAGCGGGAGCCAGCGCACACACAGGTAAGTGAATTATTATTATTATTATTATTATTGTTTATTTATATAGCGCCATCATCTTCCGTAGCGCTTTACAAAGTAGTAATTACAGACAGGGTATAAACATACGGTACATATACTAATTCAAATGCAGTTGTACAGAGTTGACAATGGATATTCTGAATACAGGATACAATAGGGGAGAGAGCCCTGCCCTTGCGAGCTTACA
This sequence comes from Gastrophryne carolinensis, assembly GCA_027917425.1. Lineage (NCBI taxonomy): Eukaryota > Metazoa > Chordata > Amphibia > Anura > Microhylidae > Gastrophryne > Gastrophryne carolinensis. Next base: position 468,521,556 of record CM051234.1, on the reverse strand, counting down.
GTCTAAAGGAAGAGGGGTGAAGACGAGGGGGAAGGATCACAAACAGTCAGTATTGAGCTTTGTGGCATGTGCCCTTTTAGAAGATTGGTTAGGCCAGATTATATGCTTGTCTGAATAAGTGAATGTCATTTTTATTTTTTTATTTTTTTACAGTTAGAAGCTGCTGCTGCAGAAGCGGGGGGGGGCGGCCTATTCCGGGGGCTCTCCTGGAGCCATCCGACCCCCCACGGGGGATCGGATGGCACCAAATTAAAGAGGAGACCCGGCCGGATCCAACATTTTTACTTTTTAAACTAGAAGCGAGGAAAGTCAAGCACGTAACACCTACGGGCTTGGCACTTAAGGCCCAGCCAAGCCAGCACGTAGGTGTTACGTGCTTGGCAACAAAAGGGTTAAAGGGGACCAAAACCCACTGAACCTGTGAAATACATTTGAGCAAAGCCCCTGGCAATATTTTCGCTTATCAAATTGCCCCGAAACATTGTTTTTTTGCTCTCCATTTTTGTAGGATTGCAGGTTAATAATCATTGCATAGGTGTGGCAATGACGTCCTTGCCACACACAACAGTGGCAATGAATGGAGGGGGCAGAGCTTTACAGCTAAAACAGGTGCCATTATCTGGGACTTGAGTGAAGCGGGAGCAGTGAGAATTGGCAAAAGATACTATTCATGGGGGGGAGCAATTCAGGGCATGCTAGGTAAAAATTTGAGTTTTGGTACACTTTAACGGTTTACGTTAGTTAAGTGTCATTAAAAAACACCACACAAAAACATTTATTATTCTAAATTTCACTACTTACCGTTCCCCATCCTCTTTCTTCTGTCTGCTGTCTTTCTTTTTAGACTTGGGGTGAACTTGTATACCAGATCCCAGGGTAGGGGCTCGCCCTGTCACCGGATGGTATTAGCAAGGAAACATGGCGATACTCCCCCAAACCCATACTGAAGGGCATAAAGAGCTGGTATACCAGCAGGGGCAGTATATGACCAATTTCTGCAGTCAAATAGATGGTATTTGGGCCACGACATCCGGGCGTTCCCGTGGGTGCGCCACGGTGAAATTGGTGATATAATTTGATTTATTCTATTATTGTTTGCTCTCCTTTTTTGTTTATCTACATATTGAGCTTGTCAAAATTGTATCCACTGTGGATATAAGTTTATTGTTTTGCATATGATTATCTGCTGATTGCTCCTATTGATTTCACACTAGTTTTTGTTACTTGTAGCACCTTAGATATTTATTTTTGTTTATATTTATTCATGCACTATTCTCAGTTTAGTGGTGCAAACACTGAGAAGGGGACATTGATTTGGAGCAGTCTGGGCCGCCCACTGTGTTTTAAACTTTAGTCTTTAGTGTGTATGTGGTTTTATGTGTCCTATGATTATGTAAATTAATACATTCCTATTGATTTATTGCTAAGTGTGGTGAAGTTTTTGTGGTCAGCTTTTGCTCCCCATAGCTTGTGTATGTGATTTAATTAGAAACCACTAGCTGTATATTTTTGTGTGCCCTCTTTCACAGTATGAATGAAACATACCCAGTCTGTTCCCTACCCAGATACAGGAAGCTGCAGCCATGGAGAAAGAACATGAGACAGAAAATCAGACTATCAGCAGTCAACTGGCTGGCAGATAACTTACCTAAGCTTTTATTTATCCATCTTTAATTTGTCTTTAAACCAGATCAACACCCTTAGAAGAAGAAAAGAAGAGTTCATATGCATCCCTCACCAGGGCAATTCAGTTTGCTGCACAAATTAATTTTCCTTTTCTTTTGCCCACTCCTGCTGTGGTTAATTTTACAACCAAAATGGTGTCCCATAGAGCTGCAGGGAGTCTGCAAAGAGGAATTGCTGCTGTCGCTTTGCATTGTAGTCTTATGTCAATTTAATCCACTCAGCAGCATGGCTGGGATGCTGGAAAAGGAAGCTCCAAAATGTGTTTCAGCTTTGAGTAGTTGCAGAAAATAATGTGCTGACAATGATTCAGTATCCTGCATGCAGATGGAGAAAGTGAGTTTTGGGGAGTTTTTCCAACTGTGCAAGGCTGTTGGTAGGGTTTAAGGCTTGTATCATTGTCTTATTTCAATATCAGTTTTGTTGGAAGCTTTAGTTTGCCATGTGCGCTGCAGCTGAGGAACATAGTGGTGAACTGAGACAGACGTAGCCAGCAGTCATACACAAGAAGATCAGCCCGCACAGGCATCCAGACACGAGGGTCAAGAGATCTCAGGGTCAAAGTTCAGGCTGAAGGTAATTCATGGGTGGACACAGCAAAAGGTACCAACTCAGCAGGCAGAGATGGAGGGTATCCGGGGTCACACACAGGAGATCTCAAAGGCGCAATACAGGAAGGTCAGACACGGTCAAGGTCAAATAAGGTCCTAGGTCATACATGGGTAGATAATTCGATAGCAAGATCACAGACAAGATAACACCCAAGTAACGGCTACAATGAGCAAGAAGCATAGGGCTGGGTACAGGTGATTGGGCCAACAAAAAAGATCTATGGTCCCAAAATGAGCATTGGGTTCAAAGGCCAATTCAAATCTGTAGATGGAGAACATGGCACATTTTGTTTGTAAATGCGGAAAACGCGTTGAATGCCTAAGAACACCCATGGATAACGGTGAAGCAGTAAATTAGCCCCTTTATGCCAAGTTATGAAATGCATGGCCATTAAATTGGGAATATATTTGTTTTTAAAGGTATTTTTTACATGGCAGGTTTAACTATTCCCCTTTCCTTGCCATCTAGCAGGTTTATACAGATTTTGTATACTAGACTATCTTCACAATAGAACCTTTAATTGTCCTTGCCTTCATTCATGATCTGCTCTACGGATGACAAATCTTCGTAACTCCAGACAGGGCAGGAGTGATAAATATGTCACCTACCTTTTAAATAAGTGATTGTTGTGTGTCTGTAAGCCGTGTTCCGTTGTGGGCTCCCCAGGATACAGCGAAGTCACGTGCGGCAAAAGCGACATTGACACCAGCGTTTGTGAATCAAACTTTTATTACAAAAGAGTATCAAACCCACTTCAAGAAGACAAATGGGAGGAACAATGAAACTTGATTACACACACTCAGCTTGGGCTGGGAACCCCTGTGCTACACAGCCAGATGACCCTGATTGGATGTTACAGAAAGCAATGGTAATTTCACCTACTAATGGGCGCACTAGAACGTCCCACCATACCTATTATTACCCTATGGCTGGAACGAATGTTTGTGCGCACTGAGGGGTCATCGGCGGTACAGCACAGCAGCTTACAATTCTATAACCATAAAATGCAGAAAAACAACTCTCCCTCCCCAACATTATCCCAGAATGCAAAAGAACAATGTTGCTCTCGAATGAGTGAGTGATCCACTAACCGAGGATGGAGATGTAGCGCAGTTGTCAGCTCTCACAGGCAAACTGTTCCGTTAGTTCAGAAATCCAGGCAGCAAAACAGGGAAAAGGAAAACTCTTTGGGCCTATGTAAATCCTGTCTAACTAATAGGCCTAGTCTCAGTCTGTACAGTTAAGCATGCCTGCTGTATGATTACTGACCCATGATGTCTCAGGCTGGGCCGCAGCAAGTCTCTCTCACAACCATGAAGAACAGCAGGCTGGCTCCACAGCTCTCGGTAGCTGAACTCAAGGAATCCTCTGCTACAGGGAAAGATCCGGATTCAATCCTGCTATACCACGTCTCCGCACGACACGCAGAACTCCTCACACAGCCTTCTGCTCTCTTTCAAGATGGAGGTAGCTTCACTTCCTTGTTCTTGTTCCACACACACCAGCAGAGTCATTTCCTCCCTCTGATTGTAACTCAGTGTGGGGGAAACAGCGGCCCCTTGTGGCAAAACAGCAGCACAACAGTCTCCAAATAATGACATTGGCTTTACTCTCTTACATTGTCAACCATTTCCACCCCAACAATGTATCTCAGGTCTAATCAGTGTTCCATTTTGTGGTAAAAAAAAAGAGGCAGAACAGACACCAAATAACATTTAAAGAAGCAAAGTGGGAACATATTTCTCTTTCCTCCAAGCAAAACCCCCTGGCCCCAAGAATATGCAGAGTGTAAGCAGATATCACTGACCAACTGAAATATTAATGTGCAGCATGTGAATGGAGCCCCTCGACCCAAAGAAAATTATGCCAGCAGATCGCAGGGCCAAAGTTGAAATGCAGAGTACTTGGTTATACTTACCAGGCTTTTGGAGTCAGTATCAGCTTTCTAAGCTTCCATCCTCCACGTAGGATCACAAAACAGCTTATGTAACTTCCCTAAGCTACGCAGAGCGACACCTTAATGCAAGAGCCAGGTGAATTTAATACTACTAGTAACACTTTTCATTTCAACCTCACGTTCCCCACCTCCATGGCCACTTTCACCCCTGTATACCTAGTGTATGCAGGGCTGGTTTAAGAGGTGTAGGCCCCTGGGTACAAAATCTGGTGGAGGCCTTTAAAATAATAGTCCAGCCAAGTAACTGATCAGTGGTTGTCTGGCACTCGCCCACTTACTAGAATGTCAGATCGAGTCCCTTGTGCCACCCTTGTGTGGGTGTGTGCTTCTCAGGAACTTCTGCTCTGACATTCTGGGGGCGAGGGATAGTGTAGTCACCCAGCTGGTCTAGCAGTTCCCTGCATTGAGCTGCCAGCGGCTGTCCCTGGTGGCTAATGTGCAGTAAGCGGCCACAGACTGACAGCTCTGCACCCACCTATCATTGTAGCCATGCTGACGGCAGGTTTGACTATCCATCCTGCCCTGTGGTGGCTTTGGCTGCAGGCACGTGGGGAGCCCCCCACTGCCACCGATAGCTTTGTTGCGGGTCCCGCAAACCGTCAGATCAAAGACTGAAAAGCCTCCTGGACCAGACCGTAAGCCACAGGTTGGTGGAGGCCCCTTTGCAGTGGAAGTGGGGGAGGCCCCTTGTGCCCTATTTATAATCTGGCCCTGCAAGTATGCAAGTCCTGAGCACTGGAAAAAAATGAACCAAGTAAAGTGCCACCCCCCTGTTGCATTTGGCCCAGGTGCTCAGGTTTGCCCTGTGTTGGTGCTGGCCATGACTCCAGCCCACTATCTTAGTTGAGCTGGCTACCTCCAAGCGCTTACTGCAAAACAGTAATATTACCTCCATCTTATTAGGAAGAGAGCCTGAGATTGTTTACTGGAAACTAGGGCGGAGCAGAATGAAAACCTATCCATTTAATGCAAACTTCAAAATCTTGCCCCCCCCCCCCTTTGCCTCACCCAGCCAGGTACATGCTGATTTTGGATGTCCATTGCATGAAACCCCCTGGTTTGCCATATACTTACCTTATGCCAGATGCAATCTCCTCGGGAGCACCTCTGTGCCAATGGACTACCTGGTTGACTTGAATGTCTGCCAGCACAATTGCATGGGGCAGATGGAACAGGAATACTGCAGCCATAGCATCCCCAACGTTCTAGTCTATCGGGAGGTCAGAGCGTGCAGAGCAGGGAGTATATGGCGACTCAGGGTGTTTCACACAATGTGGAATCCCAAACTGGGGGGTGAGGCGAAGAGGTTTTGGCCTTTTCTTCTTTAAGACCAATCAAGGCGACTACCACTCTACTACCCCTCTTACAATGTTTTTGGCCCTCTGGACCTCAGAAAAAATGAAGGGGGGGGGGGGGGGAGAAATGGACAGTAATTGGAACCAAATGAGATTGAGGATGATAAATGTTGAAAACAAACCCCTATTTGTAAAGCCTCTTGCCAAGGTTTCTGGCGCCATCTTGTCTACTTCATTTGCAAGAAGTATAAATGAATAATTAGTATGAATGACTATAATAACTGGAAGAAATTGGTTGTAGTTCACATACTGTAAATTGAAATGATCCAGACTTCCATCAGTACTTTTTGCTGTCTAAGGGTTCTTGCATGGCTTTGGCAGCCCAATTTCCTATCAGTAAAACTTAAACCTGTATACAAACATAGACACCTCACTTTATTGAGCTGACTCAGCCGGCTTGTGGGACTGCTTAACCGCAGGGTGACTTGCGCACAGTGTTAGTTCATAAAATCGCCCATTTAAATGTGGCTATTTTTATAAAGTGGAAACAATATGCTCAGCATTTCCTAATGAGTTTACAAACAGAGCGGAGTCAGTCCAGAAAATGGGGTCAGATGCTCCAGATGTCATTTGTTCAGAAAAGGCTGGCTCTGCTGAACAGGACTGGGGGTTGTTATGGGTTTTCTTTGAAAAGTCTTATTTATAAAAAAGAAACTCTACTTTTAAGTCGGAGGGTCTGTCTGGGAATTATGGCCTGTCAAAGTTAACAATCTGCATTTTTTTCAAATTACTGCTGACTTGTGTCACTTGTATCGTCATGGTTTACTTTTCATGCCCTAACAATTAAAAGGCAAGCTGTCTGAAATAAATCAAAGAGTTTTATTTCAAGTTCGAAAAAATATGGGGTCATTTACAAGGGACAAACAAATCAGAATGTTTTATTTTTTTATTTACCAAAATAAGGGCCCCATAGTGACCCAAAAAAACCCTATATATAAATACCCCCTAATATAAATGTTACATACACCGACTCTCTCCTATAAAAACATACACATAAACACAACAGATAAATATAAAACAAACAACGCAGACACAGACTGGTCCACCCCACCCTGAGATAAACATACAATTGCACAACCGATAATATCATAAATTTCCCTACAAAACCTCAAACACAGAATTCCAACAACCCGTGCCCACTAATAGTGTGCAAATTAAGCCTTATTTACAATTATGTATACAAAAAAAAACCCAGAACCCACAGAGACTATCCAGGAAGATCCATTAGAGAGGAACTCCAAGATTTTTGTAACCCTGCAGCCACCTCACCCTACCACTAAGCTAAGCTAAAACTCCTGACCTGATCACCACAATCCTCCCGTGATTCCAGTGGGGGAAAGGAGCTGTAGACCTGACTGACAGTTGGACTTAAAGCCGAGGGTGTTGGTGGCCGCCAGCGCTACCATTAAAATTACAGTCTGGGACACAGGGCGTCCAGAATGCAGGAGGCCCCCACACATATTCCCCCAAGAAGCCCGTAATCTTTATCTTATGCTCGCACCTCCGACAGGAATCCAGCGCCGCGATTGGCTGCCCAGCGTTCACGTGGCCAGGACATTCGTGTCTGGAATGGCACTGCCCAAAGCAAAGCAGTTAAACTAAATGTTCCCCCAGGTCTCGTCTGGTTACTGAAGACCTGGGACTCGGGAAGAAATTCTCCTTCACACGCTTTGGAGCTGCCCCAAAATCCAGGCATACCGGAAACATATTTCACTGATTAATGATGTAGTGGACTTATAAGGCCCCGCAGACTATCTAATACATTACAACAACATAAATCTCTCCAAATCCAGAACATCTCTGAAAATACACCTAATTAACTCAGCTAGATCAGTAATTCTACGATTCTAGAAGCAGAAAAGCTCCCCGTCGGTTTGGGATTGGCTCAGAGTGGTCAACTCCATCATGGAAATGGATAAACTTACATTATCACTACACTACAGGGATGAACAGTTCAGACACATCTGGATGCAGCGGATGGTGTTTGAGGAGTCAGACTGGTATGAAGAAGTTTAATCTGACATCCCCCAAATATCAAGAACCAATATCTGGCTTATCCCCCGGCTAGCAAAGAAGACAAAGCAGCCTGTGATTCTTTTTTTTTTTTTACTAAAACCTTTGCCCAATATCATACCTACCAACTTTTCAGGGTGGGAAAGAGAGACATTTGTTAAATTAGGCCATACACCCTCATTGGATAGGAGATAGGATGTAACAGTTACAACAATAGAAACAATTTGAATAGGCAAATTAATCAATTATTTATGCAGATCTGAATGTTACACCTCAACGAGGAACAAATGGGAAGAACAAGGGACAGGGGGACATGTACTCAAAAGAGGGACAATCCCCAAATCAGGGACACTTGGGAGGTATTCAATATTCATAACAACAAACTGGATGAGGTTGGCCATATTACTCCCTGGCTGAGCCCCCCCTGTTGCTTTCCAGAGATGATGCATTCAGTTACAGTACACAAAGGTCAGCACTGGGGAGCATTTCAACCTAACTGCCAAGATGTGATTGTTTAGTTGTAACTGAATTAAATAGCACATGGCAGGCCATTGACCATAATACAGCTTCCTGTTTGTGTTGTTGTGAATATTGGGCAAAGGCTTTAGTAAAGAAAGAAACACATGTTGTTTTAGGGTACTGGGCTGGGGATAGAAAGTGACAACATAAATTTCCTTTCTGGGTATAGGATCACTTTAAAGTCCAGGGATCCCCAGTGTCTCAGATCCTGGGTGCAGCCATCTTGGATAAAATGCAGAGAGTGGCAGCTCTGTTCCCCAATCCCCTTCAGCGATGTGACTGTACTGGTCATTCACTCAAGTCCAACTGTCACTCATGTCTACATCTGTCATTCAGAGTACAGGGAGGATTGTTGTGATCAGGTGAGTTGTTTTATTATTTTAACCTCCAAATTGGGCTTAGCTAGGGCAGGATTAAGTGTGGTGGAAACTCCTGGGCACAAAATCTGGTGGAGGCCCCAGATATAGTAATTCTTCCTTTAAAATAATAGTCCAGCCAAGTAACTGATTGGTGGTTGTCAGGCACCCACCTATTTGTTGGAACATCAGATCTAGTCCACGCTGCTCGGGAACTCCTGCTTTGCCATTCTGGGCGGGGGTGGTGTATTTGCCGAGCTGGTGCAGCAGAAAACAGTTTCTTGGTGCCCACTGCCTGTCAGAACAAAGACTGAAAAGCCTGGACCAGACCATAACCCAAAAGTTGGTGGAGGCCCCCTTTGCAGGGCAAGTGGTGGAGGCCCTAGGACATGAGCCCCTCATAATCTTAGCACCAGGGAGAGCACGGGGCTGTGGGGTCACAAAAAGCATGGGGTTCCTCTTTAATGTCAACCACTACAAGAAGTTGCTCATCCTGTCACCAGAATGTCTTGCACAGAACACTGCTTGGAATATATCATTTCTAGAAATACTCAGATCTGTTATGTTACCCTTCCAATTCATTCATCTCAGTTGTTCCTGCTGATCAATACCACCTTCCAAGATCTGATAATCTAGAAACAATTAAAATATGTCATTGAGACAATACCATTCCTATACGCGGCTCTATATAAGTGTCATGTACAAAGGCAAATGAGGTAGCAGAGAGTGGACACACGGAGTCTTTGGTGTGTATCCATGGAGATTGTTAAGTAGTGGGATTTGCACCGGTAAGCAGGTGGCAGTTAAATGGACACCTGGTGTTTGGGTCTATAGTATGTTTTCGTTTATGCTAGATTCTTTTGAAGTAAATCAAAGAAGGAGGTTTCTCTTTTTTCTTGCAAGAATGTGCTTGTATATTTGTAGGAATTCCCACATCGCCATTTTTGTGTGAGATTGTTGGTTTGTACATAGGAGTTACCAGCTAGTCATGTGTGATGGATGTCGTTTTAGTCATGTGTGAGAGACGAACTAGGACTGGTCATATGTGGAGTCATATAGAATTGTGTGTGTCACTGTCTGCCATGCTAACTCTGCTTAAAGCCTAAGCACACAGATTGTTTTCACTCTTGAACTTTAATGAATAAAAATGTTATCAGTCAACAAAAGAATGTAAGGATTAAAGGTATTTCTCCAAAACATTGTCACCAAAGACAAGACGTACACAAAACAAAAAGTCAATGGGTGTCACCAGGGGCATAATTACAACTGACTGTGCCCAAAGCAACATTTTGGTGGCACCCATTACAAGCCTAATGCCTGGAACCAAGAGTACAAGGGGATACAGAAGGTGGGAGAAAGTACAACTGACTGATTCACTACATGAGAGAGGATACAGGCGAAAGGAGTGCTTACAATCAATTAGTATATCAAGGTAGGATGAAGAAGCAGGTAAATGTTATAGTCTGTTAGGGTACGATGTAAGCATTGCCGACCTTTGAGGTGTTGAGATGAAGTGGCTGTTTAGGGAGACATCATCCTAGGAGTACCAGACTTTTGTAAAATTAGACCATTGCCATTTGGTCCAGGTAGAGGGAAAAGGAAGGGGCACCACCTGCTCAGCTCACAGCCAGAATGCTTTTTTTGGGGGTAAATGAGGTTCATTGGGGGGAAAGAGAGGGGGCGTCGGCATAATTTATTTCTTAGAAGTGAGGTTCCATGGCCCGCAGTCTGTTTTGCCCTGGTGGGGGTGTGAGGGCATGATCTTCCAGGCTTGCACAGGGTGCCTTCCAACATAAGGCTGCCTCTAAAGATAGTGGCTAAGAAAGACATTTTTGAAGGTATAAAGAAGGTGGCAATGCTGATAATCTATCTAGGATAGAGAATGAGGAGAAATTACAATCTGTTTAAGTACAAGGTGGAATCGCTCAAAATATATTAAAGAGGCTCTCCGGCCTCATTAGTGGGCTCTCAGCTGCCCACACCCTCTGCTTCGCCTTCACGACGGCTGCCTCTGTGATTGGCTGACTTAGAGGCCAGGGCAGTTTCTAGCTCCTTATCTTCCATACAAGTGTGCTCGGTGATCGGAGGAGGATCACGGCAACTAGCGGAGTATACTATTGAGTTTGTTCAGAGAGAGAGGCACTAGACAGAAGGGGCGACTAAGGACACTCTAAAGAGTTTGAAAGTGTTCTAGTCCCTGTCCAGGCAATTAAAATCACAAAACTAACTTACCCACTAGCCAACAAACTTGATCTTAGAGTCCTGCAGGCAGCAGCAGAGTGATTTCAGCAATGCTGGCTTTGGCACCGGCAGCATGCTCCCATACCTGCCTTGATGCACATCCCTGCGACTGGTCACTCCCTCTTTGATTGGCAGCAGGGGCACATAGAAACATAGAAGGTTGACGGCAGAAGGAGACCATACGGTCCATCTAGTCTGCCCTTATGTGTATACTGTATGTACTCTTTATCTTAGGATAGATGTGTGCTTATCCCAGGCATGTTTAAATTCAGTGACTGTTGATTTTTCAACTACCTCTGCTGGAAGTTTGTTCCAAGCATCTACTACTCTTTCTGTAAAATAATATTTTCTAACATTGCTCCTGATCTTCCCCCCCCCGACTAGCTTCAGGTTGTGCCCCCTTGTTCTATCATTAAGCTTCTTCTTAAAAACACTTCCCTCCTGAACCTTATTCAATCCTTTCACATATTTAAAGGTCTCAATCATGCCCCCCCTCTCCCTTCTTTCCTCCAGACTGTACAAATTAAGTTCTTTAAGTCCTTCCACCATTTTCGTTGCCCGCCTTTGGACACGTTTGACTTTGTTCAGAGAGAGAGGCACTAGACGTCAGGGGCGACTAAGGACACTCTAAAGAGTTTGAAAGTGTTCTTTAGTCCCTGTCCAGGCAATTTAAATCACAAAACTAACTTACCCATTAGCCAACAGACTTGATCTTAGAGTCCTGCAGGCAGCAGCAAAGTGATTTCAGCAATGCTGGCTTTGGCACCGGCAGCATGCTCCCATACCTGCCTTGATGCCCACTCCCTCTTTGATTGGCAGCAGGGGCACATCACTGACCTTACACGCCGACAAAAGTGCCCCTAATATACAGTATCAGCACCAATATTTGGTCTGAAGCTGGGCTCGAAGAATCCTTTATAGGATCTGCCACTGGGTGGACACTGTAAGTGCAACATTGCTATACTTGTCATCATATTATTCTAAAGCCTAAGCTAAACTAATAGTTTTTATAAAATTTCTTTTAAAACCATGAATACAAAAGTGACAATTTACTGTACCTTAATTTATATTCTATAATGAGATCAAATCTTTTGAAGAAAAGAAGGAAGGAACAGGCTTCTTAGAACTGTGCTCATAAAATGAAGACATGATCCACTAAAACAGTGTGGGATCTGGGAAAGAATAAAAGCAGAGCTGCACTGTAATAAGCTGAGGGAGCAGCATGTACAGTAATAGCTTTGTTCTGTGTTTGTATACATGTGTTGAGCGCCTTGTAATGCTTTTTGATGTTTATTATGAATGTAAATTTGCCAAGGGAAATTACCAAAAGATAAACTTTCAGTGAAAGAATTCTTTTTTGTTGATAAGATGGATATGGTCCGTCTCCCTCCTTTCCAACTGTACCCCTCTCCTCAGTCAACCTCTCTGTCTCTCTCTCTCTCTCTCTCTCTCTCTCTGTCTCCTTCCTAAATATTTAGCACGTGATGCTGCTCAGATGTGTCACTTCAGGCCATAAAAGTGAGGCAGAGAACAAAAGGCACAGAGGAGTATAAATCCCCAGCAGGGATTCTCTCTGCTCACTGACAGGCACCAGGCAGCTCCTCCATACATACAAGAGACAGACAGAGAGAGTCAGACACTCAGGCAGGGAGAAGACAGACACAAAGAAAGTGGAACAAAGAGTCTGCTAAAGAACTACCTCCCTCATCCAACCTGTGCTCAGCTTTAAGAATGCATCTCCTCATTATCCTGCCTGTCCTGTGCCTGCTGGGAGTACAAACAGCACCTTTACTTCAAGGGAGCTCCCAACACCGAATCCAGGTGAGTTACACCTTGTCCTTCACTTTTTTTTTCAAATGGTGGCCTGGATGCCTTCCTTGCATATAATAACATTAACAGCTACAAGACCATTGGAAGGAAATCTTCTCTTATACACAGGCTGAACTGGATGGACTAAAGTCTGCTTTCAGCCTTACATACTATGTATTTCATTCTTCATATAGCCTAGGAGGAACTGAGAAACAAAGTTGACTGCAGTGATTTGAGTACCCATGGATGTCTTGTGAGTTATCCAGTGTTCATGTTCTGGGCAGATATTGGATTAGGGATTGCAACCCTTGCTGTGGTTTAAGAGTTCAATTACTCTGGTCCTGCCTTCCCTGGCCCTTTTTGTCAGGTGGGGGGGTGTACAAATACAAGGGAGTTATTACTTTATTTTGCTTTTATTGCATTTTGTCTATATAAACTATAAGGACTGTATCAATATAGTACCTGCATTTTGGGTTCAGGAATTAGATGTGTCAAGTTATATAGAGTATGTAACAGGTTGTATTTTAAGTACAATGCATCGCTAGGACGGATTTGAAATGAGTTTTTACTATGCTGGAAAAGCTGGTTGCATTCAAGTACAATGCATCTCTAAGCCACATTTGAAATTAGCTATAGATACACTGGGAAACTTCTACATTTAATTTTAGAACATGGTATAACACAACTTTCTCTTTTAACATGAGGGCATAGGTGCATTTTAAGTATACTTGTAGATTGGGTTCTGGGTATAAGCAAGGGCCAAGAATAGGTTGGGTATGGTTATTGTGTCTTGGTTTCCAGTACCAGTTAGGATTTGCAGGCAGGAACATACCTGTAAATGTCTTTACAGCATAGAACTCTAATGTATTAGCCACAAAACAAAAGCTGCAGAATAAAAATAATATAATATACTGGGTAACCCAGGACATTACTGACACCCTATTTGAGGCAGGCACTCCCTCACCTTGCCTTGAGATTAGGATTAATTATGATGGAAAAGACTGAGCATATTAGAAATTTAAGTACTCTGTTACAAAGTAGTTTCATTTAACATAGGGGTGGAAGTGACGTTTAAGCATGGTTGCAGGTTGAACAATGCAGCCCAGGATGGATTCTGGGTATTAGCAAAGGCCAAACATTTGCTGCAGGTCTGGTTATTGGTCTTGCTTTTCAGTACAGGTGTTGCAATCAGGAACGTACCTGCAATGGTTTATACAGCATAGAACTCTACTGTATTAGTCAAAAAGCAGACCCAATATAATGTATTGGGTAACTCAGAACATTAAAGTTAAAAACCAACACCCTAACTGGATCAGTACTTTAAACACCCCTCAGCCCCACAATTGGACATAATTACCCCTTCCAGTGGTAGGTCTTTTGTGCCAGCAGAATGAAAGCCAGTATGTACCATAGAGAAATACTTTCCTAGAAAGGTGTAGGTCATCTTTTAACTCCTTCTGTGGTATTTTTTGTTATTTTACCCCTTCACAACAAGGATACTGACCTGATCTCCTTGGTCCTGCTTGTTGGAGCAGTAGATGTTTCTCTCCAGCTGATACACACTAATCTCAGGTGATCATGGTCAAGATCCAAGATCAGCTCCCCGGATGCAGTGCTGCCAGTACACCACTCCTACCCAGTGATAAGCCTATGAGAATAGACCTTCTTGCTGGCAGATTGGTGTGCAACAGCTGGGGAGATGCACCCACCGCTAAATACAAGGGCTTGCAAGGATTAGATAGTTATCCAAACTGGTAACATGAGGATAAAAATACAATTGAGCCAAAGAAAGCTTTTAAGCGGTAAATCAGGAATCAACAACGTTAAACAATACCTGTTGTAGCTGGTGAGAAAACATTAGAAATGGTGCATAAACAGCCTAATGTATTGTCATGTCCTTAGTAAGAATGGGATTTCCACCAAACTACCAATCAGATTCAGCTCTGAATTTCATTGGCTGCTTGGAAAAAAAAATGTTCTTTTCCAAGTACATGCTGATACGTCAGGCTAAATGTGATTCTGTGATGTGTGTCTGCTGGTCAGACAGTGGCCCTGTTCATGTCCTATTCATGAAGGCATGTGCAGAAGAACCTTTGATATGTCCTCATCAAACTGCCTTGGCCAAACTTGTGTCAATCGAGGTTAATGGAGCTATACTGGGCCTTCTGTGTATCCATTTCATTATCGCTAAACTATACTTAGCCATTTATAAATGTTGGAATATATTAATCATGCAATATAAATAAAAACATAAAAAGATTTCCAGCCAAAAACTTTTATCCTACATTTTGATAAAGTGGAGCAGGATTAAGGTCACTTTATAACATTTTGTTGTTTAGGTTCCATTGACTAACTGAATATCAGTTACTGTTTGGTCACTTTAAACATTATTTTTATTTAACAGAAGATTGCATAGATATAATCAGGACCAACAGGTGATGACCAAGCCATAATCCTGTGAAAATTAATTCCTTTGGTCCCAGCGATACCTGTTGGCTTTCTGGTCTAAAAGATGGTAATCAGAACATAATCAGAAGTTCCTGAGCAAATTACATCCATCTTTTCCCAGTGATACCTGGAACTTTTATGGCCCAAATGGTGGTGACCAGCACATAATCAGGGGTTCTTGTGCAAATTACATTCATCTGGTCCCAGTGATACCTGCAGCTTTTATGGTACAAAAGATGGTGTCCAGCCTATAATCAGGGGTTCTTGTGCAAATTACATCCATCTGGTCACAGTGATACTTGCAGCTTTTATGATCCAAAAGATGGTGACCAGTGCATAATTAGGGATTTCTGTACCAATAACACTCCTCTATCGCCCAATACTACCTGTAGAGTTTCTGTTAGAGGTACTTCTTGTTTGGTCAATCCAGCCACAAAAGGAGGCCTTGTTTCCCCAAATGAGTCAAAGACAGCAATTTCAGTGGGTCATAATGCACTCCCACTTCATCCAAAGCTAAATCAACATTTTGGACATGTTTATCTTTTAGCAGTTTGGCTTTAAAGAAACAGTTAGTAAAAAATCTCACAGAGCTCGTCCACTTCAGACACCAAAGGAGATGCTAAATCTAAATCTTTTGCAAGTTCTTCATACTTATTGGTTCTTTGAGGTGGGGGGAGGTGCTCTTGGAATGAGAACTATAAAAAAAACGGATTATGTTACCACTATTGCTAATAGTTTGACAAGAACAAACAGATTTACAGCTGTCTCTTCACAAATTCATGTGCCAACCCGGGCAGCTGTAGGTGGGTGAATATGTCCGGATTTGACCTCCCTTCTTTAAGTCTTTATACATCTATATTTTTTTTACTTATCACGGTGTCATTCATTTGTGAAGCAGAAGAAGTGGATATATTGTGACTCTGCCTGCAGACTCTTTCACCTTTGAGGAATGTGCTGCAGGCCACTGGCGGTTCAGGGGTGATGATTTTCTGATTGGACGAGTGTGACAGCCCCAGGATGACTCTTGCAGACCATGTTTGTATAAGGGATGTTGTGTTTCTGTGCTGTCAGCTGCCTGGGATTTGGAATCTGCAGGCTGGCGGTTTTTATATATCACTGCTAAGCACGGGGGTATGTCCTGATAGCTTTTCACTGGCGTGCATGTACAGAAACTAGATGATCACTTTTAAACCCTTTTTGCAAGCATCATGATTACAGCTGCAATAAATTGATGTTGGTTATATGTTTGACAGTAAATGCAGTCAAAGCATATATGGTTGGAACATGTACTGAACACAGCATTCTGTACATGATGCTGTAAGAGCACAAGCTTAATAAATAAGGTGGAGGACAGACAATGATGGGCCCCCCTGACCTTATGGGCCCAGGTGTGGTGGCAACCTCTGCACCACCTACAGTTACGTCCCTGACATTGTCCTTAGTAAGAAGTGAGGAGGCGCCATCGCCAGAGTGTGCACTCTGGCTTGCAATGCTTAAGTTTTTTTTTATCATATCAGCAGAAACAGGGTAGCAATAATGACCAGTTTGTTAAATGTAGGAACATTTTAAAATCACCCCCTTTAACAAAGGACTTTGCTTTTTTTGTGCCTTAATTAGTTAAGTAATTAATTAAGTAGTAAATTAAATCTGTGGGTTATAAAACCACTGAATATTTTTCAAGAATAGAAGGGGACTCTGGCCCCTTCAACAAAGTACAGTGAATTATTTTGTTACATTGTAACATGTATTAAAATAGGGTGCTGTCCCATAAGTAAGCGCAGTGAACTATTTTTACCCCTCATATACTGCAGCTACTGTTAAAACAAGTCCTTAAGCCATGATGGTACAAATACATTGCCAGTCTTACACTGGCTGATCCTGCTTTTTTCAAGTACTCTTATGAAACTATAGATGTAGAAGCTCCCCATTACAAATCATACCTTTCCCTTCCCTCTGGTCAAATTCTGCTATCTCTTCTCCAAAGGCACGACCCCGGAATATCTAACCAAGACATGACAGCAGAATAGGGCTGGCTTCAGGTTCTTCTATACGTTGACCACATGCCAGGCAATGAAGGTTTTCATTAGGCTGCTTGTTGGTTTTTAAGGAGAGTCCAAACCAAACAGAATTTCCAATATTGCCAGTAACCCAAGGTTTCTCTGTGAAGACTAGAGGAAACCAGCAGAAAAGCACTGGAGGCATTTTAATATATTTATACATCAGAAAAATCCTCAAGCACTCAAATTCCAATCAGTCAGCAAAAAGCTGTGAAGAATGAGGCAGGTATTTGCATATGTTGGATAATCACACATTTAGGTTTTCATGTAAACAGGCAAAAGGCATTTAATGCTTTAAAGTCCCTGTTCATGCATACACTATCTTTCTCCCCTTTGATCCACCATGGGAACAGTGTAAATGAGCCATTTAATCTCTGATTATATATAAATACATTATGTATTCTAAATAAAGACGCTGGCTTTGCTTCCATTTCTGGTTGTAGCTGAGCTGAGAAGGGCATGTCATGGCACAGGTTTATGAGTCCTATGCATGCTCTGCTGTGGTCAGAGCTAGCTGTTGGACCACTGTGCTCACTTCTGCTAAGAACTCCAAGGAACATTGTGGGTATTCGACCACTCTTTTGTGTAATCCTGGAGGAATGAAATTGAAAGGAGGGCACAATTTAGAGACCTGATACGGATCCGACACAGTTCTACAGGAAATATAGGAGAGGCAATTACATCAGGTGGTGCCACTGTAAGTCAAGTCAAGGCTTGAGGTCCACATACACACCTACTCCTTGGATGCCCCCCCCCCCCCCCCCCCCCCACTTGAATAGTAATAGCCCTGAAACTGGTCAAAAATTCCCCTTCCACATTTAATTGGCAGTAGCTGCAGCCACTGGTGGCACCCCCCCCCCCCCCCCCCCATCCTTCCAGCGACCGACTGCATTCCCTGGCTGGCCATGCACATGCTGTGCTCACACCCCAGACAGAGAACTCCCTTTGCTGGCAGTAGTCACAAGTATTTCTGTCTTCCTTTTGTGGACCTGTCTTTTTGATTGGAAATGCCCATCACTCTAAAAGCCCCATTCGAGATTCCCTGCTGCTCCTCACTACCCCGCAGCCTGGATCCCCAAAGCTGTCACTTACCTCTTCCACGTTCCCAGTCCTAACATGACCGGGAGCAACCAATCAGGTTTGCCCAGCCCCGATGCATATCATTCTGCAGCTGTCAGCCACTTGGCTGCTGGTGGTCATGTTAAAAGATTGTGTAGGGGAGCGGGAACCGGGGCTTCAGCAGGGTGATGAGCATTAGGGCATCCTGAACATGGATGCCCCTGTGCTATTAGAGGGAGGAGACCTTCGGCCAGTTCTCAGCCTCTTTGCTAGAAATGAGCTATGCTTTTAGTAGCTAACGAGAAATGAGTCTAGAGCCCCAACAGCACATTGACCTAGTTCTAGCCCTGTGTTACTTTATCTAAAACTGAAAAAAAAAAACGTTTCGGATAGAGGTGATCTTTAAGTGAAATGCATACATAGTTTTAATATAAATGAGCAAAGACAATAAAATAGTTGTGATGCTTATAGGCAGCAAGTTTTTTAATATATGAATGCATGTTGTTCCATGTCATAGTGTCTCAGTCTCACTTGGCTGCCCACAGAAATATGTGCCAAGTTTCTGTCTAAATTAAAAGCTGGGCTAATTTTTATCCTTTAACATATAAGGGTCAATGATAATGTAAAAAGCATCACCAGGAGGTGTTACTGCGCAGCATGGGATGCGCTCGCCAACAGAACAAAGGGGAAATTATCCAGTGACTCTGCAGACAGCGGTACCCAGCTCCACATTGCCTTGCATCTGTTTCCCTAGGAATCAGAACACCCACAATGGCTAATGCCATTGGCTAGCCATAATAACATCTGCTGTAAAATAAACAGGTATGTCTTTAAGAAAGCCTTGTTCTGCATTTGGAATTGATCAGCCAAGCTGGGGAAAATCTGAAACGAAGAAAGGAGCTTCTATAATGTCACCCAGGTAAACAAACTTCATTGATACAACAGTAAGAAGAATATGGTACAATAGTGCATACATTAAATGAGGACTATCATGAAAAAATGGCCCAATGATAAAATTCTATATAAATATGCTGGATGGCAGAAGGAGGAGTCATTTATACACCCGACATCAACAATTTTCCAGCTAAGAGGAAATCAGGAGGACGGGTTTTGCCTGATACACTCAAACGTGTCACCACTGGATTTTATTTCTACCAGGAGAAGAAACCACAATCTTGGATGAAGTTTGATTCAGTTCAGGTCTATAATTGACCCCTCCTCCCATTAGCCGACATGTTTATAGGGATTATTAATATTACACAATTTTGTGATACACCTCCTTTTAATGGGTCGGCCATGGAGAGGCCGCACAGGGTTGCCATCATTCTAGGGGTATTTTTTCCTATTTGGCATTTTTTTGTAGACCAAAATCAGACCCAAAACTTAACAGACCTTATATCCAAAAAAGCACATTTCATTTTGAGATGCCACACTGTTTGAAGTCCACCCAGTTCTGGGACCCAATAAGCAGAACTCTCTGACTGATTTTCTGCTGGTGTGTATGTTAAGAGCAGAGGGAGTGAGGTTATGCTTTTAGTTCTGGGATCTCAGAACTAGGTGAACATTGCAGGGCATACCAATGCCCCCATAGGGAAGGGTCTCTGCTGAACCTAAGGTCTTTTAGATTGGACACTTCAGATTGCTGCTCTGCTGGGTTTTCTGCCCTTGTGTGTTGTGGGTTATGTCGGTTAAATCCAGGCAGCAGCACAGTTGGGATGCTGGAAAGGGAGTCTCTTGGGTGCTTCAAGATGGCCGCAGTGAGTTGGCGTTTCAGCTTAGAGCGCCGCTCCCAGGGCTAAGTTTAATTTGGACACCAGCATAAAAAGAAATTCACTTGATGCCAATCACCAGTAGTTCACTGCAGAGTCACTTTTACACTCAAACTAAATAAAACTCCCACCAAGCTTGTGGTTTTCTTCTCCTGGTAGTAATAAAATCCAGGAGTGCCAAGTTGTGCCGAGTGTATTAGGGGGGATAGATATTTCTTGACATCAGGTGTATAAGTGACCTCTTTTCCCACCATCCAGCCTATTTATATGGAGTTGTATCATTGGGCCATTTTCTAGTGATAGTCCTCCTTTAAGTGACATGTCAGTGATTCATTCCCCGCAGCAGCAGGTGGCCGAATATTGGGCGACTGATATGTTGGAACTGGACCAACTGGACCAACACCCTTACAAGAAACAGTGCTTATATGCCTCCCTCCCAGGGCAGTTCAGATTGCAACATAAAACAATTAATTTAACTTTTTGTAGCTCCTGCAGTGGTTGATTTTACCACCAAAATGGTGTCCTATGGAGCCACCAGTAGCCTGCAAAGAGGAGGTGCTGCTGGGTTTCCTGCCACTGTGCATTGTGGGTTATGCCAGTTAAATCCAGACAGCCTAGAATGCTGGGAAAGGAAGCATCAGGGCTGTTTCAAGATGGCCGTGACCAGGAGATTCAGTATCATGCATGCAGATAGCACAAGTGAGTTTTGTGGTGTTTTTTCAACTGTACAAGGCTGTTGGTCTGGTTTAAGGCCCACAGCTCTATCCGGAAGCTGGAAGCATAGCAGGGGTACAGACCAGGAGAAATGCTTAGATGATTTCGGTCATGTCTTCTTTATAGCTGCCAGCCATGCCAAATTGGAATGCCCAGGGGGCGGGGGATGCCTCCGCCTTGAGGCCACTGCAGGTGATCTGGCTGGTTAAAAGGTTACATTTTCCTAATCCTCTCACACAATTCATTTTGAGGAACTCTCCAGGTGCGGTGCATTATTTTCTATTCTGGGAAAGACAGATTAGTTTATATTAATCCCCATGTTATGCTTAAAGTGATATTTCAAGCATAGCTAATTTTTTAGCTATTATGTTGGGCTATGTTTGGCACTGCCCTAAACTGTTTTCCATTTGAAAAAGAAATGGCCGAGATATCAAGGTTACAGTTTTACAGCATGATTTCTCTTCTGAAGAATTTGGGCGTGGCCTGGGATGGAGAGTGCTTGTTAGGAGGAGGAAGTTGGGAGGGATTAGCTGGGCAGCTCAATGTGTCAGTGCCTTATGAAGTATAACATGACTTATATTGTGATGGGTATCGGCACATCTCCATTGCCCACTGCACTGTTCTGAAAATAAAAGCTGGGTGGCAGTTACTAAAGACGATCCCAGATGGATTCTGTGTTTCTGTCCACAGTTATTTCCGATCTTCTAACATGTTTATCTATTACATAAACAGAATCTGCAAACATTGCACAGGCTGAGTGTTCACGACAAAGGAATGTTTCTGGAGTTTAGTTTAGTTTATCTGTTGCCTCAAGTAATACAGAAATACAGTGAACTCAACTACTAGTTGTGCTATATAGGGCTGTCACTTGGAGATATTTAGTTAAAGCAGGCCAAAAGTCTGAAAATACTTCACGGCTAGAGATGAGCGAACTTTTGAAAAATTCGATTCGACTGATTCGCCGAATTTTCCGACAAAAATCGTTTCGACCCGAATTTATTTGCAACGAATCGCTATTAAAAGCGGCTATTTCTGAGCTTCCTAGAGCCTCAATAGGGTTGTAAACCATTTTGCCTTGCTGTAACACGCATAGGATGCGTGCTGGGTTAGTTAAATAATACTGTAAATAAATATCACATGCAGATCAGAGGCATCGCTACTGGAATCGCAGAGCGGCACAATTGCAGAGAATTGAAGTGGCATCACTATGAGGGGCAGGAGCCCAAACATTGCTTTAAAGAGACACTGGAGTTGGCAGCAGCAGGAGCCCAAAAATTGGATGAATCACACCCTGGAGTTGCATGCAGCAGCAGGAGCCTAAACATTGGCTCAAAGAGACACTGGAGTTGGCAGCAGCAGGAGCCCAAAAATTGACTGACACACCCTGGAGTTTCAAGCAGCAGCAGCAGCAGCAGGAGCCCAAACATAGCTTGAAAGAGACACTGGAGTTGGCTGCAGGAGCCCAAAGATTGGATGAATCACACCCTGCAGTTGCAAGCAGCAGCAGCAGGAGCCCAAATATTACTTTAAAGAGACACTGGATTTGGCAGCAGGAACCCAAAATTGGATGAATCACACCCTGGAGTTGGCAGCAGCAGCAGGAGCCCAAACATTTAAAGAGACACTGGGGTTGGCTTCAGGAGCCCAAAAATTGGATGAATCACACCCTGGAGTTGGCAGCAGCAGCAGGAGCCCAAACATTACTTTAAAGAGACACTGGAGTTGGCTGCAGGAGCCCAAAGATTGGATGAATCACACCCTGGAGTTGGCAGCAGCAGGAGCAGCAGCAGGAGCCCAAACATTACTTTAAAGAGACACTGGAGTTGGCAGCAGGAGCCCAAAGATTGGATGAATCACACCCTGGAGTTGGCAGCAGCAGCAGCAGCAGGAGCCCAAACATTACTTTAAAGAGACACTGGGGTTGGCTTCAGGAGCCCAAAAATTGGATGATTCACACCCTGGAGTTGGCAGCAGCAGCAGCAGGAGCCCAAATATTACTTTAAAGAGACACTGGAGTTGGCTTCAGGAGCCCAAAAATTGGATGAATCACACCCTGGAGTTGGCAGCAGCAGCAGGAGCCCAAATATTACTTTAAAGAGACACTGGAGTTGGCTTCAGGAGCCCAAAAATTGGATGAATCACACCCTGGAGTTGGCAGCAGCAGCAGGAGCCCAAATATTACTTTAAAGAGACACTGGGGTTGGTTTCAGGAGCCCAAAAATTGGATGATTCACACCCTGGAGTTGGCAGCAGCAGCAACAGGAGCCCAAATATTACTTTAAAGAGACACTGGAGTTGGCTTCAGGAGCCCAAAAATTGGATGATTCACACCCTGGAGTTAGCAGCAGCAGCAGGAGCCCAAACATTACTTTAAAGAGACACTGGGGTTGGCAGCAGGAGCCCAAAGATTGGATGAATCACACCCTGGAGTTGGCAGCAGCAGCAGGAGCCCAAACATTACTTTAAAGAGACACTGGAGTTGGCTTCAGGAGCCCAAAAATTGGATGAATCACACCCTGGAGTTGGCAGCAGCAGCAGCAGGAGCCCAAATATTACTTTAAAGAGACACTGGGGTTGGCTTCAGGAGCCCAAAAATTGGATGATTCACACCCTGGAGTTGGCAGCAGCAGCAGCAGGAGCCCAAATATTACTTTAAAGAGACACTGGAGTTGGCTTCAGGAGCCCAAAATTTGGATGATTCACACCCTGGAGTTGGCAGCAGCAGCAGGAGCCCAAACATTACTTTAAAGAGACACAGGGGTTGGCTTCAGGAGCC
The DNA here is from genome assembly GCA_027917425.1 of Gastrophryne carolinensis. Lineage (NCBI taxonomy): Eukaryota > Metazoa > Chordata > Amphibia > Anura > Microhylidae > Gastrophryne > Gastrophryne carolinensis. Next base: position 468,498,188 of record CM051234.1, on the reverse strand, counting down.
CAAAAATTGGATGATTCACACCCTGGAGTTGGCAGCAGCAGCAGCAGGAGCCCAAATATTACTTTAAAGAGACACTGGAGTTGGCTTCAGGAGCCCAAAAATTGGATGATTCACACCCTGGAGTTGGCAGCAGCAGCAGGAGCCCAAACATTACTTTAAAGAGACACTGGGGTTGGCAGCAGGAGCCCAAAGATTGGATGAATCACACCCTGGAGTTGGCAGCAGCAGCAGCAGCAGCAGGAGCCCAAACATTACTTTAAAGAGACACTGGAGTTGGCTTCAGGAGCCCAAAAATTGGATGAATCACACCCTGGAGTTGGCAGCAGCAGCAGGAGCCCAAACATTACTTTAAAGAGACACTGGGGTTGGCTTCAGGAGCCCAAAAATTGGATGATTCACACCCTGGAGTTGGCAGCAGCAGCAGCAGGAGCCCAAACATTACTTTAAAGAGACACTGGAGTTGGCTTCAGGAGCCCAAAAATTGGATGAATCACACCCTGGAGTTGGCAGCAGCAGCAGCAGGAGCCCAAATATTACTTTAAAGAGACACTGGAGTTGGCCTCAGGAGCCCAAAAATTGGATGATTCACACCCTGGAGTTGGCAGCAGCAGCAGCAGCAGGAGCCCAAATATTACTTTAAAGAGACACTGGGGTTGGCTTCAGGAGCCCAAAAATTGGATGATTCACACCCTGGAGTTGGCAGCAGCAGCAGCAGCAGGAGCCCAAACATTACTTTAAAGAGACACTGGAGTTGGCTTCAGGAGCCCCAAAATTGGATGAATCACACCCTGGAGTTGGCAGCAGCAGCAGGAGCCCAAACATTACTTTAAAGAGACACTGGGGTTGGCTTCAGGAGCCCAAAAATTGGATGAATCACACCCTGGAGTTGGCAGCAGCAGCAGGAGCCCAAACATTACTTTAAAGAGACACTGGAGTTGGCTTCAGGAGCCCAAAAATTGGATGATTCACACCCTGGAGTTGGCAGCAGCAGCAGCAGCAGGAGCCCAAACATAACTTTAAAGAGACACTGGGGTTGGCTTCAGGAGCCCAAAAATTGGATGAATCACACCCTGGAGTTGGCAGCAGCAGGAGCCCAAAAATTGGCCTAAAGACATAAATATGTTTTGCACCATTTGGAAAGTGTAAAACGTGGCACCATGCTGAATCTAGTCGCATGCATCAGCCATTGGTGGGTGGAAATCCTGGCTGATCCATCCCTGATTCATTTTGACAAAGGTGAGTCTCTCCACATTTTTAGTTGACAGACGAGTTCTCCTCGCCGTAACTATGGCCCCCGCCGCACTAAACACCCGCTCAGATGGCACGCTACTTGCCGGGCAGGACAGCGTTTCCAGGGCAAACTCTGCTAGTTGCGGCCACAAATCAAGTTTGGCTGCCCAGAAGTCCAGCGGATCCTCAAGGTGTGTTGGCATGGTCATGTCAAAGTATGACATGACCTGCTGGTTCAGGTCCTGCTCCTGGTCTTCCTGCTGCTCATGAGTAGCCTCACTATGCAGGTGTAGAAAGCTACTCATTAGCGACTGAAGACTGAGGCTGCTGCTGCTGCTCCTGCCAACCCCCCCAGCAGCCATGACAGTGGAAGGTGAGCGCAGAGGTCCCCTCGAGTCAGACCTGCGAGAGTATGGACCATGGCGCAGATAGGCATCGGCCAACTGCCTACGTAGAATGTCTTTGTAGTAGTTCAGTTTGCCCTCCCTCTCGGTGGGTTTAAAAAATGCCCCCATTTTGTGCCGGAAGCGAGGGTCCAATAAGGTGGACAGCCAGAAGTCATCTCGCCGACAGATGGAAACAATTCTGGGGTCACTACGCAAGCACGTGAGCATGCTTTCTGCCATTTGCGCAAGTGACTCGGATGGACTACCTGTCTCCATCTTCACTGCATACTGCCACGGTGTGCCCGGGTCCTCTGTCTCGCCTTCCTCAAAAACCTCTAGCTCCTCTGGCTGCTCCTGCTCCTCCTCTCCGGTCCGCTGACTAGATAAACCAGCCATTTCGCCAAGCCTAAACTGTGTTTCGCTGGGCAACTCCTCCTCCTCTTCCTCCTCCTCCTCCAGTTCAGCTCCAACGGGGTTCATGTGGCCGTAAGATGTAAACGCCATGCCTCCAGTGCCCTGACCAGCCATGGTTTCCAACATGTGCTGTAGTACATGAAGCAGTGGAATCACATCGTTCATCCCGTAATCCTGCCGACTGACAAATAAAGTGGCTTCCTCAAAGGGCCTGAGCAAACGGCAGGTGTTACGTATGAGCTGCCACTGGTTGACATTGAAGTTACACAGGGGAGTCCCCCTATCTGCTTGGATCATCAGGAAATCCGTGATGGCTTTTCTCTGTTCATATAATCGGTCCAACATGTGAAGGGTGGAATTCCAACGGGTGGAAACATCGCAAATCAGACTATGTTGGGGGATACCGTTCTGACGCTGTAGCTCAAGAAGGGTATGTTTGGCGGTGTATGAGTGGCTGAAGTGCATGCAAAGTTTCCTTGAAGTTGTTAGGATGTCTTGCAGATGGGGGGAACACTTCAGAAACCGCTTGACAACCAGATTGAAGACGTGAGCCATGCAGGGGGCATGGGTCAGGCTTCCTTGGCGCAGCGCAGACAAAATGTTCTTCCCATTGTCGGTAACCATGATTCCCATTTTAAGTTTTCTTGGAGTAAGCCATGTTTGGATTTCCTGATGAATAAATTTAAGCAGTTCCTCCCCTGTGTGACTCCGTTCGCCAAGACAAACCATGTGAAGCACTGCGTGACACCTCCGTGCCCTGCACACATGGTAGACTGGAGGGGCACTGAGACTAGAGCCTACAGTGGAGGGTGAGGAGATGGCGGAGGATGAGGAGGCCGAGTCGCACAGTGTCACAGGCCCAACGGGCAGGGAACGCAGAGGCCGAAGCGGCGTGACCTGTCCAAGTTGCTGCTGCAAAGGGACCACATTCACCCAGTGGGCCGTAAACGACATGTACTGTCCCTGACCGTAGTTACAGCTCCAGACGTCGGCGCTGCCATGCACTTTGCTACACACCGACAGGCTCAAGGACTGGCCCACCTTCTGTTCAACAAAAGTGTGCAGCGCTGGTACTGCCTTCTTGGCAAAGAAATGACGGCTTGGGACTCTCCACCTCGGCTCGGCACAAGCCATCAGTTCTCTGAAAGGTGCAGAGTCCACCACCTGAAAAGGGAGCGACTGCAGCACCAGCAACTTGGACAGGAGCACATTCAGCTTCTGAGTGGGCGCATACTGCTGTCTCTTGGACATGGCTTCGCTGATGGATTGCTGGCGGGATGCATGACTTGGAGGAGGAGGAGCAGGAGCGACAGAGGATGGGTATGACGCACAGCTGCCTTCGGCTGAGGTGCTGGAGCCTTGGCTGGCAGAAATTGGGAGCGGCGTGCCACTCGGTGAGGAAGCAGTCTGGCCCACCTCTCCGGAGCCTAGGTTCTCCCAGGCCGCTTTATGGTGACGCTGCATATGTTGATGCAGGGCCGTGGTGCCAACATTTGGACCCTGGCCATGCTTCACCTTCTGCCTACATATCTTGCATGTGGCCATGTTACCCTCCTGCGGATGCTTCAGGAAAAACTGCCACACTGCCGAGTAGCTACTTTTCCCACCAACAGGCCTCACTGATTCGCCGCTATTGTCGCCAACTCCAGGAACCCCTGCCCCACTACCTCCCGATAAGGTAGCCTGCCGCGCAGCAGGTGCTCTACCCCGGCCCCGGCCCCGTTTGGCTCCAGGCTTTACAATTGTGCCCCCATACTGCCTGCCAACCATGCTGCTAACACCTTGCTGCCTGAGCTGCTGACTCCGGGGCAACCTGCGCCCCTCTTCTCCTGATGATGACGATGAAACCCCTTCATCACCCGGCTCCCAGGTGCGATCGGCTTCATCGTCATCATCATTATCACCGAGTTGTGGCTGTACGTCACTGATGTTCGTGGATTCGTCAACAGTGTCTGGCGCAGGAGCTGGAACGCTCGCAGCACCCACGACACTGTCCACATCACTATTTGTCTGCCTAGCTAAAGAAGCCACCTCCATTTCTTGGCTGGGCAGTAGCTGCTGACTGTCCTCTATCTGATCGTCCTCCTCACTAAAGAGTGGAGCTGAACCCAAAGCATAGGATACGTCGCTGGGGGAGGGAACGGCGTAGGACAGAGGCAATGGGAGGACAGGGACTGCTCTCGGGGCATGCCAACTCAGGGTTGTGTCAGAGGAACCTACCGACCCTAGACTGGGGGTCTCAGACGTAAGTTGTGATGATGTTGTTCATGAGCGCGTTAACCAATCTACCACGGCAGATGCGTTACTGGTGGAGACCCGACCGCTAGCAGATACTGGCAGATTAGATCTCTCAGCGTGACTCCTGCTGCTACTGGCCCCCAGTCTGCTGCGACCTCTGCCTGCGGAATCTTGGCCTCTGCCACTCCTCTTTTCACTTCCAGGCACTTGTCTGCCCGACATAGTCTAACTGGCGTGGTAGTAGGTGATATTTTAAGAACCCCCAGGCAGCGGTGGGTCTATATGAAACAGAATATAATGCACACCAAAAGTGAGCAGTAACACTCAGCCTCCAACAGGCCTGCTTAGTGTAAATAAGAGAGCTGCTTAGTGTAAATAAAGAGGGGTATGGTATGTTACAGAATGGGATGCCCCAACAGCAGAGCACCTGGGAGCAGTAGTACTATGCACAGCAAAAGTGTCTTTATCAGGCCAAATTACTTTTAGAATAAGTGCAAAGGGTTATAGTAAATAGAGGCTGGTGTAGTCACAGAATCGGATGCCACAACTTCAGTGCACCTGGGAGCAGTAGTACTATGCACAGCAAAAGTGTCTTTGTCAGGCCAAATTACTTTTAGAATAAGTGCAAAGGGTTATAGTAAATAGAGGCTGGTGTAGTCACAGAATGGGATGCCCCAACCGGAGTGCACCTGGGAGCAGTAGTACTATGCAAAGCAAAAGTGTCTTTGTCAGGCCAAATTACTTTTAGAATAAGTGCAAAGGGTTATAGTAAATAGAGGCTGGTGTAGTCACAGAATGGGATGCCCCAACAGCAGAGCACCTGGGAGCAGTAGTACTATGCACAGCAAAAGTGTCTTTATCAGGCCAAATTACTTTTAGAATAAGTGCAAAGGGTTATAGTAAATAGAGGCTGGTGTAGTCACAGAATGGGATGCCCCAACCAGAGTGCACCTGGGAGCAGTACTATGCACAGCAAAAGTGTCTTTATCAGGCCAAATTACTTTTAGAATAAGTGCAAAGGGTTATAGTAAATAGAGGCTGGTGTAGTCACAGAATGGGATGCCCCAACCGGAGAGCACCTGGGAGCAGTAGTACTATGCACAGCAAAAGTGTCTTTATCAGGCCAAATTACTTTTAGAATAAGTGCAAAGGGTTATAGTAAATAGAGGCTGGTGTAGTCACAGAATGGGATGCCCCAACCAGAGTGCACCTGGGAGCAGTACTGTGCACAGCAAAAGTGTCTTTATCAGGCCAAATTACTTTTAGAATAAGTGCAAAGGGTTATAGTAAATAGAGGCTGGTGTAGTCACAGAATGGGATGCCCCAACCAGAGTGCACCTGGGAGCAGTACTATGCACAGCAAAAGTGTCTTTATCAGGCCAAATTACTTTTAGAATAAGTGCAAAGGGTTATAGTAAATAGAGGCTGGTGTAGTCACAGAATGGGATGCCCCAACCAGAGTGCACCTGGGAGCAGTACTATGCACAGCAAAAGTGTCTTTATCAGGCCAAATTACTTTTAGAATAAGTGCAAAGGGTTATAGTAAATAGAGGCTGGTGTAGTCACAGAATGGGATGCCCCAACCGGAGAGCACCTGGGAGCAGTAGTACTATGCACAGCAAAAGTGTCTTTGTCAGGCCAAATTACTTTTAGAATAAGTGCAAAGAGTTTTAGTAAATAGAGGCTGGTGTAGTCACAGAATGGGATGCCCCAACCAGAGTGCACCTGGGAGCAGTACTATGCACAGCAAAAGTGTCTTTATCAGGCCAAATTACTTTTAGAATAAGTGCAAAGGGTTATAGTAAATAGAGGCTGGTGTAGTCACAGAATGGGATGCCCCAACCGGAGAGCACCTGGGAGCAGTAGTACTATGCACAGCAAAAATGTCTTTGTCAGGCCAAATTACTTTTAGAATAAGTGCAAAGGGTTATAGTAAATAGAGGCTGGTGTAGTCACAGAATGGGATGCCCCAACCAGAGTGCACCTGGGAGCAGTACTATGCACAGCAAAGGTGTCTTTATCAGGCCAAATTACTTTTAGAATAAGTGCAAAGGGTTATAGTAAATAGAGGCTTGTGTAGTCACAGAATGGGATGCCCCAACCGGAGAGCACCTGGGAGCAGTAGTACTATGCACAGCAAAAGTGTCTTTGTCAGGCCAAATTACTTTTAGAATAAGTGCAAAGGGTTATAGTAAATAGAGGCTGGTGTAGTCACAGAATGGGATGCCTCACAGCAGACTTGAGATCAGTTCAGTATATATGTACAGTAAGTGTATAAGCAGCCTGAAAACGCTAACAAAGCCAGTCAGCCAGCCAGTAACACTCAGGCTGGATGAAAAAAAAAAAAAATCTCCCTGTGACTGCCTCCGATTTTTCCTAACTTTCCCTGCTTCTCGCTGACTTCCTGCCTGTCTCCTGCCTGTCCCTGTCTGTCCCTGGCTCTCTGTCTCTCCCTGACTACAGCAGCGTCCTGTCTCTCATGAATGCAATAGAGAAATGAGGAAATGCAAGATGTCCGCCGCCTTAAATAGCGCTGTGACGTCACCGGGCTTGCTGGCTGCTGATAGGCTGCATGTGACTGCCCCAGTATGCAATGGAGCGGGGTAGAAGTCTGGACATGTCCCGTCCGCCATCTTAGAATGCCTGTAATGTAAATGAATGGATGTTAAAGGAAAACTTCGAGCGATCGAAGCACGGGGAAATTCGAATTCGATCCGAATCGAATTTTTCATGAAATTCGGATCGAATCCGGGTTCGTCCGGATCGATTCGCCCATCCCTATTCACGGCCATTAACCTCCTTAGCGGTGATCCCGAGCGTGACTCGGGGTTAATTTGCGCTGTAAGTAGCGGTAACCCCGAGTCACGCTCGGGATCGATTTGGCAGAGGAGCAGGGCGGCGCAGTCTCCTTACCTTCTCCCTGCGATCCAGCGATGTCCCCGCTGCGATCGCAGGTGAGAGCCATGGCTGCAGCGTCCGTCTCACTTCCTGGTTCCGTCTCTGTGAGCCGCAGAGGCTCATGGGGGCGAAGCTGGGCGGCAGAGACAAATGTAATGGTAACGCTTTCGTTACCATTACATTTGTCTCTATCATAACGCCAGGGGGGTTAAAAAAGCTTCCAGGCGGCATCCCGATCTGGGTTGCACCAGGTGTGTAGATACACAGAAAAGAAGATTGAGCTACATGCTTACCTTCCCGAGAGTTCCCATGATGGAATACGGCATTCAGCTCTGTACAGAAGCTCTTTCCTGCTCTGTGTGTCCAGCAATCTGTTGTCAGTGGTGCAGAGAACAGCAAGACCACAGTAAGCAGCTGTGGTCAATTTTACCACCAGAATGGCATCCTATGGAGCTGCAGGCAGCCTGCAGCCCTGCTGGGTTTCCTGCCCCTGTGCTTTGTGGGTGGTATCAGTTAAATCCAGGCAGCAGCACAGCTGGAAAGCTGGAAGGGAAGTCTCTGGGGTGCTTCAAGATGGCCGCAGAGAAAATCTGTGAGGCGACGTTTCAGCTTTGATTGCCCCTCCCAGGGAGTTCCCATAGTGCAATGCGACATTCAGCACTGTACAGAAGTTCTTTCTTGCTCCGTGTGCCCAGCAATCTGTTGTCAGTGGTGCTGAGAACAGCAAGACCACAGCAAACAACTGTTGTAAATGTTACCACCAAAATGAACCGCCTATGGAGCTGCAGGCAGCCTGCAGCCCTGCTGGGTTTCCTGCCCCTGTGCATTGTGGGTGATGTCAGTTAAATCCAGGCAGCAGCACAGCTGGGAAGCTGGAAGGAAAGTCTCTGGAGTGCTTCAAGATGGCCACAGAGAAAATCTGTGAGGCAGTGTTTCAGCTTTGAGTGGTGCAATATGGCATTCACCACTGTACAGAAGCTCTGTGTGCCCAGCAATCAGTTGTCAGTGGTACAGAGAGCAGCAAGACCAGGGGTGCCACTTTTATGCAGCTGACTTTGCTGAATCCGACATTTGACTGCAGGGAGGTGAGCATGTACAATATCGGGCTTCTCTGTATATGTATACACTGCAGGGCATCTTGAATCTGGATCTTAGGTCCACTGTCCACATTCAGAAACATACTATTAGGTTAATAGGTGTCATGATGAAGCAATTGTTTAACAATATCATACCTCCCAAGTGTCTCTGATTTGGAGGGACTTTCCCTCTTTCACTCAATGTCCCTTGTTGTTCTTATTTGTTCCTTTTTGAGGTGTAACATGCAGATCTGCATCAATAAATTATTAATTTGCCTATTTAAAGTGTTTATATTGTTGTAACTGTTACAGTCTATCTCCTATCTATCCCTCAATGAGTGGGCTTGGCCTAATTTTACAACTGTCCCTCTTTCCCACCCTGAAAAGTTGAAAGGTATGCAATATTTTAATGTGTGCAAGCAACATCAGATTGTAACATCATGAATGTTTCATGGTGTGATGTAAAGCACTGCAGAATCAGTCCTATCAGCCCTATCAAATACACCAAAAAGTTACAGAGCAGAGGAGAAGAGGCAGGGGCAATGGTCACTCATCAGGCCAGACAATGGGTGCATGCCAGACTATGTATTGCAAAGTCTATCTTGCAGAGCAAACAAAAGACACAAATACACAAGGCACCGGGTCTGAGCAAGCAAGATAAGCGTCACATAATCTTGGTAACCTATAGAGGATTCATTCATTTTAACCTTATTGACCCATAAGCAAAACATATTTTACTGCGGCACTCAACACATATTGAAATAGAAACCAACAACACCAGCTTAAAAACTTTACTGATTACTGTTAGTTTCCCATCTGCTAGCACAAAGAAACCTAGGATGGTCTGGTATTTATCCTGTGTCAGCTTGACATGGGAAAGGTCAACTAGCCTATACCTGTCCCCAGGTGACTTTGAATGTGACTGGTGTCTTCAGATGTTGATGTCACAGACAGAAGAAGAACTTAAGGGGCTTAGAGTGTTTAATGGGCTGAAACGTAAGGCAAGATTGAAGTCTCCAGGTCACAAAATGCAAACACAGACTGTTTACCACAGACAAGCTTTACACTTCAGAGACAATGATGGAAAGCCAGGCATGACCAAAACACTTACCCAGAAATGTGAAGCTTTTCTCAGGAATACTGCCGTCAAAAAAAATAACTGACTGATGATTTAAACTGGACCAACAACCTGGCAGAGTTAAAAAAGAAAGGTAGCTGCCATTTTGAAGCTTCCTCTCCCAGCATTTCAGCCATGCTGCTGCTTGGATTCAACTGACATAACTGACAATGCACAGTAACAGGAAGCCCAGCAGCACTTCCTGTTTGCAGGTGGCCTGCAAATGCTCGAGCTGCCATTTTGTTTCTAAAATGTACTACAGCAGCAGTTAGAAAAAGGTAAATTAATTTTTATGTGCAGCAATCTAAATTGCACTGAGGGGTGCATATAAGCACTGTTTATTGAGATGGTCTAATTTGTCATTTTTTACTAACTGTTGGTCCGCTTTAACTGCTACAGACAAAACTGTGTCTACCCATGAAACTGGAATTTAGCAAAAATGCGAAATGTTGTGAAGGACAGAATATAAAATTAAATCACTTTAATGTACAGATACACAGATGGCACAAGGAATTTTCTGTGGCTGGGGAGAGGGTAAGCAATGAGCAATGACAGCCAACATATTTTGCATGCCATCGACCTATGAAAAGGTAGCAGCTAAACCGTTTGTGGAACATGTGGTTGGGTCATAGTTGTTCAGTTTTTAGTTTGCTGGAATGGCTTTGATTCATTCAGAAGGTTGATGGTCTGCAAGGTACTATTCTTGAAACAGGTGGTTTTGCAGGGAGGCATTCTTATTTGTCTCATTGGTATAAGGACAGTGCCCAGGGTGAACAAGGATTCTACTGACAAGGGAGACCACTCTCCTCTAAAACTGGGCCTATAATGGCGGAATAGGACTAAGCCTAAGATCTTTTCTGCAGCCTTAACCATCAGTTTTCTAGGCTATGAAGGTAGACCATGTGATGGGTTTTCCTAAGGATGGCCTTAGTGTTCTTGTTCCAGCGCAAGCTGTCACTGATAATGACAACAAGAAACTTAGAGGCCGATTCATCAATAGCGCCAGGTAGCGACAGATGAGCGACTGAAGTATGGCGCTAAGAGCGCCGCTAGCGTCAGCCGCGGGCGGTAGCGATTCGCTATAGCAGGCCTCCTCAGTCGCTACCTGGCGTTGTTGCGAACAACGCCTACATTGCTGAATATGATGTTGGCCCTCAGCTTTGTAGGCGCTGTCAGTCAGTGTGACCACGCTATTCTACACAGCGCCTGTTAGCTTTGCTGTGTCCTGGCCATCCAGTACCTTCTGAATAAAACACATTGCCACATTTGTTAAAAATTTAAAGAGTTTTTATTTTGTGTTGAAAAGGAAATTAAATTCAACCAGATATTCTAATATAAATGCAAAATAAAACATAATTAAACACATAGCCACAATTTTTTTTTTATTTTATTTGTTAAATAAAAAGGAAATACAATTAAACCACCAATGAGAAAGAAAATGAAAAGAAAAACAGAACAGAGAAAAATGGAAAATCGAAAAAGAAAAGAAAAACAGAAAAGAGAAAGGAAAATAGAAAAAGTAAATAAAAACAGAAATGAGAAAGGAAAGGAAAATAGAAAAGGAAAATAAAAACAGAACTGAGAAAGAAAAGGAAAATAAAAACAGAAATGAGAAAGAAAAGGAAAATAGAAAAGGAAAATAAAAACAGAACTGAGAAAGAAAAGGAAAATAAAAACAGAACTGAGAAAGAAAAGGAAAATAGAAAAGGAAAATAAAAACAGAACTGAGAAAGAAAAGGAAAATAGAAAAGGAAAATAAAAACAGAACTGAGAAAGAAAAGGAATATTAAAATAGGAATTAGAATGAAAAGGAAAATAGAAATGGAAAATAAAAACAGAACTGAGAAAGAAAAGGAAAATAGAAAAGGAAAATAAAAACAGAACTGAGAAAGAAAAGGAAAATAGAAAAGGAAAATAAAAACAGAACTGAGAAAGAAAAGGAATATTAAAATAGGAATTAGAATGAAAAGGAAAATAGAAAAGGAAAATAAAAACAGAACTGAGAAAGAAAAGGAAAATAAAAACAGAAATGAGAAAGAAAAGGAAAATTGAAAAGGAAAATAAAAACAGAACTGAGAAAGAAAAGGAAAATAAAAACAGAAATGAGAAAGAAAAGGAAAATTGAAAAGGAAAATAAAAACAGAACAGAGAAAGAAAAGGAAAATAAAAACAGAACTGAGAAAGAAAAGGAAAATAGAAAAGGAAAATAAAAACAGAACAGAGAAAGAAAAGGAAAATTAAAATAGGAATTAGAATGAAAAGGAAACTTACAACAGAATTAAACACATAGCCACATGTATATATATATTTTTTTTTTTATTTTTACACTAAAAAAAAAAAAATAATAAAACAGAAATGAAATTGAAAATGAAAAGTCCAACAGAAATTCTAAAGCAAAGTAAAGTGCAGGATAGTTTTTGAATTGGAAATTAGGGATCAGGGTGCATCTCTTTGTGCCTGAAAAAATAAGAAAAGTGCAGTTAGTATATATCTTTAAAGTTGTTTTGTCGTTGCCAAAAAAAAAATGCATAACTTGATAACCAACATTGGCGTCTTACACCCCCCTTAGAGTGGTTTTGGTCATCTTACACCCCCCCTTAAAGTGGTTTGGGTCATCTTACACCCCGCTTAGAGTGGTTTTGGTCATCTTACACCCCCCCTTAGAGTGGTTTTGGTCATCTTACACCCCCCTTAGAGTGGTTTTGGTCATCTTACACCCCCCCTTAGAGTGGTTTGGGTCATCTTACACCCCCCTTAGAGTGGTTTGGGTCATCTTACACCCCCCCTTAGAGTGGTTTTGGTCATCTTACACCCCCCTTAGAGTGGTTTTGGTCATCTTACACCCCCCTTAGAGTGGTTTTGGTCATCTTACACCCCCCTTAGAGTGGTTTTGGTCATCTTACACCCCCCCTTAGAGTGGTTTTGGTCATCTTACACCCCCCCTTAGAGTGGTTTGGGTCATCTTACACCCCCCTTAGAGTGGTTTTGGTCATCTTACACCCCCCTTAGAGTGTTTTTGGTCATCTTACACCCCCCTTAGAGTGGTTTTGGTCATCTTACACCCCCCTTAGAGTGGTTTTGGTCATCTTACACCCCCCCTTAGAGTGGTTTGGGTCATCTTACACCCCCCTTAGAGTGGTTTTGGTCATCTTACACCCCCCTTAGAGTGTTTTTGGTCATCTTACACCCCCCTTAAATTGGTTTTGGTCATCTTACACCCACCTTAGAGTGGTTTTGGTCATCTTACACCCCCCTTAGAGTGGTTTTGGTCATCTTACACCCCCCCTTAGAGTGGTTTTGGTCATCTTACACCCCCCTTAGAGTGGTTTTGGTCATCTTACACCCCCCCTTAGAGTGGTTTGGGTCATCTTACACCCCCCTTAGAGTGGTTTTGGTCATCTTACACCCCCCTTAGAGTGTTTTTGGTCATCTTACACCCCCCTTAAATTGGTTTTGGTCATCTTACACCCCCCTTAGAGTGGTTTTGGTCATCTTACACCCCCCTTAGAGTGGTTTTGGTCATCTTACACCCCCCCTTAGAGTGGTTTTGGTCATCTTACACCCCCCTTAGAGTGGTTTTGGTCATCTTACACCCCCCCTTAGAGTGGTTTTGGTCATCTTACACCCCCCCTTAGAGTGGTTTTGGTCATCTTACACCCCCCTTAGAGTGGTTTTGGTCATCTTACACCCCCCTTAGAGTGGTTTTGGTCATCTTACACCCCCCCTTAGAGTGTTTTTGGTCATCTTACACCCCCCTTAAATTGGTTTTGGTCATCTTACACCCCCCTTAGAGTGGTTTTGGTCATCTTACACCCCCCTTAGAGTGGTTTTGGTCATCTTACACCCCCCCTTAGAGTGGTTTTGGTCATCTTACACCCCCCTTAGAGTGGTTTTGGTCATCTTACACCCCCCCTTAGAGTGGTTTTGGTCATCTTACACCCCCCCTTAGAGTGGTTTGGGTCATCTTACACCCCCCTTAGAGTGGTTTTGGTCATCTTACACCCCCCTTAGAGTGGTTTTGGTCATCTTACACCCCCCCTTAGAGTGGTTTTGGTCATCTTACACCCCCCCTTAGAGTGGTTTGGGTCATCTTACACCCCCCTTAGAGTGGTTTTGGTCATCTTACACCCCCCTTAGAGTGGTTTGGGTCATCTTACACCCCCCTTAGTGCGTTTTTTTGCTCTTTTTGATGGGAGTTCAAATACATTTAACCAGTAGTGCAGTACTTGCATTAGAGTGAAGGGTAGTTAGCTTACCGCAAAAAAAGAAGTGATCAGCCTTTCCCTTAGCTCATCGCCAGTCTGGGTGTCCTCACTTCTATCTGCGGGCAGGTTGGGGATTTCTGGCACCAGTGCTGTCTCCTCGGGGGCTTGGATTCGGTGACAAATGCAAATGTTGTGTAGCACACAGCAGGCAAGGATGATCTTGGAAACCTTCTGTGGGCTGTAGAGCATCTCTCCTCCTGGCCGTGCCAAACAGAGAAAACGTGCTTTCAGCAGGCCGATGGTTCTTTCCACAATGCTTCTGGTCTTGCGATGCGCTGCATTGTAGCGTTCATGGGCAGAGGTCCGTGGGTTCCTGACCGGAGTCATGACCCACGTTCTCTGCCCATATCCCTTGTCCGCTGTAGAAAAAACACAAGGAGAGAGACAGCAATTAGTACTAGTACATGTTTTTTGGTGGTAGTTTGGTTAAAATTGGCTTACTAGGCCACATATTAGCAAAATACATAGACATGGTTAATTTATTACCCAGTAGCCAGCCAGCTGGCATTTCGTTGTTATCAAACTTCCGGCACAGGACTGTCCGCTGCAAGACGTAAGAATCGTGGCATGAGCCGGGGAACCCCGATCTCACCGCCCGCAGCCTCATGTCTGGGTCACAGACCACCATGATATTAAGCGAATGGAACTGCTTCCGGTTTCTGTAGGACAGCTCCTGTGCACGGGGAGGGCGGAAAGGGATATGTGTACCATCAACGCACCCTAGCACATTCGGGATCCCTCCCATCAGATAGAAAGCATGTTTTATTTTGGCAACCTCTTCCTCATCCTCAGGAAACTTGATGTAAATTGGGATTAAATCACAAATTGCCAGAACTACCTGGATTAGTATGCGGCTCATAGTAGCCTGGCTTATCCCGCTGAGGAGGGCTGAGGTTGCCTGGAAGGTCCCTCGTGCCAAAACATTAAGAGTGGCACACAGGCGTACTATGCCTGGAATGGAATGAGTGCGTTTGGTGGATGGCTCGATTTTGGTCTTAATCTGATCATATAGGGACTGTAGTGCAGCACGATTCAGACGGAAGCGGCTCCTGATCTGCTCGTCACTTAAGTCCCATACTGAAAGGCGGATTGCAAAGGAGCGGGGTGCCCTAAGCCTCACAACACCCCGCTCCCTTTCCTCCTGCTCTTTCAGCATACACATACATCCATCCACCCAGACACCATACATCACCCTCTTATCCATCACACACACTAAAGATATATACAAAAACAAAAATAAACAAAAAAAACCACTAACACACAACACACACACAAACAATCACACTCCACACACACCCGCTACAATGCAGCTCACCACAAAACCAGAACTATAGTGGTCCAAACCACCAGCCTGCTGAAAACCAGCTTTCTAAGTTAAGCACAACCAAGAGGGGAGTTGCTGCACAGCCCACAAAAGGCCCCAAAATCAAGCCTCACTTGCTGTATGCTACACAATATTTGCAGATGCCACCCAAACCAAGCTCCTAAAGAAACAGCACTGATGTCAGAAATCACCCAACAAGCCACAGAGAGTGAGGACAGAAACCAGACAGAGGCTCAAATGAGCTAAGGGAAGCGAGCACAGCACCACACCACAGCCTTTGCCACAGTGTAAGAATAGCAGAAGCTAGAACATTCCTTCCTTTTATACTTCATTTTCTAAAGTGACAGGTCCGCTTTGCCGCCTTTTGCGTCGCTCTGCTATTTCCGGGCGCCAATTAGCCGACCCAGGTGTGCGTAAAACAGAGTGCGCACGCGCACGCTAGTAGCGCTACTAGCGTACTTGAGCCGTAACTTGCGTGCATTAACGGACATGGCCCAAAAATCAGGGGTGGACCAATGAAAGGGAAGCTGATGTTTTTTTAAATAGCCGTTAGGCTAAGCACATGTCACAAGGGTTTGAGATACATCAGTCCATTGTTGGATTTGGGTGTGTGTTGTTTGTTTAATGAGGTCTGTAATGAGTTAATTGGCTAACACACATGCTTCTGTCAGTGCAGTGGAGGTGTGCCTAGAATGAACTGGGCTGTATGTGTGAATCAATTAAGTGGGCTGCTTTTGGATTGGCTGTTAGAGCACATAAAACCTGCCCAAGCCTAAGAGATTGCGATGCCATTCTGTAGTGTGCATGCGTGCTTGTGGGGTGTGTATTTGTGTGTGTGTGCAGCTACAGGATGGAGCCAAATTCAGGACATCTGCCGGCCACAGCAGGCCCGAGTAGGAGTTTGGTGGGTGCTGTGCGCAGACCTCCCTTACGGAAAAGGGCACAGCCTGAAGGTGGGGCAGCACCCCAGGCTAAGCGCCCAGGTGCCAAGAGGGAGCCTGAATTTAATTTGGCTGAGAATAATCATCTTGTGCGCCTTACACTTGCTAAATGGGAGCTGATATTTGGCTCCCAAAGCAAGTCCATAGGCAAACAAGAAAGAAGCAAACTGTGGGATGCCATTGGTGTGGAGCTTAGTAGCACAGCTCAACACCCACGTAGTGGCCCATCCTGCAGGAAACGCTTCTACACTTTGCGAGGGGCCCTTATGAAAAAGATGAATCACGATCTTGATGTGGACAGTGGGTTCATCCAGGCTCCAAAGAGTACCTACAGGCCGTATGAGGAGATGCTGAAGGCCAAAATCCCACTGGCTCGGCTGCAGGGTGTGGATCCTGGGGATGACACCACCGGTTGGGCTGAAGGTACATATTTTCTGGCTTTTACAATAACCTAATGTTAATGTATGTGATTTGCATTTTTACATTCTGACCAACTAACAGTAGGACCTGTGAAGTATTACATTACAGCTCAAACATTTGTAATTTTTCTGTCTGTTGCTTTATGCATAGGTGCACATGCTGCTGTCCGGGATGTGCCTCAGGACACCCAAGCTCCTGCCCTTCCAGCAACCTCAAGGCTACCCCAGTCTGCCATTGAAGGTATTTACCCATAATTTGGTTGCTGGTTTTTTTTTTAACAAATGGGTGTGGGAGCAGCTCAAACAATCAAGGTTTGCCCTGTTGAGTATTAATAATATGTGCCTGCGCCCTAATTGCACGCCCACTGTAACACTCACAGCAAGTAACTAACAAGGCCCTAACATGTGTAGATATGTAGGACGCCAGAGATGTGTAGCCATATATCGGCATATCAATGTGGGAGCCACACTTGGCTTGATTAGTCAATATTAGTGAAAGAGCTGCTCACACACCTTAATGCATGTTGTATTTTGCAACGCACATTAGCTATGGCTCAATGTTGGTTTTATTTTGGCCTAGCTCCCATGCCCTTGGCCCCAGCATCTCCTCCGGATCCCACCTACTCTTTGGATGTCGGTAAGTGCATGTGTTCACCTTGCTTGATCCACTTTTACTCAAGTGCATGTGTCTCATTCCTCTTTTTTCTTGGTAGGCCAAGTGACTGGTTCATCTTTGGACCCCACTTCCGATGTTGCCGGTCAACAGGACCCTGTTGGTGTGTAGAGCAATACATAATGTATCCTTTATGCTGTTTATGTTACACTGGTTCAATTTGGTTAGTCTACTAAGCTACATGTTTGCTTGGTAAACTTGAAGATGCCTCTTGGGAGTGCTGGTTGCCTCCCCAGGGTCAGTCTATTAGTTATTTGAGTGATAGCAATGTATATTTGCGGACATATTTTTAGCCAAACATTCCCTGTAGTAGTTTGCTGATTATTTAGAGACATTTTTTTTTTTTTTTAGTTGACCCGAATATCGGAAGTGGCTGTCCAGAAAGGGCCCCTCAAGTTCCAGCTGCCAGAGATGAGGGTAAGTGGTTTGGCCTTGCTCTAGTCTGTATTTTGGCTCTAATTTTGTGCCACTTGCTTCTGGCAACTTGTGTGTCCACATGTATTTTCAAGGTCCAAGCTCGAGTGAGGACCCCACTCCAGACATCTGGGATATTGGGGGTATGTTTAATTTAAGCAATGTTTATGATGAGATTTGCAGAAATTAGTGCGTCTTAGTCCTGTAACATACATGTTAACAATCTGAGTTTAACAGAGACCTTTGGTCTAGTGTGTATTTTTGAACTTTTTAGAGGTATGGCCTCGATAGCCTAACCAGGTTACATTAGAGTTTGGCCCACAGACCTACTAACCTGATTTTCCTGTTTAGCATATGCCAACTTGCCCGACATCTCGGATGTTGAATTGCGACTCTCTGGCAGCGATACCTCGAGCCTACCTGTGCCGGAGGACACGCAGGTAACATGGCTGATGTAGACGACCTCGAAACACATTGGCATATTCGTGGGTAGTGGAAGAAGCAACATGTCACATTTCCTTTCATTGTTGTTTTGGCAGGAGGCGGAACCAGAACCCCAAGCTGGGACCTCTTCCCAAGTCCCATGTGGCCAAGCTTCAGAGGCTCAGACAAGGGTAAGTTGTATAGTGAGTGTTTATGGTAATTTTTTGGAGGGGCATAACTGCATTGGTTCTGTTTGACTAAAATGTGGTTTACTATTTGTTTAGCCTCAAACCACAGCAAGAGGAGGTGTGGCACCAACCAGTGCCGATTTCTACGAGCTAGGGGTCCGGATGCTGGAGGACTACAGTCGCCAACAGCCGCGTGATGGAACTAATGAGCGCATTGCGGCGTTGGAAAATCAGGTGCTGATGTGTCAGCAACAAAATGAGGCCCTGCAGCGCCAGGTGGACCAGTTACGGCAAAACCAACTACAGAACCAGGACCTTGGTCGTCTGGCAAATGTAATCGAGCAATCTGTACAGCGCCAGGAAGAAGCAATACAGCGCCAGGCAGAAGCAATACAGCGGCAGGACCAAACTTTGTTGTTGCTACAACAGCTCATACAACAGCAGTCTATATTTTTTACTGCACTGTTGTCCCCCAACACCGCCCCTAGCAATGACTCCCAACCTCCCCGGCCACCCAGCCAAGAATATTAATTTGTAAACCTTTTTCTTATGATTTATGTAAATATATTTTTGAAAACCACCTCTAAATTGTGTTTATCCATACATGTGAAAGCGAAATACACAGTCATGGATGATTTGCTCAATCATCTCTAATATTATGCCACCATTTATGTGCCACATTAGTTAACATTGCTTACTATGGTGTAAACATGTACTGGCTCAAAATGGCTGCCTAATTTTAGACATAATGGTTTTTGGGAATCTAAACCTATGATGGTCAAGGAACAACACAGTTATTCGTACAAAAAGTTTTATTTAAACAAATTGGCCCAACACGGCCAACATAGGCCAACAAAGGCACAAACCATTGAAATGGCAGCCATCCCCCCCACCCTAACGTCTCCGACGCCTCTTCATGGCCAGCAGCATCCCTTTCATCTGTCGGAAGGCCCGCCACAGTCTGCGATGCTGGCGTATACAAGCTGTAGAGATGTGATTAAAAATAATATGTTAGAATTTGATTGGGAACTCAACATACACAGATGTAGCAATGTAATGTCAGTGTTTCTAACTTGCTAACACTCACATTAACATTGTTGAACAATGTGCCCTTAACATTTTAAATTAAAGGTTTAATATTGGCTTCAAAACATGTTAGGACCACATACCTTTACTCTTAAAGTGGACCAACACCCACAATATAGTTTATCATGGGTTTTGGGCCACTTTGTTGTTGCTCACAGATCTGTTTTTTCCCTGATGTGTGTATACACACAGTAATCCATAGCCACTCACCTCTCCATGCTCCAACGTGATTGGCACAAAAAAAGCACGCTAACGTCTATGCAGGGAACAGGAATGTACAATCCTCTTCCGCCGCCTCTTCACGCATGTCACTCTCTGGCTGCTCATGGGGACCCGGCGGCCATTCACAGAGGCCCAGGGCGGAAAAATGCACGTCTGGAGTGGTGCGCGGGAGCCAGCGGAAGATAAGTTCCGATAATTAGGGGTTTGCTTGGTGGGTTTGACCCGCGGTACATGCACTTATCGTATGTTCCGCGGGGTGTTAGTTGTTAGTTGTTGGCAAATTAAATGTTTAATGCACATTAAACACCCTTGGTGTTGGGCCAGGTTAACTCTTGCAAAAGTAATAATGTTTATGGCCAAGTAAGGACATTTATGTCTTTAGTCCCAGCCAAACATCAGGGCCTAAGGATGATCGAAGTTTGCCCTATAATGTTATGGGTAAACACCTAATCAGCCCCATTTGGTTGTCTATACGCCACAAATAGTCCGTATGTGTCCGTAACAAGAATGTGAGGCAACTATCAAGGATGGTGACTGGCATGTTGGATTATTGTACAAACACATTTAACCTAGATGTGTGTGAAATTTCTACAAATGTAACTAGAAGAGAAAGGTTTCACAAGTATTTACCCATATGAATTTGGATGTACTCACCATCGCAGCTGTGGCGGTGGGCCATGCTGCTGGCCGTCCCTGGAGCTGGTGTGGGGAGGAGGAATTCTGCCTCCGTCTGCGTAGCAACATCTGTCCATAAAAAAACAAAATACAAAACAACATTTAGTGGAGCTATGACACCCGAAGATTTGACATCAATCTGGTTATTGAGTCTTACCTCAAAAAAAAAAAACTTGTTTACATACATGTTAAACGATATTTGCTAGATTCCTGGTCCATTAGTTAATGTGAAGTGTTTATGGTTGCCACATGTATCCGTTATGAAAATCTGGCACTAACCTTTACATTGCAATGTAAATGACTCATTACCAATTTAATGGCTAATGTTACCAGTGTGCAACATGTGTTTGGCCTAACTACTTCACGTAAATTAACTATTGCTAGCACACATCATGGTGTGGCCAGAAACATAGGGGTGGTTGCCAGTTGGCTAGCACTGTAGTGTGGTTTGTGATGTTAATGTACATTAGCAAACCAGCTGAGACAATGGACCAGGAAACGTGTCTGTTAAAAGTGGTCCAAGACCCAGGATTGTTAATATTCAGTGTTTTAGTCTACTTTGGCAGAGCAACACAATTTTAGTCCGCCACCGCCCCTGCCTTCCGCACATCACTCCTCCAGTGTGTGCGCACGCGCATGCCAGTATGAAACAGAGCGCAGGCGCACACACATCTCGAGTGCCACACAGGAGGCGGGGACAATGGCTTCTGCCACCCCCAAAGAGGGAAGTAGTTTGTGGTGTTTTGTTGGGGGGTGGCCCTGGGTGAGGGATGTGATTGGGCAGGGAAGGCGCCAGAATCCAAGCAATATCATCAATGTTTGTGGGTCCACTTTAAGGAATGACATAAATTCCAAAATGAGATGGCTAACAACATACACTTACCACGACTATGCCCGAGGAGGATTTGACGCCAAAATTCCATGGAGGTGCCGCCTATATGATGCCCTGCAAATTACAGAGGAATGGCAAGGGCTAAGCACAAATGGTCAGATGAAACCTGTCACAGACTAACAATTAAAACATGTAAACTCACCAGGGGATGAAGCGCCACTTGAAGCCCAGGGAGGGCTCTGAGGAGGAGGCGGGGAGCCTCGGCTCCTCACACTCTGCTCAGAAGATCCACCAGGCAAAGGGCCACCCTCCTCCCTCTCACTCCCTGCTTGAGAGTGGCCCCTTGCCTGGTGAGAGTCCTCAGACTCAGAGTGTGAGGAGCTGAGGCTTGATCCAGCCTGCCCCCCAGCAGCACACTCCTCTGGGGCGTCATCCCCTTCCTCCCCTGGGTCCTCTAAATAGGACCCGCGGGAGGGACCCTCCCCCGATGACTCCCCCGAGTCCGCCTGCCTGGTTCGGGGGAGGAATCCCTTCCCACGTTTCCCCAGGGGAGGACGCTTATCTGTGTGGAGGGGGTGAAAGCAAATAATTAATATAAAGAGCAAAAAAGGACACAGCTTAGCAGATGATTCTGCACAAAGGCAAAAAAGAACATAAGCTTTAACTTACCTGATGCGTAGGCATCATATAGGCGGTACACGCCTTCTGGGTCCCGGCGCTTAAAATCAGACCATTTTTGCTGGATGGCCCGGATGGTCAGGTCGGTCTGGAAGCGCCGGGACACAGTGGCCTTCACCTCCATGGCAAGGCGTTTTTTAGCTCCTCGGGCATAGTCGTATTCGGCCAGGCAGAAGTCCTATGAAAAAAAAAAAAACAAAAAAAAAAAAATAAATACATGACCTCAGAACAATGTCATAAACAGTTATACAGAGACAAGATCAAAGTGGACACACACCCAGGATTTACATTATTCTGGGTTTGGGTGCACTTTTGTGGGCCACAACTATTGTGGGTGGCCCACTGTCTGCAACCCCCTTGGAAGGCCCCAAATACACCGCTGAGGACACTCCCACGTCACTCCGCAAGCCAAACACAGCGCTCCACGCCGGTGTGGTATGCGCATCCAAGGCCCTTGGGAGGTGCATACCAGCTCAGCTGTGTCTGCACGGCAAAGTACGCATGTGGCGTTTGACTCTAACAGGGAGTGCGCCTGCACACAAAATGAAAATATGTATGGCGCAGGGGTACACCCTGCTAGAGGTAAGCGCAATAGGCATCCGCAACTCACGCATGCACAGATGGGACGGGGCAGAGGTAATTTTTAGGGCCCTCCAGGGGGGGGGGGGGCCATCCCAGCAGGACATCCACAATGGGGATGCCCCATGTGGAGTGTTAAATTTTGGCCTAAAAACAATACAAATTCTGCCCCTATCCCCCCTGTGTGTTTATCAATTTTTAAGCTAAAAATACATAAATAAAATACTCACTTTCACAACCTGGCCATTTACACGGCTATCCACCCGGGTGCGCCTTTGTTTCCTGGGCCCAGGAGGGGAATGGGTGGGAGGGGTGGTATTTGGGGAAGGTGAGGTAGGTGGGGGAGGTGGGGGAGGGGTGGTGGGTCCGGAATCTGAGGAGGAGCTGGGGAGGCGCATTACTCTTCGTTTTGGAGCCATATTGGAAACGCTAAGGAGGAAACAGGAACCGGAAATGACGCTAGCGACATTAGACCAAAAAAAACAAAAACCTAACAAAAATACGCTCCGCGCCCCAGCAACAAGCTATTCTCAGCTATGTGCAAGCTAAGTGGCGGAAAAACTAAAATGACGCTTGAAAACAAGCTAGTGGCATAAGCGCAAGACAGTTTTACCTTAAGGTGGCGTTGAAACGCAAAGGAGGATCCCGGAACCGGATATGACGCTAGCAACTGTGCTTCAAAATTCAAACACAAACATGCGCGCAGCAGGGACAAGCTAATATCAGCTATGTGCAAGCTAAGTGGCGGAAAAACATTAAAATGACGCTGCAAAACAAGCTATTGGCATAAGCGCTAGACATTTTTACCTTAAGGTGGCGTTGAAACGCAAAGGAGGATCCCGGAACCGGATATGACGCAAGCAACTGTGCTTCAAAATTCAAAAACAAACATGCGCGCAACAGGGACAAGCTAATATCAGCTATGTGCACGCTAAGTGGCGGAAAAACATTAAAAGGACGCTGCAAAACAAGCTAGGGCCAAAGGCGCAACGAATTATTAGCTTGATTTAGCAGGGGATTCTACATACTGTAATGCATAGGTCCTTCTAAAGCATACACCGTTGTGCTTAAATATACAGATCTTATTCCTTCACAAAGTCATCACACAATCAAACTAGACAACTACCTGAAAATGTGGCACACATGAGAATGCATAACGGGTTGTTATGAGCTGGTACGACTGAATGTTAATCCTGCAATATGTGGCCAGGCACGCTCACAACTACAGTGTATTCATTAACAACGACTGGGGTCGCGGGAAGTGAATTCCTTGCAAATGGCAGAAGGGCACATGTATGAACAGCACAGCGCCGCACAACGCAGCGCAGCGAGGCACAGCGACGCTCGCGCCGCCACATAGCGAATTCAAACAGCGACTGCACAAACACTGACCAACACAGATTCATCAAGGACAGGGCTGCCGAATAGCTTGGGCGCTGACAATTTCTAAGAGCGAACGTGACCGCCCAACCTGACAGGCTACAAAATAGCTTTACAAGCCCCGTTTGTGTGGAAAACCAGCGATTTTGATGCCAATGAGTTTGGGTGGAGGAGATGCAATTCCCATGTCACTCACAACATTACATTGTGAAAAATAAAAAAAAAATCTAATACAGATAAATAACCAGCCAGATTCATAAAACATATCAATATAAACATGTGTTGAATTTTGTACCAAAGAAAAAAACCCCAACACCACTAAAAACAATCATTGCAGCGTCTGCCATTGAAATGTATGGGAGAGCGGCAGGTAGCGCCAGGTAATACGTGTCGCTGTGAAGGAATTTGCAGCGCCGCTGTTCGGGCCAGCCGGCTTCATGATGAATGCCGCGCTAGCCGTCGCTCTCGCCGGCGCTAGCCTCATTTAGCTTGATAAATGCGTCATTGTGACCGCCGCCGGGCGTACTTGAGTCGGTAGTCGCCGTTAGCTGCCGCTACCTGGCGCTCGTCAGACACTACCTGGCGCTATCGCTTGATGAATAAGGGCCTTAGTTTCCTCTTGATTACTTGTGTGGTCACTCTTGATTTATGTGTTGTCAGGATCTGGGGCAAACGGCAGTGACTCGGACAGCAGTTCTTCAAATCAAAAGCAATTTTGTTGAAAATAAAATATTCAACAGCCAAAAATCTCTTACTTCAGGGAAGGTTGCAGCCTACAATGCAGTACATCAAGCGGTTACTTCACCAGCTCTAGTAAAGTCCAGGGTAGGCTAATACAGCGTACTGCAAGTCCTTGTTCTAACAGGTCCGCCTACAGGGCATACAAGTCCATGCTGTTAATCCACAAGTCCAAGTTCGGGGAAAACAAACAAAGTCCTTCGGCTGCATTCAGTTCTGTCAGTCTCTGTGATCATTACGGCCTGGGCTCCTCATCCCAGGCTGTTCACCAGCCAACTGAAAGCCTCCTTTTATTTAGGCTTCCCCGCAATTAGCCTCATCACCTGTGTGAGACCTGGGATTAGGGGAAAAACCTGTAGAGGACTGGGGATGTGGACTGGGATCCTGTAAACACGGCATGGATCGTGCCTGATTGAGCAAAGCAGGGGAAATATACACCATTCAGTACTTTCCCATACACTTTACCACAGTGTGTTCATAAATGAAATGTCACAGGCTTTTATCTTTTAAATTATTTAGTCAA
This sequence comes from Gastrophryne carolinensis, assembly GCA_027917425.1. Lineage (NCBI taxonomy): Eukaryota > Metazoa > Chordata > Amphibia > Anura > Microhylidae > Gastrophryne > Gastrophryne carolinensis. The sequence continues at coordinate 468,473,469 of CM051234.1, read as the reverse complement.
ATAATTTAGACATTACTGAGAAAAGGAAAAGAATGACATGCCTTTGATTCAAATTCTTTGCAATTATTTTCCCAAAATCATGTGTGTAGGTTTGTGATGATTGTTAAAATCAAATACAGGAAAACACCGCGCTTAATCTCAATAATGATGGTTCAATTACATATGAAGATAACTTTATGTCTTTAAAAATCATGTGATGATTGTTGCCTAGACCAGTGGTGCTCACCCCTGTCCTCGAGGGCCACCAGCAGGTGAGGTTTTGCAGATCTCCACACAGATGCAGATGAAGCAACTAGTGCTTAGACAGAGTAATAGAGCTGGCCATGTGGGGATCAAGAATCCATGACCTGATGACGGCCCTTCAAGAGGGGGCTGGGCCTGGGATATGTCTTTGGATACTCCCAATTGTCTCTCAAGGAACTACTCCCCTTCTAGACTATAGATGCCTCCTAAATTGTCCATTTCCAGGACTGCAATATGAATCTCTGTGCATACATTTTAAGAGTGTACATTCTGAATTAATATTTACCTTAAGGGAAAAGTGGGCAGAGCATCACCGCCTCAAGTGGGGAATTCTATATGTAGAACCTTTACACCTCAACAAACAATGAAAAGTACAAACTTTGCAAACTTACACAAAACTTTATTTTGAAGATCTGTTGCACCCAGATGGGGTTTCAGTTAGGTTCTCCAGGTGAAGTAGAGAACCTTTCCACTGAGGTGAAAATGTTGTTTCCCAGGCATAGCTTCAGATGCTATTCCAATGGCAATAAGACTGATACTAAATTGTTTGTTAATCCATCATGGTTTTCACCAAAAAGCACCATCTTTTAGAATGTTGGGTGGTATGATTTACCTTCTATTACCCATTATTGGTGGTGAAATTGCAATAGACCCTAACAACATAAGAGTGGAACGTTTTGCCTCATTGTATATTTTTTTTACATCAATGCATCCCCATGTCTGTATTTTTGAGGTCTTTGTTTTTGTTTCTGGCCAGTCGCAAGAACAGACCAAAGGGAGAACAGTTGACAGACTAGGTGGTGATCAGATGTCTAAACATGATCCATCTGCTGAATGCCAGGGCGTGGATGTATGTAACTGTGAAAGAGAATGACGGGGGAGTGGCTGGGTAACTTCAGGAATGTTTCTGGGCCCTGTAAACATTTGAAGCCCCACATTTAGTTATAAAAGACCATTTGCATGCTCTATTTAACCCTTTAGATGTTATTTATTAATAACATTGGGTACCATTCTACTTCAATTAACCTACTGAAGGCTTCATGTAGTATACTGATGTTAAATAAAGAAGTGGAGAGTAGTCCTGTTCCTATTTGCCCCTTTGAAGTTACTACCTTCTGTGGTTCCTAAATTTGGAAAAACTTTCATATTTTAATTTAAACAAATGATGAGAATGACCATCCAGAAATGTCTAGTGTTATGCTTAGGACTCCAACTTCCAAATGCCCTTTTTTTTAAAGCTAGTCCCTTTCTAAATTTAATAGGCTGTGCTCCTCTAACTACCAAAGTCTAAAATATCGCTCTGTATAGCTAAATATAATATTAAAGTGCATGGTTTAATCTCTGCATAGACCATTGATAACTAGTTTTTAGATGTTGTTATAAGGATAATGGAGGCTAAAAGAAAAAAAGAGAACAAAATGTGCTCCTAATTCACAGTAAGAGAGCTATTTAGTGACTTATAATCATGCAGATGAGTCTTTATGCAGCTGTAATGGTGTAAGTTCATCACATTTTTGTGACTAACCCCTTAAATCAAGCGGATGTGACCACACAACAAACGCTGTCATATCCAGTAGCATCCAGTGTCCTAGCTGGTTAGTAAGACAGTTAGTTGCAGTTGCTTTTGTCACTAGTTTGCAGCTGATTGTTCATTGAACTATGAGTCACAGTGTCTTCATCATATCTATACTCTCTTTTGCTAGAAACAATAGTCCAGCGTTTGAAAAAGTATCACCAAATACACAATCTTTTTGTTTCATTATTTGGCATCTGATATTAAGCCTTAAACCAAGATTTTTCCTTTAAACAATTACTTTTTATGTATATCAACTATAGAATTGTTCACCAGTAGCCCGGGTCAGTGAGAGTACTAAAATATTATGCATACATTTCAATAACCATAAAGTAATTAATCTATGTCTGCTTTAATGTGGTCCTACAATATTAAAAATCCCCATACATTCTAATTTGGGATACTCGAAAACTTTAAACCACACAGAAAGCTCTTTCACAGCCCATACAGTAAACTTTTTTCTGCTTGGCAGCTAGACAACTATTGACTGAAACTGCCGAGACAAATGGTGCTTACATTATGTAAATTATGCCACGTGAGCACAAATAGGATAAATAAGGTGTAGGAGCATCAACAACAGGGCCCGCTTACCTTCTGGGCCCCGGTGTGGTTGCAGCCCCTGCACCCCCACAAGTTACGCCCCTGACTGTGTGTCTCCATGCTTAACCAACTGACGAACCCTGTTGGCTGCTCATGGCCCAGAGGGATGTGCAACTGGAGCTGGAGTATAGACCTTGTGAGTTGGATCTCCAGCTGATGGTCATCCTAATTCGGAATGCCTGGGGAGGAGGATGCAGTGGCCATGAGGGCTGATGTGGTTAATTTGCCTGGAGGGAAACTGATTACACCCCCCCTCCCGTAGCAGGTTTTCTGCAAGGTGCGACATCTCTAATCAGGATGCCGCTAGGGCAGCCATTCACACGGCCCTATAGTCTGGGGTTCAAAGGTTTTGATCCTCTTTAGCTAGAAAAATCTGATTCACTTCAGATTTCAAAGCCAGATTTCAGTGGCTTACATTCTCAAGCCTTCAGCGCAAGGATAATTTTCTATATTAAAGGTGCTTATTGTTGGTTGATGTTTTACTTGAACTGTTGCATTTTAATCCAGGAATTCTTCATGGTCTACAACACTAGGGGTGTAAAAACTGGGTTAGCGATGCCTGAATATTTTGACACCACTCCTCTAATTTAAGAATGATGTCTGTGGGATCTTTAAATATTCCACAGGCCCAGTAATTTTATCTCTGCTATTATATTGCTGTGCTAAGCCTGTAAGCATTTTATCGGTATGTATAGCCATATAAAGATCAGTCGCCCCTTTTATGTCTGTGAATTCCACAAAGGCCTGGGGACTGCTGAACCTTAGCCAACGACAAATGCTAAAGCAGAAACATATGTACATATTTATGTGTACAGGAAAGCATATGTCATTTGAAACACTTAAGAGAAGCATAGATACATGAAAACCCCAGTACTTACATGATTTTTATCTATGGATTGGCTGGTATGTATCTATCTGTGCTTTATTCATATGCAAATGTAGTTAGAAAACACAGTCAGGTACATCCACAGCATTGACAATACATATATACACCAATAAAACAGCTGAAATAGTTCAATAAAATGTTTGCTTGTTTATTTGGTTTTTTATTTAAAAGCAGAAGCTTTATTTGCATTCAAACAATGGCAGAGCCAGAGCTCTGACTGGCTGAGATGGGGCAAGTTTCTAGAAACTAGGGAGGAATCTCTGAGGATTAGAGAATGTTTTCGCCATATCTAGCTTCTAATCTTTTAAATGTGACTTTCCATGCGTGCTATTGGACTTTCTTGGAGCTTTGTCTGCACCAAGCTTCTGTGGAACAAGTTTGTAAGGCCGTTTTTTGGCTGATGCTGCTTTGGGCCGCAAGGTTTTCAGGCGGCAGTGACTTGAACTACTGGCTGTTACTCATTGGGGATCCCACCCTACTTTGGACACTGCTTTTGGATGTCCCATCAGTTATGAATACCAAAGCGGGCTGTGCCATGCAATAAAGAAAAATGCAATTCTGTGAGTACTCACCTGTAGAATTGTTTTTGTTATTGCATGGCACGGCCCGCTTAGCCCCACCCTTGTTATAGTTGTTCTTGGTTGCCTCTTTCTGGAGATTGTTCCAAGTTAAATCTGGGTTTTTTACCTTTTTGACATTCTTACCTTTATTCTCTCCCGGCTTCTTGTCTCACTGCTCGTCTACGCTGGGAACTTGTTGGTTGGTCCCGTTTTTATAGGGAGCCGGGAGCTGCCACAGCTTTCTGCTGTGCTGCTGCCCCACCTGGTGGCGGAATACCCATCAGTTATGAATACCGAAGCAAGCCGTGCCATTCAAGAACAAAAACAATTCTACAGGTGAGTACTCACAGAATTGCTTTTTGCTTTCTCTGCTGATTCTGAAGGGCCTGAGTGGGCCCCTGAAGACACCAGGGTCACATGATTAAGGGGGGCATAACTACCCCCGAAACACGTTGTGAGCTTTACTTTTGACTACGGAACGGTCTAGGGATTTGATTGATGTTTTTAATCTCTTCAGTAAAAGCTATGTTTTAACATGGCCGGAATTTGGGAACTGGTTATTCTTTCAATGGAAGACTAACAACAACTTCATCCACCATTTCCATATACAGGACACTATTTTGGTGATCTCTATAACCTTTTTTGTATGCATTAGTTATAATCAGCTATATGGGATTATTTAGGATGCATTTAGTCACACCCCAGTATGAAGCAAAGACAACAAACAGCCTAGTGATAATCATAAACAGGCAGCGGGGTGGGGTGGACCTTAAATATATCACTGCTGCACATTTACTATGGGAAAAACTTTGTATCCATATATTTACCTACTGTAGCACATGTCAACAAGACAACTAAACATGCTGCTAACATGTAATTCTTTATGTTTATAATCTTCAGTCCTCATGTGTCCTGGTAACTGAACCTATGTTATCTGCAGGACAAGAAGTACCCCCGTCCATCAACATGGAACATTCATACAAAGGGATTGCTTAGACCTCAGAATTCCTGGAATCCCCCTCGCTGTGGAGTACCAGATATTCCTGTCTCTCAAGATACTTCCTACGGACGTAACAGACAGAAACGCTTCCTGCTCTCTGGTGGACGCTGGGATAAGACCAACCTTACATATAGGTAAGACTAGGTTCTTTTTTTGATATAAACAAATACAGACAAGCCTATTATATGTTGACAGGAAAGCTGGTCAGATAAGTGGAAAACATTTTGGGTAAGAAACCATTGGTGAGAAAAAAAAACGATTGCTGACCACTTGCTGAATATTGAAGTTGCCCGGCTTCCATACTGATCCTCCAGTTTCACCTTTGCTGCTGCTTGCTTTGCAGCTTTCTTTCACACCCATTCCTAGTTAGTGGCTTACTAACGGCTGCATTGCTAGGATGTGCATACAAACATATAGCATATTTTATTATAAGCCTCTTTGTTTTTGTTAGAACAGGCTTCAAAGATGCTTTTAACGTAACCTTATTGTAGTATAATAGGGGTTGTGGGACCATTGTCTCTTAGAGCAATTAAAAAAGATTCCCACACCAGTAGGATACTCTCTTGTCTGTCCCCAGGTTATAAGGGCATTTTTTCTTCTGAATGTTTATAAAGGAAAACAACCTGGTTCAGAGGGGGAGCACCAAGTCCTGACCTGTCTTATTGGAATTGGAATCACTATGACCTGGGAGAAATATACTTGCCATACAATTCTTTCCCAGGAGTCCTGAAGCCCAGTAGAAGAAATGTCTAACCTATTATTACAGTGGGGCTCCATATACAACAATGCCACCCAATTTTTTTTTATAAGATGGCAACTTGGCTCAACCTTCAGTTAGACTCAGTCTGTATGCCTTACTAAAGGTTGACCTTAAGGGAAAACTTAAAAATCTATTGACAGCCAGCTAACCTCGCTGAAAGAATTTTCCTCTATGCTACCCTGATCCTGATCACAAATCAAAGCCAGAGGCACATGTTAGGTTGATACTCCATCTCTTAATGGTAGGCTATCCTAACTGTCTGTCCAATCCTATCTATCCTAATGGAGCCCTCCTGACTGTCTCGCAAGCCCAGCTTACTCCAATGCAATGCACACAGTGTCTTTGCATCAGTCAATCTGCCGCTTCCAGAGAGGACCGCACAACATGAGATAAAAATGTATTTTATAATTAGTCTGGCAATATAACTTTGAATTCAAAATGGAAAAAGTTGAGAGAACATTGCCATTTTTAGCCCCACCATGGTTTCCTTTAACTTATATACTTTACCTAAGACAGTGCTGCAGTCAATCATACTGTCCTCCAGATGAAGCCAACTGCTGTCAGGAGTCCAAGATGGCTTTCATCTCAGTGACATCTCAGTCAGTGCCTCCCTCACCAGTTGACCTTCACTGTGCTATAGACAGTGCAATGCTGTGCAGTACCCTTTTTTATGTACCGCATTTAGATAGCACTACACTGCTGTTGCCAGGCAGCCCATGGTGAGTGACTGTTAAAAGTCCATGTTCTTCTTGGAGAACCCATACGGTCATGCTCACTGCCACCCTCAACTACTATTTTGAATGGGAGTATGCCTACACCAATGTGTCAGGAAAGTGTCGAAGGGCCCTAAAGGATAGGTGATGGGAATCAGTAAAAGGAGCAGATGGCAGTACAGGATGCTTTCAGACACTGCTACAGCAGAGATGAACTAAAGTCAGACAAGGCTTCCATTTCCCCATTCAGTCATATGTCAGCAAATAGCAGTCAACCATGTGACTGCCAGCCACTATTCAGGTTTGATGTACAAATGAATGAGGAAGTAGTAAAAATTGGCTGACTTGACTTTTATACTATTATCTCTTTAAATCAGACCCCCTGTGATATTGCACTGTAATGCAAATTCTAACCTTTCAAATCTATCCCCCGGCAAAATCAAGCCCCTGGAATTGGCTGTAGTGTTCACCTTGTCCACAGGTCTCTCCAGGTTATCCGGCCACCAGCAATCATGTGACTGTGGTAGCCAATCACATGGCTCGATTTTCTGGGGCAACAATTTGATGGAGGATTTTGTTCTTTACCGCGTAGGGCATCAGCAATTGGGATACCCCCCCAATGCACAGGCAACAACAACAATTTTTGTTAAAAAGTTACTTGGCGGCCCATGATATAGATACAGCTTAAAATGGATGCATCCCCAACCTCATTAATTTGCACATGCTCTAATTCAGGGGTGCACAACCTTTTTTGGTTCAAGGGCCACATTTGTGTTATTGTTCCACTTTAAGGGGCCACAGTGAAATCCAAGTAGCATGGAAAAGGTGAATTGAGCAGAGGTTAGACAGTGAGAGGTGGGCAGAAGTGAGACAAGAAATGGTGAGCAGAGGTGGGTACAGATGATATGGGTAAACATGAGGTTAGCAGCATGTAGAAGAGAACAAGTGGCTAGAGGTAAGGTTAGCAGAATGAGTTTGGCTGAATTGTGGCACCAAGAGATGAGGAGAGTAGAGGTGAGGTGGAAAAGTGAGTCCAGGTGGGTAGAGGAAGGCATTTGTGATGGGTAGAGGTGATCAGAGGTGAGATTGGTTGAGCTGAGGCAGAACAAGGTGAGGTGAAAAGAAGTGGGCATGAGAAAGGTGGGAAAAGTGAGGTGAGATGAGGTTAGGTGAGGTGGGAAGAGTCAAGATGACTAAAGATGAGGTGAACAGTTTTAAATGGGGGGCTGATGTGAGGCAAGGAAGAGGTGGGAAGAAGTGGTCAGGCTCAGGAGGGAAAATAGGTGAGGGGAGCATAGGTAGTTAGAGATAGTGCTGGGGGCCACAACTGATGACAGCGCAGGACACATTTGGCCTCTAGGCCGCAGGTTGCACATCCCTGCTCTAATGAGTATTAACCAGGTCAGGATATGGCTTTAGCTGTGGAGTGCAAATACTTTATTGAGATGCAAACAGAATGTTTTCACAATGTCCCAAAACTAAAAAAAAATCCATATTCATTAATACTAGTGTATTGCAACTTCATAGAAAATGTTGCCATTTATGTGTAATAATCACGCCTACCATATTACAATATTTTAGGATTATCCGCTTCCCATGGCAGCTTAGTAAAGTGAAGGTTAGAAGGACACTTGCTGAAGCACTAAGAGTATGGAGTGAGGTAACTCCTCTAACATTCACAGAAGTATTTGAAGGGCGAGCTGACATTGTTATAGACTTTACAAGGTAAGTTCATATATAACTATTTCTATGTTCATACTATATATATGCTTTTAGTAAAAGCTTAAAGTGCACCTATAGTCAGAAAGGAAGTTTATGTCACCTTCCATCCACCAGACCAGCGCCCAAAAACAGCCTGTGTTTCTTTTTTTATTAAAGTATTTGCCCAATATCTATAAAAAGACTAACAGGAAGTAGTATTAAGGTGAATGACCTGCCGTATGCAAATTAGTGCAGTTACAACTAAATTGTCACATTAGGGCTGATTTTTTTCTCATGTTTTTCTGTGCGAAAAACATTTTTATAATAATTGTTTTTCTTAGTGAACATTTTTAAATAATTTGCACAGCTAAAAACAATACTGAAGTGCAAAATAATAAAAAAATTCTCACGAAAATGTGAGAAAAAAATGTAATCTTAATTTTATTTTTCCACAGTGCAATTCAGCATCTTTGTTAGCTGTGCAAATCTCTAAAACATTTGCACAGCTGAACATGGTGCTGAATTGCTCAGAGGAAAAAAATAAATAAATACCCTTTTTTATGTCTCACAAATGTCTCACAAATAAATTCTCACGCTGTTGAATCAGCCATAATGGCAGTAAGCTTAAAGTGCTCCCCATTGCTGAGCTCTGTGTACTGTGACTGAATGCATCATTGCTGGGGGCGGGGCTGCTTGGCCAGGGAGCAATATGGCTGACTGCATCCAGTTCGTTGTTATGAATATTGGGCAAAGGTTTTAGTAAAAAAAAAGGAAACACAGACTTTGGGACATTGGGCTGGGGATAGAAGGTGACGACACAAATTTTCCTCTGAGTATAAATGCAGTTTAACTTGTTTTAAAAAGGAGAGTTCAGTGTAAGTGTTCCCTTTCTAGGGAGAATAGCTACAAATGTTTAAACCAGACCAACAGCCTGGTACAGTTGGAAAAGAAAGGTAGCGGTCATTTTGGAGCTTCTCCCGGCATCTCAGTCATGCTGCTGCCTGGATTCAACTGACATAACTGCTAATACTCAGTAACAGGAAGCCTAGCAGCACTTCCTGTTTGCAGGTGGCCTGCAAATGCAGGAGCCACCATTTTTGTTTCTAAAATTTACTACAGCAGGAGTTAGAAAAGGGTAAATGAATCTTTATGTGCAGCAATCTAAATTGCCCCGGGGAGGGATGCATATGTGCACTGTTTGTTGTGTTGGTCTGGTTTAAGTCATTTTTGACCGTTGATTGGCTTAATCGGCTTTGCTTGGAGTTAAAAGGGTCTGCCCAGACAGAAATGCCATATCTACCTTTTGTCCCTCACAGTTTTTCTATCCTACTCTAGTTGAGTAACTGGGTTTTGATATTGCACCATTCATGTTCACATACGTCTTTGTTCACTGCAATGAAGGTGGCGTGTCAAGGCCTGACATACCCCCTCAATTGCAATGCATGGAGTGGATATGCTGAAGACACTACAACACCACCATGTTTCTGTGGTCACCTGCGAATGGAGGACGGGCCTGGGTTCTCTGGAACTTACCTTAGAACCCTTTATGTTTCAGGCAATGGATGTAGGAGTAGTGCAACATATTTGCAAACCTTGTATCTATTCTAAAGCCTTTTTCAAATGGCTCCGGGCAGGTATTCCTATACCCACTGAAAGGATTATGCATTATATTTATATTGATACATGACGCCTTTTGAGGAGTTCATATATAGTTGGTTTAAATATGTGTGTGTCTATTTTGGTGTATGCTTTTTGGATTATTTTCAATAAATATTCTTTTGATTATTGTACATGATTAGTTTGGTTGGTCCTTTTAGGATATTTACAAGGGGTTTCTTAGCACTTTCTATATGAGTATGAATAAAACATCTCAGAGTACTACTTAAAGGAGACCAACCCCCCCCCCCCCCCCCGTGGGGTTGGGGATGTTAGACCCACCACAGTAAGATAGTCCAGAATTCTGGGACCCCCGCACATCACCCCCCAGAAAGCCTGAAATTTTTACCTTAGCCTTGATCCTCACCAGGGATGCAGGGCTGCGATTGGCTGCCAGTAGTGGGCACGTTCATTGTTCCAGCCACCAGAAAGCCCCGCCCACATGAGTGCTGTCTGGCCAATTGCGGCGCTGCATTTCCAGCGAGGATCGAAGCTAAGGTAAGAATTTTTGGATGTGCTGGGACCTGGACCAACACCCGTTACCAGTACGCTTTAAAGTCCCAGCAGATAACTAAATCTTATCGGGTCCTGGTGCAAACATTAAATGGGGCCCCATCATGGCTGAGGCTGTATTCTAAGCATACAGCACGTCCTGCTCCATCTATAATACTTACACATGGGTAATCCTCCGCCTGAGGGCGCTGTTCACTGCAGACATGCAAAAACAGGCTCCTCCTGGCCCTACATATACCGAAGGACCTCCCACAAATCCCCAGATTTCTCTGCAGTGCTCACTGCGAAGACATGAAGTATCACACTCTCGCAGGCGAGCGGGGCTTTACAGCCCGAGGCCCTGCGGGACTATTTCCACCCGTCCTCTTTGTGAAGAATATGCCTCCCAGCCTGGGCTGCGTTGGTCGGGTGAAGGTAGGCAGCACCGTGTGTGCTTACGGAGCTAAGCTCCACCGCAATCCCCCACCATAGGGTAGGCTGTCAAGGCCAATGGTGAGCCTTCAAAGGATGCCCCTCCCGCATCAGTGGCCCTCGCCCCGTATAGCGGTGAACCCCATGTATCGGGTCACCTTCCTCCCTAGTTCCCCCCTTTATTGGGGGGAAAAAGAGGCGGGGGGGTTGTGTGTACGATGGCCTAACCTTGCCCTATTACACTATTGTGCTTATAGCCCTTAACGGTTTATCGGGTGTCAGAGCCGCACTTTACTTTGGTTGTATTGATAGCTGCAACGCCTTTACTGTATTTCACTCGGCGTGCACGGCTGCTCTGTTCGCGGATGCTACGGCGTTTATTTTTCCATTTCATCCTGTCATATTGTTCTGAGGTAATTTACTCGGTCCGTTTCAGACGTTGCATACTACTTTCTGATTGGCTATTCACTTCGAGCTTCGTGCTCTCCGGGGGGGGGCGTGGTCTGGCTTGGCGCGTTCCGCGTCGCCTTCAGCTCTGGCCCGCCCTTCGAGGTTCGCTTGCCGCCATTTCCTTCTCACGCGCGCGTGGTGAAGACTGTCCTCCCCTCGCTGTTCTGTAAGTGCCCTCATGGGCGACCTTTCTTTAGCTTTTGCTTCTCGCTAGGCTCTGACATCCTTGTTCCCCTTGTGTCTTTCAGACCGTGTACTTCGGTGGCTTCTCTCGGCCCGGTGTAGCGCCCGGTCCTGTCTTTCAAATATTACTCCCACTTCCCCGCGGGTCATTGGGGCATCCAGGGTTGCTTTCTAGCATCAATCCCTACTGGCTTTTTGTACATAATAATCACCATATGGAGGCATCTCAGGATATTGTGAACGGGGTTCCGTCGGGACAAGCCCGTCTGTGTGTAGCTTGTGGGGTCTTACCTGACAATGCACGGGTCTGCGTTCCTTGTGCACAGCAGGCGCTTGCCGGTCTCCTCGCCTCTTCTGAGGCTGGGCCTGCTCCTCGCATCACTTCACCTACTCACCCAAGTCTGAGCCTAACCCCCAATACCAGTGGGGATTCTCATACTGATTTGGCCACTAGACTGGCTAGTGTTGAAAACTTGATAGCTGGCTCCTTAGCACGTAAGGCCACTGCCAAGAGGCGGCATTTGAATCCTGAATCGACTATTTTTCCTATAGAGTCTGATGATTTACTGCTTTCTTATGCACATCCCCCCTCAGACGAAGGGGAGCTGTTTTCTGACTCAGGGTCATACGACGACGAGTCCAGGGGACAGGAGGAGTCTGGTTCTGAACATTGGTCCTCGGATGACATTGATAGACTGTTGGCCCAGATCTTTGATGTATTGTCCCTCTCTCCCCCTGCCGCGGCTCCCCGGCAAAGGGGTGATCTGTTTCACACCGCTAGGGCACGGTTGGAATTTCCTGAACAAACCCATTTTAATAGCCTTGTGCTGAAAGAATGGGAACACCCCAGCAAACTTCATGGGGTTCCTAAAAGTGTGGATAAGAAATATCCATTTCCTGCTGACCTGGTCAAGTGCTGTATATCGCCGCCCGAGGCCGATGCCCCAATTTTAAGTCTGTCCAACACCTCTATTATGCACTCCCCCGACACTACTACACTGCGGGATTCTGAGGACCGGCGTGTTGACCAACTGGCATGTCATGCCTTTGCATTTGGGGGAGCGTCGCTCCGCCCGGTTTGCGCCTTAGCCATTACGGCGGTGGCGCTCAGGACTGTGGTTAGGAATGCTCTAGAAGGTGCGGATGAGTTGCCCGCTGATGCTGCCAATGCTCTGGCCACCTGTGAAACTTTTGTTGACTTTATCCTATCGGCGTCGGACGATGCTATTAAGCTGAGCGCTAGATCTTCTGCTCTGGTGGTAGCCATACGCCGAGCGGTCTGGTTGCGCCAGTGGGCCGCTGATAACGCCGCCAAGAAGGCCCTTACGGGGCTTCCATTTAAGGGACTGCGCCTGTTTGGAGAAAGGTTAGACATCTTCGCCAAGGGTGGCAAGTTGCCCCAGCGCAAGCGTCAGACTCGGCCCTTTCGTGGCCCAAGCTCCCAATCGACCCCCTACCGTGGGGCTAAGCAAGGCAGAGGAGTGTCCTTCGCTGGGCCTCGAGCAGATTCCTGAACAAGAACAGAGGACACCGTCCCGGTTCTTCTTGGGGGCCCAAGCCCAAAGCCCCTCCCAAGACCTTCCCAGGCATGAAGGGGCGCCCTCGCCCGTCAGGGTGGGGGGACGTCTACAGCACTACGAGCAGGTTTGGAGACGCCACGTCTCAGACCGGTGGATTCATGCAGGTCCTTCTGGATCTAGGGGTCATTTGCAAGGTCCCCTTAGGAGACAGGGGCATGGGGTTCTATTCCAACCTTTTCACAGTGCCCAAAAAGGACGGGTCAGTCAGGCCCATTCTGGATTTAAAAATCCTCAACAAATTTGTCAGAAACAAACATTTTCGTATGGAAACCTTGCGCTCGGCCATCGCCTCGCTGCGCCCAGGGGACTTTATGACGTCCGTGGACATCAAGGATGCTTACCTTCACGTTCCGGTGTTTCCAGGACACCAAAGGTTTCTCAGATTCGCGCTGCTGGATCAGCATTACCAATTCGTGGCCTTGCCTCACGTCGGCTCCCAGGGTTTTCACCAAGGTGCTGGCAGGGGTGATGTCCCTGTTAAGGCTCAGGGGCATACGTGTGTTGCCCTACCTGGACGATATACTCATCACCTCTCGGTCTCTGCGGCAGGCAGAGCTGGACACTCGATTGGTAGTGTCCACCCTGGAGTCCTTCGGCTGGGTGATCAATTATCCCAAGTCCTCTCTGTCCCCCTCCTCGATGGCCCCGTTCCTGGGGATGATTCTGGATACAGTTCAGTCAAGGATATCCCTTCCTCCACAGAAGGTGGAAGCTCTGACAATGCAGGTGAGGTCCCTGCTTTTGAGCCCTCATCCCTCCATCCGGCAGGGAATGCAGTTGGTGGGCTTGATGGTGGCAAGCTTCGAGGCGGTGCCCTTTGCCCAGTTCCATCTGAGAACTCTGCAGCTTCACCTTCTATCAGGTTGGAACAAGAACCCAGCGTCCTTGGACGAGATCTGGGTGCTCCCCCCCTCGGTCAGACAATCCCTTGCGTGGTGGCTGGACCACAGGAATTTGACAAGGGGCAGATCCTTCCTGGCCCCCTCCTGGGAGATGGTCACAACGGATGCCAGTCTGTCGGGTTGGGGGGGATTCTGGAAGTCCCTGCGCTTCCAGGGGAGGTGGGGTCCTCAGGAGGCCCATCTACCCATCAATGTCTTGGAACTCAGGGCGGTCAGATTGGTGCTGGAACAATTGACCCATCACCTGAGGGGTCTGGCGGTTCAGGTACGCTCAGACAACAAAACGGCGGTTGCCTACATCAACCATCAGGGGGGGACCCGGAGCAAGGGGGCTCTCCAGGAAGTATCTCCGATTCTAACATGGGCGGAGGCCAATGTCCAATGCATCTCGGCTGTCTACATTCCGGGGGCGGAGAACCTGCTGGCAGATGCTCTAAGCAGGGGGTTGTCCCGTCAGGGGGAGTGGTCCCTCTGCAACAGGGTATTCCAGTCTCTGTGTCACCGTTGGGGTGTGCCAGATGTGGATCTGTTTGCGTCCCGTCACAGTCACAAGCTCCCAAGCTTTGTATCCCTGTCTCAGGATCCTCTGGCTCTGGCCACGGATGCCCTGTCCATGTCTTGGAGGGAGTTTCGGCTCCTGTATGTGTCTCCACCAATTCCCCTTCTGGGCAGAGTTCTGCGCAAGATTGCTCTAGAAGGGGTACCCGCGATTCTGGTGGCCCCAAAGTGGCCAAGAAGAGTGTGGTTCGCGGACGTGGTTCAAATGGCAGTAGATCAGTACGATCTGCCAAGGTTGCCAGATCTTCTAACTCAGGGGTCTCTACGCCATCCCAATTTACTAACTCTGGCTTTGACGGCTTGGCTGTTGAATCCCCCATCTTGATGGAGAAGGGTTTGTCTGCGTCTGTAGTGGCTACTATGGTGCAAGCCAGGAAGAAGACTTCTTCTGCTATCTATTATAGAGTATGGCGTTCTTACATTGACTGGTGTGAGTCCAGGTCTCTTCCCTGCCGGGAATTCTTAGTCTCTAGGGTGCTGGAGTTTTTACAACATGGTCTAGACTTAGGTCTCAAGCTTAGTACTCTGAAGGGTCAGGTTTCGGCCCTGTCTATCTTCTTTCAGAAGACCTTTGCCCAGCATCCCCTGATCAAGACCTTCTTTCAGGGGTTTACTCATGTGCGTCCCCCTCGAAAACCTATGGTACCTGTTTGGGATTTAAACTTGGTTTTATCAGCTCTGCAGGGTGCTCCCTTTGAGCCTATTCAGCAGGCTGCTCTTGCTGTTCTCACGCTCAAGGTCGTTTTTCTGGTAGCTATCACTTCTGTTAGGCGTGTGTCTGAGTTGGCTGCCTTATCTATTCAGCCTCCCTACTATGAGAGACACCAGGATAAGGTGGTGTTCCGCTTCAAGCCAGACTTTCTGCCTAAAGTGGTGTCTGCGTTTCATTTGAATCAAGATATTGTACTTCCTTCTTTGTGCCCTAACCCTAGTAACCCCAAGGAGAGGGTTCTGCATTCCTTGGATGTGGTTAGGTGCGTCAAGTATTACCTAGTTATCACTAAGGCTTTCAGGAAGACTGATGCTCTCTTCGTTGTGCCTCACGGGCCTAGGAAGGGTCTGGCTGCTGCCAAGTCTACCATCAGTAAATGGATTCGTCAGGCTGTGGTTCAGGCCTATTCTACTAAGGGGAAGACTCCCCCTTTCCATCTTACTGCCCATTCTACTCAGGCTGTTGGGGCTTCTTGGGCTTTCCAGCACCAGGCCTCTGTTGAACAAGTTTGCAAGGCCGCTACTTGGTCTTCTGTTTATACCTTTACAAAGTTTTACATGGTTGATGTTAGGGCCTTAGCTGATGCTGTGTTTGGCCGCAAGGTTTTGCAGGCGGCAGTGGTTTAAACTGCTCGCTGTTGCCTTTTCTGTTGGGGATCCCAACCTGCCTTACGGACACTGCTATTGGATGTCTCATGTGTAAGTATTATAGATGGAGCAGGACGTGCTGTATGCTTAGAATAATACAATTCTGTGAAATACTCACCTGTAGAATTGGTATTATATGCATACAGCACGTCCTGCTCCAACCCACCCTGGTTTTCACTTTGTTCTGGATCCCCTGTATGGTGATTGTTATCATTGTTATTATTGCCAGTTCCTGGGTGGTTGATTGCTCCCGGTTTCTCCTTCTCACTGCTTTTCAATGCTGGGGATTTGTGGGAGGTCCTTCGGTATATGTAGGGCCGGGAGGAGCCTGTTTTTGCATGTCTGCAGTGAACAGCGCCCTCAGGCGGAGGATTACCCATGTGTAAGTATTATAGATGGAGCAGGACGTGCTGTATGCATATAATATCAATTCTACAGGTGAGTATTTCACAGAATTATATTTTTCTTTTGTTGTAACTCATTTGGATTCAACCAGACAACTAAAGACTGAAACAGCTGAGGCAAACTGTGCTTTTTTCTGTATATGATGCCATGAGAGCATAAAGCTTATGAAAAAGTGGAAGAGCCACAATACTGGCGCCCCCTGATTCCATCAGCACTAGTGTGGCCACAACCCCTCTACCCCCTAAAGTTATGCCCCTGCTGCCCAGGCAAGAAAACAAAAGTAACAATGCTTACTCTCCAGATCTGGTGTTTTAAAACACATTACTATGGACGAGGAATGCCCACCCGAAACCCTTGAAACCCCCCTACTTTGCGTTGAATGGAATAGACTTAGGGAGGGGATGAATTCCGTCCTGGAGGAGGCAAAGAATGGTGCCCACCTCAGCTGTAGAGAAAAAAAGGTGAGTATAGGTTTATATTCTTACCTGGACAGTCCCTTTAAAGTTTTAGCTGAATTAGGTATGTGGTGTGTAAAGCTCTATTGTTTTAAAGAACAAGAACTTTGATAAAGGCAATGTTATTAGTAAAAATAGATAGTAACATAACAATAGAGCTCTATGTGTAGCCAGAAGCAGCATCAGCAAAATTCTAACTACAGCCCTGTCATAGTGTGCAATATAATTCTTTACAGGTACTGGCATGGAGACAACCTGCCTTTTGATGGGCCTGGGGGCATCCTTGCACATGCTTTCTTTCCAAAGACGCATAGAGAAGGAGATGTACATTTTGACTATGATGAAGCTTGGACCATTGGAAACAGTTTAGGTTGGTGATTATTGTTATTTAAAGAAGCAATACTATCCCTTGATATGTTTTGAGTTTGAATAAGAGTAGTTCTCTCTATATATGTGTTGCAGGCACAGACCTTCTGCAAGTAGCTGCTCATGAGTTTGGCCATGTGCTGGGCTTGCAACATTCCTCAGTCTCCAAGTCACTGATGTCTCCATTTTACACTTTCCGTTACCCGCTTAGTCTTAGTGCAGATGATAAGCAAGGCATCCAGTACTTGTATGGAGCACCGCGTCCCCCAACAGTAGCTCCAACTCCAAAGCCAGAGGGCAATCTGCCAGAAACTGAGAGTAATGAGATCCCTTTTACAGAGGTTAGAAAAGTTTAACTAACAGCACCCATCATTTTTGCTCTGTTTCCTGTTATTAGGCAAAACGTGGCTTTAGAACTTCCAATTCCCAGATGGAAAGAATGCATTAAGGAATATAAATATTTTGTAGTTTCTAAGGACTTGAGTGCGTGTATGTGTGTAGTTTGTGTCTTCGCCTGTGACTGTGTATATTTAGAAGATCCTATTTTGCAATTTCTTTCATCTAGAAAGACGGTTCTTTTTCAGCTATTAATTAATGGCTCTATTTTTGCAGCCTGATGCCTGTGCTACAGATTTTGATGCTGTTTCCACAATCCGTGGGGAGCTGTTCTTCTTTAAATCTGGTTATGTGTGGCGCCTACGAGGTGGTAAACTACAAAGTGGTTATCCGGCATTGGCTTCACGGCACTGGAAAGGAATTCCCGAGTCTGTGGATGCTGCTTTGGAAGATTCTGCTGGGAACATCTGGTTCTTTTATGGTAAAAAGTATAGATTGTTACTGTAAATTAGGGCCCTAGTCGTTAAATAATCCCACTAGGTTTTTCATGTAAGTGGATTGGGTTGTGCCAGTGATAACAACTCTCATTGTAGTTATAATTAAAGATAGAAAGCTGGCAAAGAACATGCATCAAAGAAAAGTTAAAGGAAGACACCTGAATTAAAACCAGATACAGAAGAGAAGCAACGTTTTTAGTGATCCTTTAAGCACATTTTTGCAACACAGCAAAAAAAGATGGCCACAATAGCCTCCAAAATCTGTAAAACATTATTTTTTATTGTTAATAAATATATCCAAAATAAAGACATTTTTAAAAAACAGCCTGTCCACACAGAACTAAGCTGTCAAGCCACACACCACTATAGATACAGCCACAATAGCAGTATAGATATAACAACTGGCAGGCTGATTCATTATTAACGGCAGGTACCGGCAGATGAGCATCTGTACAGCGGCGCTAAGAGCGACCGGTAGTGGTCGCTCTGATCGTCCATGAGTCGCTATTACAGAGCGCCTCAGTCGCTGTAGTAACATTGCCGGCATTGATGAATTTGATGTGTGAGTCGCTATAACACCAGTACAGAGCTATATGGGAGCGAACGGTAGCGACTGGTCAGTGTGAGTGACTCAAACCATATTCATCAAAAAAACAGCCTCACACAGCGCCGGCGCTCCAAATTGTGTCGCTGTAGCCCAGAGCGCCAGAAGCTGTGTGGTTAAAGTCCGTTTTTGAACACATATCCACTAGTAACAAAGCGAAAACATATGGAATGACATTGTTATTACATTGTGACATGAACACTTTAATACCAGATGTAAGGACAATTCTGCATAAAAAAAATAAAAAAAGTTTTCAAAAATGTATTTAAATAGGCCAGGAGAGGTCACACAATTATTTGATACAAAAACAAAAAATTTTTTAAAGAAAACCCTGTTTAAAGAGAATAATGTCCATTGAAATGTATGTGAGAGCAACAGGTAGCGACAGGTAATACCAGGCGCTCAGAAAGCCAGAGCGCCGCCGGGATCCGCTGAGCCATCTGTGATGATGAATCAGTCGCTATGTGTCCTTCACCAGAATCGCCTTCATAAATGTGGTACTGCGTGCCGCGGCCGGCGTTCACCAGCCGCTACCTGCCGCTACCTGTTGCTTACAAGGCACTATCCCTTGATGAATAAAGCCCTAAGTGACTCACAAACTGACCCCAAGTGTATGTTATCAAGAAATAATAAATAATTAGAAAGAATTTACCTTCTGTATTATAGTGTATAACTCCTAGAGTGCATCCAAATTATAACTATAACCATCAAGATGATTAAAGATGCCTGATAAACAAACAGTGCCAGTTCTCACATGTTCCATGGCATGTCCGGCAGTGAACAAGCTTCTTCTCCAAAGATTTATTTTAGTGATCCTTGTAAAATACATCTGTCACATTTGTCGTTCCGTTGTATAAAACGTACCAGTCCTGAGATCGAGCCCTGAATTGTTTTATGCTCACTGGTGGCCTCTGGAATGAACAACTGCCCCATTCACTGCAATGGAGGGGTGTGCCAAGCCTTTGAAATACTGTAAATGGAGTGGATGTGCTAAAGGCAATGTGAGTGTGACATGCCATGGGGATTGGGCATTTAACGTGGAACTCACAAGTTAGCAATGGTTGGGAATGCTGCAGATCTCCATCTCCTCTGAACCCCTACCCTATGCTTACCAAATCAAGCATGATGTCTCCTCCGGCCAGACAGGAAGCCACCAAACACAGCCCTAGATGCAAACACACTTCCACTAAGAAGTGCCAGCTGTAGCTGTGCAACAGTTTCTGGTGTCCCAGGAGAGAAGAGAAACCAGGTTAGATGACCCGATAAGCATTTAAAAGGGTTTTATTTTTCCCAATAGCATGTACTTTTGCCATATGTGAGAATTACACAGACAGTTCAGCTGCCTTGTTTTTGTTGCATTCAGCCATGTGGATATTAGTGCAATGATACAAGCTAGGACAGGTCTCGGGATCCCCACACGTTATTATCCCAGGGTTATGTGTCGGCCTACTGGAGTCTTGGTGTATCATGTTAACCCTGAGGCACAGAAGATATTCTAGCATCTGCCAGTTTCTGACAGTTCCTACTCCCACTGCTTCACTGTTCCACGACCCTGCTAACCCTGGGGCCCAATATTTCATCTAGCAGAAAGGGAAGATGAGGGCACAGGCAGGCAGAAGAGACACACAGGGTGTACAAGGAACAAAGGGAATACAAAAATCACCTTACTTTAATAATCATCCAAACGTTCTGCCATTGTCTAGATCATATTAAATCACATCAAGGGAGTTACTGATTCAAATGTGCCTCTTAACTTTAACAGCTATTAACAGCTATTAAAGCGGACCAACAGTCAAACCAGACCAACACAACAAACAGTGCTCATATGCATCCCTCCCCAGGGCAATTTAGATTGCTGCACCTAAAAATTCATTTTACCTTTTTCTAACTCCTACTGTAGTAAATTGTAGAAACAACATGGCGGCTCATGCATTTGTGGGCCACCTGCAAACAGGAAGTGCTGCTGAGCTTCCTGTTACTGTCAGTTGAATCCAGTCAGCAGCATGGCTGAGATGCTGGAAGAGGAAACACCAAAATGGTCGCTACCTTTCTTTTCCAACTGTGCCAGGCTGTTGGTCTGGTTAAGGTAACAGCTTACCTCCAGGGAGTCTAATTTAAACTGGAACAACACCAACAGCCTCCCCCCCTCGCTTGAGCATAGCAATGCAGTGAAAACAAACAATCTTACCCTATCGTGTAAAAAATGGGTGTTGTTCCAGTTTAAACCTTCGATTTCTCCTCACTAACCATAACTTGGAATACATACCATATTCAAAGCGGTCCCACATCCATATTGCTTTAGCCCCCCTCCACTCAATGACCCCCCCGCAAAACCTAGAAATCCTTGCCTCAACCTTGATCCTTGTGCAAAATGTGGACCTCCTATTGGCCGTCTGCGCCCATGTGGCCTTGGCCATGTGACTGTGAGGATTAAGATTAGGGTAACGATTTCCAGGTGTTGCTGGGGCATTGCGTGGAGGGGCTCCCACAATCTGGATCCCCAAGCCCCCCCTACGCTTGCCATGAGGCGCACCCACACCTGTTTTTTTAGAAAACCAGTGTGGGGCCACTTTAAAACATACTTACGATCTCCATTAGTATATCTTACCCCTGCCAGAAGCCGCAACCTGTATCTTCATTTGCCATGGGTTTGGCACCATAGATGGAGTCACTAAATCACCAGTTTGAGGGATGAGGGACACTTCTTCCTGATTTAGGATGTCTGATAGCAAACATTTCCTGGGTAATGCCCTTAATTGGCCAATGAAACAGACCCCCTCTGGCTGTTGTTGCTGCATCTGTGGTACACGTCTGCTGGTGGTAAATGGCTGAAACCTATTGGCTGTCAGTGAACATCTATTGAGCCAGTTGCCGCTGCCACCAGCAGCATTACTATAGTGGATGCAACTGCACCGGGATCAAAGAGGTCAGGGGGGCCATCATTGTTTCCTATCCACCTTATTTATCATATTTGTGCTCAATATGCATCATTTAGAGAAAGGAAACACCATTCATCTTTGCCGTTTCAAGCTTGTCCAGCTGCATCCAATCAAGTTAAAAGAAAAAATATTACTGTCTTAGCCAGGGCTCCATTTAATGTTCGCACCAGGGCCCCAACACATTTAAATATGCCACTGGCTGGCACACTTCCCAGTTTGGGATGGCGGGGGGGGGGGCATAGAATGCTTGTGGGACACATTTGGGTATAGGCCTGGCTTAAATACACATAAAGATTTAAATGAATAAATAATAGATAATATTTGCAGATGTCCTAAATATGGAGTTCAACAAAGCTTATCCAGCCATGCTCTGAATTGGAAGGCTAAATTGAATGGTTAGTTAGTAATTATTATATCTCTCTATAGCTGCAATGTAGATGGTCATTTAGTGCTAACAGACACTAGGTTACAGCAGTGCAACATTGATGATCAAAATGAAGGTTTCTTTACAACCGTTGCTAAATAAGTTGCCCACCCGCACTGCTAAACATTGCCTATACAAAACTGCTGAAATCCCAATGAAGCAACTGTGACCCATGCTACAGCACCTCTAGCATCCAATACAGTACAAAGTACTATACAGTAAACCTGTAATGAAAAACATCAAAATGTTAAAACAAAAAGCAGGCACTGAGAGGTGAGGATACCCAACTTGTTTGTAGTAGCTAACCACTTATCTACTCTGGGGCTATTGGCCCAATTATTAGGCAGCAGTTGTACTACCCCCCAGTCATGTAACCTCCCTATCAGTTAGAGAGGTTTTTATGACCAGCATATATTTATGCATATATGCAGCAATAATTCTAATGAACTAAAGTTTTTGATGTCCCTTTTTCACTCCCGACTCCTAAAACTCCTGGTCCTCTCCCAGAGAGAGATTTTCTGTCTTAACCCAACCAGTTACACAAGATATTTTGTATGTCCTTAACGTCATACCTCAGTGAAACAAATAAAAAACCTTATACTCACCTTTCATTCCCCTGCAGGCCATCGCTGCTAGTCTGGTGCTGACAAATTACCGGATTGCCCGTTGCCAGTCCGGTGGAGCACGCCGCTCCCTTCTAAGTTTGTCAGCACCGGACCAACGGGGCAAATGAAAGCGTATAGCATTTTTTGGGTTTAACTAGAGTATGACTTTAAGTTGTTAGGTAAAGAAAGTGTGTAATGTGTTTTTTTCACATTTGAATGATGAACCACATGATGCACAGGGGACATGTTGTTTAAACCCCACAATGAAGTGTCTGCATGCATGCTGCAGTTCCCACAATGGCTAGGCTGATGCTAAATTCCTGATAACAATACATTTCTAATAACCTTTGATTTTCTTTTTTAGGGTCGAGATTTTGGATTTTTGATGCAAAGCTTCAGGCAATGGGACCCTTCCAGATATCAGATCTTGGTTTGCCTGTAAACAGAATTCAAGCTGCATTTATATGGGGCACGGACAAGAACAGGAAAACATACTTATTCAAAGGAACTGAATACTGGCGACTCAATACCGATACCCGCCGTGTAGAAAGTGCACACTCGCGAAGCATGAGTGACTGGAGAGGAGTACCGCAGGACGTAGATGCTGCCTTTCAGGATGAACATGGTATGCACGATAGGGGGGACCATCAGGAAGCGCCACTCCAGCCCCTTCCTGAAAAATAAACTCCCACCCTGCCCACTCCAAATAGCGATCCTACTAATGTAAAAAAAGAAAAAAAAGAAACTCACCTTCACCGCGAATACAGCCCCTGAAGTCAGCGGTGCCGCAGCTGGCAGCACCAAACGCACGTCTTCATCTTCCTGAAGTCCCGGCTGGCTGCTGGAAGCAGACACTCTCTGCATCACACATGCTCCTGTCCGCCCATGCATGTGAATAGGCAGACGGGAGCCTGTTCAGTGGCACAGGAGTCTGACCCTGACCTGCTGTTGCACATCACTGCTTTCATGAAACCCTATTTCAAATAGAATTGCATTTAAAAACTATATAAAACCTGTAGAATAAAAATGTAATTTTGAAAAGGAGCCATCAAATGAAAGTCCAGAATACATTTACAGAATTGAGCTTTTCATTTGACTCATGTCCAAAATGTCCAATCTATAAAATTCCCGGGCCCATCTATCCCCTCCCCCCAGGGCATCCAAAATCGGGATGCCCCGCTGTGTGAAACCCTTTCTTTTCCGTTCCAACGACGCATGTGCGAGCCGCAGCCGTATCCCCACTATCCCTCTAGCAGGACGCGTGCATGCGCCAGGCTTTTGTAAATGGCCAGCGCGGGCATGCTCCCTGTTATGGGGTAGCGGATTATGTGGCTGTCAGCGCTCCAGGTGCTCGCCTCGACGAAGGCTTAGACGAAGGGAAGTCAGCGGATCTAAGTGCGCTGATTGGACGAGTGCCCGCACTACCCACACTGTAGGACCAGAAAGAGGTGAGTTTGTATTCCAAGTGTGACATACACTCCGCTTCAATTCTTCATGACATTTGGGTTATTTGGGAAGGTGAGCAAGACAGAAGATGAAGACTTCTCTTACTTGCAGGTAGCCGGGCCCCCGTCCCGGCCATTTTTTGCCCCTAATGCTGGCAGGACCTTTCCTAAATTATCCCTATTCGAGCCTCCCAGCCTTGGCTGCGGGTCCTGGTGAGGGTAGGTAGCACCTTATGGGTGTGCAAGGAGCATTGCTCCACCGTGAGACCCCATTACAAGGGGTAGGCGGTTGCCCGGGCTTGGTGATCCCGGTGTGGGATGCCCTGTCCCTTTCATTCCTATGGCCAGATTCTGGCTGGGATTCCCCCCTTCCGGGTCCCTTACTCTCCTCTGGGGGGGGGGGGGGTTGGTTGGCCTTTATACCCTGTTGGTTTTTATGTGTGTATGACACTGTGTGTGTGTGTGTGTGTGTGTGTGAGTGTTTTTACTTGTGTTGGTGCTGACAGGTGTTTGCTTGTACTTAGGGCCATAACAGTACTGGCCTCCTTCATTCAGCCTGGGGAGCTTCTCCCCCTCAGGCTTTGTTCGGCGTTTGGCGCGATGCTGCGGGCCAGCCCATGGCTGGGATCCATGTTGCTGGGAGGGGGGTGTGGCCTGGCGAGCGCGCGTTCTGCGCCCCCCTCCTCTTCCTCCTCTTCTCATGAGGCTCTTCTCCGGGGGCCATCTTGGTGCTGCTGCGGCTGATCCTGTGTGCTCCTGGCCGGTAAGGGCCTGTTGGCCACTTCCTTAGCTTATGCGGGGGCCCCTCTTTAGCAGGGGGGCCTCCTGTTTTCTCGCATGTGTGTGTATGGATATATGTTATTATATATATATATATTGTAAGGCAATTTTGACTTAGATGCTTCATTGTGTGTTTCAGATTGCATCGTTTATGTGCATGATAAGGGGATCCTCCTAGTCCTGGGGTCCCTAGCCTTAATATAGATCACCACAAATCCTCCCACTGGGACTTTTAAGGGGCATCCCGGGTTGCTTATTGCTTAAATTCCCTGCGGTCTTGCGACTGACCACAAAAATCACCATATGGAGGCTCGGCAGGATACCCGGCTCGGGCTCCCTCCGGGACAATCCCGGCCATGTGTGGGTCATCCCTTACGGGTGAGAATGTGCTCATTTGTATACCATGTGCACAAAAGGCCATATCGCGGCAGTCGGGTGCCCAGCCTTCTGGGTCGGCGCCCCCCACTTCATCGCCTTCCCCTCCCCGCCTTATCTGTACCCCAAGTGACATTGGTGCTAGCGGGGAGTCGCATTCCGATGTTTGTGCTAGGTTGGCCAGCATCCAGAAATTTATGGTTAGCGCGGTGGGCAAGAAGGCCCAGGCTAAAAAGAGACATTTGTCGTCGGTCCAGGCGACTTGGGATATTGATGATGATTCATTTGATATGTCAGATTATTCCCCGTTGGAGGAGGGGGAATTGTATGAGGAGTCAGAGGCTGAAGATGTACGGTTTGGCGAGACTGATGTTGGGAAGGCGCTGGGGGATGCTGTTGACACGGTCGCGGTTTTGTCACATCTCTTGGAGGTTTTGGATATTGCGCCGCCTGAGGCGCCCCCTCTCAAGAAGGGGGAATTTTTCGGGGCCCACAAGCCTCGTTTGGAGTTCCCTACCCAGGGTCATTTTGATGCACTGATCCTTAGGGAATGGGAGAAACCTAGTCGGCTTCCGGGTGTTCCTCAGGGATGGGATGAGAAGTATCCTTTCCCGGTGGAAGCGGTTAAGCGCTGGGCTTCTCCTCCCGAGGTCGATGCGCCAGTTTTGGGGTTGACCAACTCCTCCGTGCTTCACACCCCAGACGCCACTTCCCTAAAGGATGGTGAGGATAGGCGCCTTGATCAGATGGCATGCCATGCCTTTGCCAGTGTTGGTTTCGCTTTGCGGCCTGTTTGTGCATCTGCGCTAGTGTCGGTGGGTGCTAGGTCTCTGATTAGGGACTGGTTAAATGACGCTCACCTTGATCCGGCCAGCGCAGTTCACTACGCTTAAAAGATTTGAATTGTTCATGGATTTTGTCTTGGCTGCTATGGAAGACACTATTGTTATGTGTAGTAGGACTTCAGCCTTATTGGTGGCCATGCGCCGATCGGTATGGCTCCGTCAGTGGACGGCGGACTTTGCGGCCAAGAAATCGCTCACAGCTCTTCCCTTCTTGGGTACGCGGCTGTTTGGAGATAAGTTGGATGCTGTGGCAAAGGGAGGTAAGTTACCTCAGCGGAAGAAACAGCGCCATCCCTTTCGGGGGGCAGGCTCTTTCAATCCTTCCTTTCGAGGTGCCAGAGGTTTGGCCTTCTCGGGTGTCAGAGGCTCTTCCTGGAACAGGTGCAGTGGTCGGGCCCGTCCCGCTTCTGCCTGGGGTTCCAAACCCAAGCCTGCGGGTAAACCAGCTCAGCAATGAAGGGGCGCCCTCACCCGCTCGGGTGGGGGGACGGCTGCGGCTCTTCTTCCAGGTCTGGGCTCGGGAGGTCACAGCACAGCAGTAAAAAAACCTTCTGGACATGGGAGTTGTATGCCCGGTGCCTCCGTCGGAGAGAGGCAGGGGTTTCTACTCCAATCTTTCCACAGTTCCCACAGTTCTGATGAATCCTCAACAGATTCATCAGAATCAAGAAGTTCTGCATGGAGACTCTGCGCTCGGCCATCAGTTCCCTTCGTCAAGGGGATTTCATTACATCCATAGACATCAAGGATGCATATTTGCATGTTCCAATTTTTCCAGCGCATCAGAGATTCCTCAGGTTCAAGGTGGACGATCAACATTTTCAGTTTGTAGCCCTTCCCTTCGGGTTGACCTCAGCGCCAAGGATCTTCACCAAGGTTCTGGCGGACATAATGGCCCTATTCAGAGCTCAGGGAATTCGCATTGTGCCGTATCTGGACGACCTATTGATTTCAGCTTCTTCCCTCCATCAGGCGGAGCTGGACACCCACCAGGTGGTGTCGACCCTGGAGAGGTTCGGGTGGGTGATCAACCGCCCCAAGTCCTCTCTCTCGCCATCACGGGTGATTTCATTCCTGGGCATGAATCTGGATACCATTCAGGCCAGAGTGTTTCTACCCCAGACCAAGGTGCAGGGGATTCAGGATCTGATCCGCCTTCTTCTGGCCAATCCTTGCCCTTCTATCCGACAGGGGATGAAACTGGTGGGATTGATGGTGGCCCGTTTGCGCAGTTTCACATGAGATCTCTTCAACTTCATCTATTGACGCATTGGGACAGGTGTCCGCTGTCATTGGATCAACCGTTCAAGATGTCTCCCGGGGTTCGGCAGTCCCTTCGGTGGTGGCTGGAGTCGAGCAACCTGTTGAGGGGCAGATGCTTTCTGGTTCCTCGCTGGGAGACGGTTACCATGGATGCCAGCCTGTCGGGCTGGGGAGGTTTCTGGAAAAGTCATCAGTTCAGCAGGGTGTGGGGTCCTCAGGAGGCTCACAACCCCATCAATGTCTTGGAGCTCAGAGCCATCCGGCTTGTCCTGTCACAGCTGACGTCGCACTTACAGGGTCTTCCGGTTCAGATTTGTTCAGAAAATCGGACGGCGGTAGCCTACATCAATCACCAAGGAAGGACTCGCAGCAGGAGTGCCCTCAGGGAAGTCTCTCTGATCCTGCATTGGGCGGAGAGCAATGTTCCTTGCATTTCGGCAATCTACATTCCGGGAGTGGAAAACACCGAGGCGGACTCCCTGAGCAGGGGGTTCTCTCGCCAAGGAGAGTGGTCCCTCAACCCTGGGGTTTTTCGGGTTCTTTGTCGCAAGTGGGGGACTCTGGAGGTGGATCTCTTTGCCTCACGGCACAATCACAAACTCCCGGCCTTTGTGTCTCTATCTCAGGATCCTCTATCTCTGGCAGTGGATGCCTTGTCCCTTGCTTGGAAGGATCTGGGGTTTCTGTACCTGTTTCCTCCCTTCTCCATGCTGGGCAAGGTAGTTTGCAAACTGGCTCTGGAGGGGGCACCAGCAATTCTGGTGGCTCCAAGGTGGCCAAGAAGGGTTTGGTACGCAGACGTTGTAAGGCTGTAGATCAGTACCGGCTTCCCATGTTTAAGACTTTTTTCCGGGTCACTCATGTTCAACCCCCTCGGAAGGCTATGGTTCCTGTTTGGGATTTGAATTTGGTTCTTTCGGCTCTCCAGGGTCCTCCTTTTGAGCCGTTACAGGATATTGCTCTTTCTGTTTTCACTCAAAAGGTTGCCTTCTTGGTGGCTATTACCTCTGTTCGGCGTGTCTCTGAATTGGCGGCTCTGTCGATTCAGGCCCCTTACTTTGAAAGACACCAGGACAAGGTGGTCTTTCGCTTTAAGCCAGATTTCCTTCCTAAGGTGGTTTCTGCTTTCCATCTCAATCAGGATATTGTTCTCCCTTCCTTGTGTCCTAAGCCTAGCAATGAGAAGGAGATGGTTTTGCACAATTTGGATGTGGTTCGCTGTGTTAAGTACTATTTGGTGACTACTTCTTCTTTCCGCAAGACGGATACCTTTTTCGTGGTGCCCTGTGGGCCCAGGAAAGGTTTGGCGCCCGCCAAGTTTACCATTAGCAAATGGATTCATCAGGCTATTGTTGGGGCCTATTCTGCTAAGGGGAGGACTCCCCCTTTTAGGGTCACTGCGCATTCTACTCGTGCTGTTGGTGCATCCTGGGCTTTTCAGCACCAGGCTTCTGTTGAACAAGTTTGTAAAGCTGCTACTTGGTCTTCTGTTCGTACTTTTTCCAAGTTTTACAAGGTTGATGTGCGGGCTTCAGCGGATGCCGTTTTTGGCCGCAAGGTTCTGCAAGCTGCAGTGGTTTAAGTTGGTGCATTCTTTACTGTTTATGGTTCCCACCCATGACGGGCACTGCTATTGGATGACCCAAATGTCATGAAGAATTGAAGCGGAGTGTATGTCACACTTGGAATAATACCGTTTTGTGATTACTCACCTTTAAAACGGATATTATAAGTGTGACATACACTCCGCTTCACCCACCCTTTTTGGTATTCTGGATCCTTTATATGGTGAACCATTGTTTCTTGGTTGTTAGTATTGTTATATTTGGTTCATCTTACACTGGGGAATTGGTGGGAGGTCCCAGGTATTTATGGACTGGGAGGAGCTCCTTTTTTGCATTCATCTCTGCAGAAGTTCGCCCTCTACTGGAGAATAACCCAAATATCATGAATAATTGAAGCGGAGTGTATGTCACACTTATAATATCCGTTTTAAAGGTGAGTAATCACAAAACAGTATTTTTGGCAACCTGGTGGGTTTCATACAGCGGGGCACCCCGGTCGGGGTAAGGACCAAATCCCAGGACAGTCAAAATCCTGGGTTTTGGTCCACTTTAAGGGATTTACCACTGGATGTCCTCAAGTGAACAACTCTCACAAGAGGGACTGCAGGCACCCTGCCCACCCCAAAAAAGGAGCACCATACAATTATATCAATACAAAAAAATATCAATTTATTGTACACACAGAATGAATACACATGACACAATCAATCATACACAACAAGACAAGATTAAAAACAACTTTAATTACCCCAAATCACATCCAGGGCTTCCAGAATATGGGCAGACTATTATAACTGGAAATATAAGGAATGGGCCCCCCGAGATTCAATGAAAAAGGGGGGGGGGATTTTAAGAAAACAATTATCTTTATTTTGTGCCGGCACAAAATTAACCCCTGGTACCATAAAACAGTATCCACCAGAACCAACACAGTTCAAATAAAGTGACCAATGCAAAACTGTGCAATAAATTCTTAAGCTAATTAATGTAACAAAACATACATATAAATGCTTGATGATAAAAATACAAATGTGCTAATACATAAAATTGTGCTGGTGCATTAGTTATGGGCACAAAAAAAATGCGAAGTGCTTAAACAAGAGACCACATCTACCACATAGTAAACCACACAAAATTATCAGACCAAGGGGGATAGCAGCACAGCCGCTCAGACGTGTTGATAGAGGGGGAAAAACAGCAGGGACACCTGCGTATGCGGCTACCCGCGCCGCTTCAGCTGGGTGAGCCTCCCTACCCTCACCCAGGTGAAGAGGCACGGGTAGCCTCGTGCACAGGTGTCCCTGCTGTGGGCAGGGTGCCTGCAGTCCCTCTTGTGAGAGTTGTTATAGAATTTAAGTGAAGCACATTGGACTTATTAGGTGGTGCACCTCCGTTGTTGGCATTGGGATGTCTTCAAGTGGTTAAGAAAAAACACTTCTAACACATGTAACTTTTTTTTAGGTTTTGCCCATTTCTTGAGGGGAAAATACTACTGGAAGTTTGACTCAGTACGGATAAGAGTAATGGAGGGATATCCACGTTTGGTTAGCCAGGATTTCTTTAACTGCCACGCCATATCTTCTTCGGGCAACTCCTTACAATGAACCTGGACCACCTTTTTAAGGACAGCAGACATGTTCTAGTAACATTACGAGTAATGCTACCTTTTTTTTAGGTTTCTCTATTTTAGCAGATATCTAGCAGATGTTGCTAAACTGCACACAGACAAACAGAGAGCAGTTTTCTCTGTAATTTTGTGTCCCAACTGTGTTTTTGTAGGCCTGTTGTACAGCACAGAAGTTCAACTTCAGGTATTGTACAGTTTACTAAAGGGATGCCACTATTCTGCATCAAAATATTTTACATGATGGGAAGCCAAAACTGTATGTCTATGCATTAAGTAGCTTTCATTTGTTGGAGGTTTTACACAGCCAGCAACACAGCGGTTGGAACTATATAAGGTCACACCGAAAACATCTAGTTCTACATAAAGGGTCATTGAACTTGTAAAATGCTTTTACAGCATGACAAGCTTGCTCAATGGTCAAATAAAACAAAAATCTGAACTGAAAGCTCATGGAATGAACATTCTGTCATATTTTGCTTGTGGCTGAAGTCAATGAAGACTGTTACACCAACTTCCACCCAACTTTTTGTTATTTAATGTTATTCTTTTGTATCAAGCCATTGCTTCTTATCAGTGCTGGCCACTGACCTAGTGAAGTTTAACGTAGATCATTGTATAATAACTGCAATTATTTTAAAGGCTGTTTGGCTAGGTACACCCCCTAACCCTTGCAGACACCCTATACTATTATGGGTAATCCTTGTTGGCTATTCTTGGTTTATCATGTGTGTCTGGACAAGGTTGCCAACCAGAGTATACAGTATAAAGTACATGATAATGCACCCTTGACTACTACAGCTCAACAATTTGTTGTTCAGGACCCTCAATATGGTGCTCAGATTTTGAAATGCAGTCAGTGGTTTCCTAAGTCTAAGAAATGTATAAAACCAATTATTTCCTCTGTATCACTGTAATAATCATAATCAGAATAGCTTGATATTCAAAAGTATTTGCCCTACTTAAAGCAGAGCTTTAATGAAAACTTCCCCCCGCCACCCTACAGTGGTGCTGAGGCAGGACAGGGGGGGTTAGAAATAAAAAGCCCCTTACCTTAGGCAGGCACCCATGTCACTATTGTCGTGCTCCTGATCCTGGACGTCGCCAGCTTAGGTGGCAGACACAGAGCCGCATCCCCTGTATCCGTACACGTTTTTGTCCGCCCATTCAAGTGAATAAGGTTCAGGAGCACATGTGAAGCCAGTGGATGCAGATTTGCTTCTATGCCTGCGGCAGCCAATGAGGGCCAGTGGATGGCACAGGGTGCCTGGCTATGGTAAGGATTTTTTTTTTATTTGTAAACTCCCCATTCACCGAAAACTGCCCCCCCTGTCCTTCCTCAGTGCCAGGGTAAGGGAGGGTCAGTTTTCATTGCATTTCCGGTTTAAAACTGAACTACTTTTGTAGGGTTAACCTAATTTGCTATCTCCAATAGGGCCGAGTTAATGATCCTATCCAGGGTTGCTCTGAGGCTCACCTACTGAGGACAACAGACCATATATGTACAACTTAAAGTGGACCAAAACCCACTGAACTTGCAAAATACATTTGGCCGAAGCCCCTTCTGATACTTCCTTCTTAGGGTGTATAACTAGAAATGGATATTTTGGCTTTTCAAATTTTCCTATAACTCTGTAAGATGGCAGGCGATCAGTAATTGCATAGGTGTGACAATGACATCATTGCCACACACAACAGTGGCAATGAATGGAGGAGGCGAAGCTTCACTGCTAAAACAGGTGCCATTATCTGGGATTAGAGTGAAGCATGAGCAGTGGAAGTAGGAGTGCTTTGGAAAGTCTGATCTGTGTTTGCTTTAATACTCCAAATTTCAGGAATCATTTTGGCCAGGAAGCTATGCCGTCCTATGTGGGCAAGCCAAGCACCCTCTACAACTTGTGCTGTGGATCACAGCAGACACAGCACTGTACTGGCTCATTTGATGATGTGCTGATCAGTTGTTCTCAGGGGGAGATATGTTACCTGGTATTTCTTTACTTTTTTGGATCTTGCAGACAATGAACACAATCCTCTATATGAGAGATATTTGCATGTACATTGTCTAGTATACACCACTAACACTTGCTGAAGAGGACAGAGTGGCCGAAAATCAATTGGACTAAAACTAGAGATTTTCACTATCCCGGGTTTTGGTCTTTCCCCTGGGGCACCTTGTTTTGGCTGTGTGAAACCCCCCAGAACACCAGAACGCCAAGCTCACTCACCTCTGATGGCGCAGGTGCTCGTCCAGTTAGCTTCTCCGGCTGCTCATATTAATGTGCAGCTAGAAAAACTGAATGGAATCCTAGCCTCACTTGCAAATGGCTTGCAGCATCACTCGTCTATCTTCGGCTGTGAGCAGCAGGAGTGGCCGCACACATCCGAGGAGGATGACGAGTGATGCTGTGGGCTTTGAGGAAAGGTTTTATCGGGTGACTTGGGGGTGTCCCAGAGCGGGGCATCCACATTCGTGATTTCCCAGGGAAAGGATAATCCCCACTTTGGGTTTTGGTCCACTTTAAAGAAGAAATGGGATAAAAAAATCTCCAGCTCACCATTTTCTTCCCTGTCACACCTAAAGTATAGCCCTGTATTTTTGTTCCTATAAGAAGTTGCAGTGCAGGGGATTATGGAAAGACTGGCAGTCCTGTTGCTGCTGCAATGACTGGGTGATTGACAAGTTGCTCATGATCCCCTGCACTTGTTGAAACCAAGAAACTGATCTTAAAGGCCTTGGTCCTCGGTGTGGGACAGAGGGGAGTGCGGGTGCGTTAATTTAATTTTAGATTCGAGTCAGCCTTGGGGGGTAGCTCAAAAGCAGACTTTTGGCAACTAGAAAACCACAGATACAGGAGTAACTCAAAAAGTTTTACAACTTTTGTCTTTACTTTTGCTAGCTGAGTTAGCCTTCTTTAAGAGATGCAGTGTAAAACTTCCTGGTTTTCCCATAAACCCATTCTGATCCTCAATCCCACAGCTGTGGCTAAGCTTAGCCTCACTCTGCAGCATCCTACAGGCAGCTGGGCCGGTGACTCTGCAGAGTGTTTTAAGTGTGCAGAGTGGGAAGGCTGCCAGATGCCGGAGCATGTCATGTGGGACCGAGGCTCAAGATGAATATACATGGAAGCCAGAAAGTTTCGCACTGCGGAGTATCCCAAATTGGGATGCCGCTAAGGGTAGGGAAAGACTTTTATTAGGCAAAACGCTGTAAAAGTTATCTGCCTGGCTTTCTTTGAATTGAGCAGCCAGTCGGATGACTAGTGAAATGTCTAAGAAAATTATAAAGCAAGCCCAGTTGCCTTGATTTGATACACCCAGGAAGAGAATGATTTACTATCAGCAATAGTTACCACTGAACTGCTGCAGCCGAAAGAGGTTTCTACAGCAGGTGGAGGTAAACCAGCTAAGTTGTCAGTCACACGGCCCTAGGCTTCAGGTAAGTATAGTTTTTCTAAATCACTCCCAATTTGTTTTTCAAAATAATGAGCATTGTTATATTTTCAGCAGGATACACAGTTAGTATAAGACCCCCCCATTTTCCTTTTAAACTGAGGAGGGCTCCCCCCTCCAACCTATCTAAATGGCTGGGTACAGAAGCACTCCTCAGCCCAAAGATACCAGGCATGCAGCCAGCTTTATTTACAGAACAGTGGGGATCAGGACAAAGGTGAGTTTTGTGGCGACCCCCGGGGGAGGGCAGGGAGTACCACAGCAGGGCATCTCTATTTGGGGTGCCCCAGGGGAAGGCCAGCAGCTGGCCCTGGAGTCTTTACCTGGGCAACTTTATTGAAGTTACTCTTGTGTCAGTCTTTGTACATGTATGTATTATTAGGCACTTAATAGTGTCACTATCCTACCTAGTTTTATAAAAATACGTTATCAAAATTCTCCCCCAGTGACTGCAGTGTGGTTTTATGTTTGCCTGTTTTCAATAATAATGTCTTCACTGATGTGGTATCCCTCCCAAATTGAGCCATTATGCAGTGTTATAATTAAGCAATTCTACTTAACCAATGTGAATGTTAAACTTCAGTGTTGTATATAAACTTTTTTATATGATCTGTAATAAACAAGATATGTTTTTTTTATAATGACTGTCTGTATTCATTTGTTAGCAGTAGTTTGATCTATTTAAAATCCAACCTTCTAGGCGGGTCTGAACTGCACCTCAAAGAAATTCCTATGGTGACAGTGTCACTGGTCACATTGTTTAACCAGCCAGCAGCACCAATTTGGACAGCACCACCTGTAAAAATCAGTATGCTGGAAACTGAACAAAGCCATGCAGCATCCCCCAAGAAAATGGTCCCCATCATCATGGGTAGAGCTGCTCAGATATGCCTCTTTTTTGGCTCAAGAGCAGTTGGCTGAACTGCCCAAAAGTTCAATAGGGCCCAAATCGGAGCACCATGCAATTCTGTAACTGACAAGTCTGATTGTGAGTTGTGGTCTCTGGCAAGCAACTAAAAGAGGAACAACACACATGAATTTCAACTTCCTCTCAGGCTGTGTGTAGCCCCATAGTTCACCCATTCCAGTCACCTTTCCTGGCGTTCCCATGGCACAGGCTCTGCCGAAACCAAGTGAGCTGATTGGCTGAGTGGCCCACTCAGCCAATCAGCATACTTAATTTCACTTGGCTTCTTTCGGCTCTGCTGCCGGCTGCATCCCCCACTCACAGCTAGAGGTGAGCGGAGATGCGGCTGCACCGCCGAGACATAGCGAGGGCTCTGGCAACAGGTAAATGGATCTAGAGATTTCACACAATGGGGCATCCCAATTCAGGATGCCCCAATGAGTAGGACTCAGATGGCCTCTGAAGTTCCTCTTTAAACAGCCAGTTGTCCTCATATTGCATGGAAAGACCACCAAAGGACTGATTCAGAGCCTTCCTGTGAATGCTTATTTTTTGGGAACTGTACTTGGAAACCAGGAATTTGGGAATGCTTGTATGATTCAGAGCCGCTTTCCGACAAAAGTTTGGCAATGCGTAAGCGACCATATTTGATTGGTGTACGCATACGTTTTAGCTGAGCATTTACTGTATTTGATGCCGAACTCGTCTCGGAAGCTGAGCTTTTACTGTAGCTCGGCCGTAACTTGCTGTGGAGTCCAATGTTCTCGGTGTGCTGTATTCTTCTGCTGTTTTCTCCCAGCTAAGTGGCCTCTTGCTGTCCCCCGCCAGTGTACCCATGTAGTGTGCATGTCCTTCTACATATTTACCTTCTCCCCCCTGTTGGCATCTAGGACATCCCATGTAGTCTGCGTGGCACCATCCCCTCTTCAGGGACTGTATAGGGAAAGAACCTGAGTTAAAATGGTCATGGAGCAGCAGTGCCATCACCGTCAGATGGAGGCACTGCTTGAGGCCATTGTGGAGGCCCACCAGATTGCCGCACAAAGGCTGTACAGGCTAGAGGTACAGCAAGCAGCAAACAAAGAAAGCTAGGCAACATCGCCCTAATGGGCCATGCTGGTCTTTGGAGTGTGGGGGAGTCCACAAACTTTTTGAAAGCCGGACAGGCACATATTTTAACACCAATTTTATGTCTACCTGCGTCCAGAGTTGTACCATAACCCAACAACTTTTGACACTTCATTCTTGATGAACTTGATTTGGATGTTTTTGAATCACACCCAGAAAATCCAAAGCTAATTAAAAAATAACATAAGGGCAAAAAATAACAACATATTATGATAAAGTAGAGTCCACCAAATGCTGACAAATGCTTTGGGCAGCATGGCTCTGGGTTCCAGAATAAAGATGGCCTGGATTCTCCAGAGCAGAAGCAGGGGCTGCCTCCTCTACATATGCTGCCTCCTTCTCTGTCAAGGCAAATTTGTGGAGGGCGATGCAGGCCAAGACTATGACTTTCCACAGCTTATATTGAAGGGCACCCCCAGTGTGGTCCAGACATCAAAATCTGGCATTCAAGAGGCCGAAGGCACATTCCACTAGTGCCGTGTGCGTCGGCCAGCAGTCTGGAGCCTTAAAAAGGGCATCAGGAACCAGGGAGCAAAGGATAATCGGAATCCCCTAAAAGTAACAAGAAACAGAATATTAAGATCCTCAAAAGTAACACAACAGCCAAAATAATACATATTTGGACAGAGTTGGCAAAAAAAGCAAAAGGTAAGGCAGGATGCTGGGACCAAGCATTTGTAACAGCGACAGGGAGAAGGAGGCATTAAAAGAGGGGCATGAACATGGTAGAAGTGAGGAAGGGCAGGGAGATAAATTGGCAAACACAATTAATGTGGGCCTAAACCAAAAAGGGTGCACATAATAGACATGCAATGTCAATGATGTATTTCTGCTGCAGGACAGCCATGCCATCGAGTCAGGAAACAGCTCAGCGAAGGCTGCCAACTGACAGTGCCCCTAGTCTCTGACGGAGCCATATGCTAAAAATTGGAGACAGCCAACCAATTTGGTCATACCTCCAATTGCATGTCCCTTTCTTGTGGCGGGAACCAACCATGGCCGCAGCTCTGAGTAAAGCTTCTCAGTTGGGTCAGTCGTGTCAGTTCGAAACACCTGATGATCAGTCATGTGATCGACATCCAGGCTACGGCCTAACCTCTGGTTAACAGTCCCCACTGCTGCACATGCTCATACTCTTCAGAGAACTCATCAAGTGGCTCCATTGTAGGTGCACTGGCCGTTTCCCGCTAGCAAAAAGAGGGCGTAATTTTGAACCGGAAATCACAGGCTACATCAGTAGGCCTAAGAATGAAAGTATAAAAAGACCAAAGGGGAAAAGAGGCTGATGGGGGTCTGCACAACTAAAGTATACTTATGATTATCAAAGGGTGCTAGTAAAATAGGGACACCAACCCATGGAACATCAAAGAATACTGGGCCCTAGACCGGCCCAAATAGTCCCTAAACAATTGTACTGCACACCAAAAATATATGAAATATAAAAATAAAAATTTATTAAATCATCCCTAGAACAGCAAAGGACATCACAGGACTGAATTAAAAAACATATACACAAAAATTGAGGAAAAGGGTTTGTCCTATAATGAGCTATTAAAAAATGAATATATACTATATAATACTCAGTGCATAATAATATAACATGTCAAATACATATTAAATACCTCAAATTGGCTAGATATGCAGGCGTACTGAAGTGAAAAAGTGAACATGCATCAAGATAAAGGGTGAATGGAAAATTAGAGTAAGAAAAAGTGTACAAAGTGCCTATGTGATAATAGTGCACAGTGGAAAGGATTAAGTGCTGTGGTATAAATCCACAGTATACACATGCAGAGACTGAAACTAATATTGTGCAAACAGTATATACGCCAGCATAACAGCCAAAGGTATACAATAACAATTAATCTAACAATGTAAACATCACCACATCCAGGAGCTCAGGAACCCAAAGCCGCAACTAGCCACCGACGCGTTGCGTGGCCTTATGCCACTTCGCCAGGGTGAGTCAGTCTCTGCATGTGTATACTGTGGATTTATACCACAGCACTTAATCCTTTCCACTGTGCACTATTATCACATAGGCACTTTGTACACCTTTATCTTGATGCATGTTCACTTTTTCACTTCAGTACGCCTGCATATCTAGCCAATTTGAGGTATTTAATATGTATTTGACATGTTATATTATTATGCACTGAGTATTATATAGTATATATTCATTTTTTAATAGCTCATTATAGGACAAACCCTTTTCCTCAATTTTTGTGTATATGTTTTTTAATTCAGTCCTGTGATGTCCTTTGCTGTTCTAGGGATGATTTAATAAATTTTTATTTTTATATTTCATATATTTTTGGTGTGCAGTACAATTGTTTAGGGACTATTTGGGCCGGTCTAGGGCCCAGTATTCTTTGATGTTCTAAGAATGAAAGTACACCATGAGCCACGGTTTGGCGTACGCATACTGGATTTTCCTGATAAAAGGGAAACTTGGCCCAAAAAACATGGCCCTAAATCACTAGGCATGGAAAATAGCCCAAGTACGGGCCATTGAAATCATTCCCGCTTATAATTTTTTTTGACAATTATTTTTTCTCAGCTTTTTTTGAGCATTAAAAAAATTGCACATCTATAGATGGTGCTGACTTGCATCCAGGAAAAAAACGGAGATAACAAAAATATAACAGTGCTGAATCAACCCTATTGTATCAAAATTGCAAACAACTGTTGCAACTGTTGTGAAACTCTGCTGGCGACAGCCAAGGCCATTGACTTACATCTATTCATTGTTACATTTATTCCCTCCAGTAGCTGTTTCAGTGTGTGTTAGTCTGTGTAACATGACAGACATGCTAATCCCTTTTTTGAGGCGAATCTCTCTCTGAAGTGTTGCTGATCGTGCTTGCAGCTTACATCTGAATGGAAACAACAGAGGTCCACTTTCAAAGGATATTCCAGGCAATGTAACCAATTAGGCCACAAGCAGCTCACCTGATGCCTGCCTCATGCGTCTTTTCTGCACGTTATTAATAATTAGAAATTATTCATTTTACACAGTTTTTGTAATGCCCTGTGAGTCTCCCACCTTCTGTGAGCTGGCAACACCAAAACTCCACCGCCGCTTCCTCCTTTAGTCAAGCTCCCATTTGCCGGGAGGCAAGATATGCCTTGCTGGGCACAGTTGCCCCCAGGTAAAGCAAAGGAGGCCAGCTCACTGTGAAGATAGAAGGAACACAAGAGTAACTATAGCCAAAGTCATGCATGGGTGATCAGTCTGAAGGTGCATCTACACACAGGGATGAGGCAGGAGAATGATCAAACACTAGCCGAAGGTCAAGCCGGATGGTCAGAGGTAACGCAGTAACCAAAAGCGGTCAGAGTTCAAGGTCGGTCAGCAACCTGGGATAGTCAGACAAAGCCGGGTCAAGAACAAGTAAAGCACAGATAACGTCACACCCTAAGCAGTACTGATCTTTATTTAAAGGATGGCTGGCCAATGGGAGTACAGAGGGAATAGTGTGTGACTGGTGCAAACTACAACCTACAATAGGATTGGAAGCTAATCCCAGGGTCTGAACTGCCCCGACCAGTGAAGCTGTCCAGCTCCTGGGAACACAGGTGTAAGTGATTTTACTATTGCTGGACAGAGCAGCATCTTCTATGAGCTGCTCAGTCAAAGAGCAACCGCACTGCTGCAGAGGAGCGACGCTCTCCAGCTTCTGGGAGCGGTGAGTGTGCCCTGCTTCAGACATTGTTATAACTGTTATATTGTTTAACTGTTACAACCTATTTTCTATCCATCCCTCAATGAGGGTATGTGGCCTAATTTCACAAATGTTCCAGCGGCGGACTGGCCATAGGGCATACAGGGACAATGGCCAGTAGGCCACCACTTTCCCTGCACTGGCCAGCTTCCGAAGCTCTGGCTTCTTTGCGGCGGGCCAGGTGAATGGGAACCATTCACCCGGGTCAAGTCTAGAAGCCAAAGTAGTGTGCAGTCAGCCATTGTAGAAGAGGTGTCGGCCTTCGTATGATGTCTAGGTGGTGCACAGCGTCAGCAGGAGAGTCGCTCTAATGCTGCTGCTGTGTTGCCACCCAGACATCATAGGCCATTGCATAGAGCCTCGGACGGCGGGTGGGCAGCCCTGGCTCAGCAGCATTCCTCCTCGACTTGCGGCGAAAGCAGCCCTTGTGCTTCCAGTGGCAGCATCCCTGGCCCCAGAGCTGTCATCCCTGGACTTTCAGTGGCTGCTGCGGCATCCCCGGCTTGCAGCAGTAGCAGGACAGCAAGGTGAGTTGGGGGAAGGGGGTTGGGAGTGGGGGGATTCTGCCACTCAGCATGTTATGGGGGGAATCTGCGCCTCAGCATGTTGAGGGTATTCTGCCACTCAGCATGTTATTGGGGAGTTCTGCCACTCAGCATGTTATGGGGGGGTTCTACCACTCAGCATGTTATGGGGGGAATCTGCGCCTCAGCATGTTGAGGGTATTCTGCCACTCAGCATGTTATGGGGGAGTTCTGCCACTCAGCATGTTATGGGGGGGTTCTACCACTCAGCATGTTATGGGGGTTTTGCCATTCAGCATGTTGTGGGGGAAGGGGTTCTGCCTCACAGCATGTTATGGGGTTTCTGCCTCAGTGCCTGTTATGGGGGGATTTGGCCACCCAGTGTGTTATGGGGGGGTCTGTACCCTGCCTGTTATTGGGGGTGTGGATACCAGGCCAAACACATCGCAGAAGGGCCGGTGTGACCAGGAAAATCCCGGGCCATTTGACCCCCGCCCGCCCCCGGCTGCTTTTTACTAGTACAGTCATTTTTAGTTCATAGTGCTTTGAAGGGTAATAGATGCTCCTTTTGGAAAATCTATGCTTTCCACTTTTCTGCTGCAATGAGTTTTGCAATTTTAGCCACTATAATCATCAGTGGTTTTCATGTGGCCTATGAAAAGCTTAGTCTGTATGTATAGCATACCTCCGAGGTGTCCCTGATTTGGCGGGAATGTCCCTCTATTAAGTCGATGTCCCTCGTTGTTTTCATCTGTCTGTCTTTAAGGTGTAACATGCAGATCTGCATCAATAAATCATTAATTTGCAGTTTTAAAGTGTTTATATTGTTTTAACTGCTACAACCTATTTTCTATCCATCCCTCAATGAGGGTGTGTGGCCTAATTTCACAAATGTTCCTCTTTCCCACCCTGAAAAGTTGGTAGGTATGTGTACAGCAACATGAAGGCACTCCAACATATCTACTTCAGAGGACCCAGATTCCTGCACAACCGTGTCCCATACTGCTTCCCTATCCACAGTCAGTTGCAGGGGTTGCAATGTTAAAGCAGTACAAAACGCATATGTGGTTCCCCTATTAGTCCCCCCCCCCCCCCCAAACAGAGCACCTCAGGTCAACTTGGTGGAGGACTGGTGTTAAAAAATGGCACACATCCTGGTCTGGCCTCTTTACAATGTAACCAAGCTATGAACAGAATTTCCATTTTTCATTACCCTATCTGGTACTTCCTTACAGTTCACTGTTCCTAGCAGAACCTCTTCTGCATACTTTACTCACATGACCCTGCCTGGCTGGAGCTTGTGCCTTGTCAACCTGGGCCTGCAGAGCTGCTGGCCACACTTAAACTGTGTGGCTGTGTTTGAGCACAGCATGGCACTGTTTAGCTTTTGCTGCAATGCATGTTTTGGGAGGTCCAGATGTGAGTGTTGACAAAGTAGACACAGTGTCCATGGAAGGAAGGCCAAGATGAAGGAAGCAGACATGTATAAGCATAATGAAGAAGGTCTGTAGGTGACAAAGATTGGCGAAT
Organism: Gastrophryne carolinensis; assembly: GCA_027917425.1. NCBI lineage: Eukaryota > Metazoa > Chordata > Amphibia > Anura > Microhylidae > Gastrophryne > Gastrophryne carolinensis. Next base: position 468,432,029 of record CM051234.1, on the reverse strand, counting down.
CTCCCACAATTATTGGTAGCAGGGCCGGATTAAGTGTGGTGGAGACCCCTGGGCACAAAATCTGGTGGAGGCCCCAGATACTGTATTTTTGTTCCTTTAAAATAATTAATTATTATATTATATAATTTAAATAAACAAGTAAGTGATTGGTGTTTGTCTGGCACCCACCTACTTACTGGAACATCAGATCGAGTCCCCTGTGCCACCCTTGAGCAGGTGCGTGCGAGTAGTCGCCCAGCTGGTCCAGCGGAAAACAGTTCCCTGCATTGAGCTGCCAGCGGCTGTGCTTGGTGGCTTATGTGCAGTGAGTGGCCGCCGATTGACAGCTCTGCACCCACCCCTCACTGTAGCATGGCTGACGGCAGCTTTGCTGCTCTAGACTCTCCATCCTGCCCTGTGTTGGCTTTGGCTGCAGGTTCGAAAAAACAAAAATAGAATAAACAAAAAAAGGCTTGTCCAGTTGCGGGGGCCCTTATTGCCGCTGTTGGCTTTGCTGCTGGCCCCACATCCTGTCAGACCAAAGACTGGACCAGACTATAAACCAAAGGTTGGTCAAGGCCCCCTTTGCAGGGCAAAGGGTGGAGGCCTCCTTTACACAGCAAGTGGTGGTGTGCCCGTTGCGCCCTCCTCATAAACCAGTCCTGATTGGTAGTACAATGCTAAAACCCAAGTTTTTCTCCAAAGGTGGCAGATCTTGCATGCAGTGTCAAGTTTGCTCACATTATTACCTTGTTTCAAGTCAAAGATATTGCAGATAACCCTGGTCTTCTCAGCAGTTATGACAAGGCAGCAGTGTCTGGAAAGTATTACAAGACGAGTGTAACACAATACACCTGGAAAGCTGCCAAGCATCATGGTGTGTCTGATACAATGTATAGTTTCACACTCGATATTACAATCCACTGCAGTAAAAACACTAAAAATAATACCAAAAAAGAAAAGACTATGAACATTTATTCACAATGGCACCATCGGACCCCATCATGGATAAAAAATGGGCTATATAAATACAGGGATGGCATGAAGTCTCTATTACAAGGGTAGACTGCCTCTCCACATACACGATTGCCAACACTTACTATGCCCGATTAGGGATGAGAATAAAGAAAAATAATAAGGTCTGGGATCTGCTTTTTCATGAAAGTGCTACTGCAGGCAAAGGTCATTGTTACACCATTGAGTCGGGGCTACATTTGGCACTGTCCTAAAATGTTTTCATTTTTTAAATTGCAGTAGAAATGGCCGAGATATCACAGGTTCACCTCTCATTTCTCTTCTGAAAAATACAATTCTGTGATTACTCACCTGTAGAATTGGTATTATATGTATACAGCACATCCTGTTCCAGAATATTCCTTACACATGGGGTAATACATCCACAAGATGGCGCTGGACTGCAGAAAATAGCTTGTGGCTCCTCCCGGCCCCATATAAGTCAGGGACCTCCCACAAATTCCCCAGTATTGACAAGCAGTTAACAAGAAGCCGGGAGAACAATAATAACAGGAATTCAAAAATGAACATATAAACAATCACCATACAGAGGTAACTAAGAATAATCATAACAAGGGTGGGATGGAACAGGACGTGCTGTATATGTATAATACCAATTCTACAGGTGAGTAATCACAGAATTGTATTATTCTAAGTATACAGCACGTCCTGTTCCAGAATATTCCTTACACATGGGACATCCAATAGCAGTGTCCATAAGGTAGGGTGGGATCCCCAAAAAGTAACAGCGGGCAGTTTAAACCACTGCCGCCTGCAGAACTTTGCGACCAAAAGCAGCATCAGCTGAGGCCTTAACATCAACCTTGTAAAACTTAGAAAAAGTATGAACAGAAGGCCAAGTAGCGGCCTCGCAAACTTGTTCAGCAGAAGCTTGGTGCTGAAAAGCCCAAGAGGCACCAATAGCACGAGTAGAATGAGCAGTAAGGCGGAAGGAAGGCTCCTTCCCCTTAGCAGAATAGGCCTGTACCACAGCCTGACGGATCCACTTGCTGATAGTGGACTTAGCTGGAGCCAGACCCTTCTTAGGTCTAGACGGGAACACAAAAAGAGCATCAGTCTTCCTGAAGGATTCAGTAGCCACCAAATAGAACTTCAGAGTCCTGACCGCATCCAGAGAGTGCAAAACCCGCTCCTTAGGGTTACTAGGATTAGGGCATAGAGAAGGCAAAACAATGTCCTGATTGAGATGAAAAGCAGACACAACCTTAGGCAGAAAATCTTGCTTAAAACGAAACATCAACTTGTCCTGGTGTCTCTCAAAGTAAGGGGGTTTGATGGAAAGTGCAGCCAACTCAGAAACACGCCTAACAGAAGTGATAGCCACCAAAAGACTACCTTAAGAGTCAAGATGGACAAAGGGGCCTCACGCAAAGGCTCAAAGGGAGACCCCTGCAAGGCAGATAAGACTGGTAACATAGGCTTACGTGGAGGACGCATATGAATAACCCCCTGGAAGAAGGTCTTGACCAGACGATGGTGAGCAAAGGATCTTTGAAAGAAAATGGGCAAAGCAGAAACATGACCTTTGAGGGTACTAAGTTGAAGGCCCAAATCCAAACCATGTTGCAGGAATTCCAGAATCCTAGGGATAGAAAACACCCGACAAGGAAGCGACTTAGACTCACACCAGTCAATGTAAGCATGCCATACCCTATAGTATATGGATGACGAGGACTTCTTCCTAGCCCGAATCATGGTATTAACAACAGAGGCAGGCAGCCCCTTTTCCATCAAGATGGAGGTTTCAGCAGCCAAGCCATTAAAGCCAGCTTTTGTAAATTGGGATGGCGTAGCTGCCCCTGAGTGAGCAGGTCTGGATCCTTGGGCAGGGCATACTGATCTACTGCCAACTGCACGAGGTCTGCAAACCACACACTTCTTGGTCAACAGGGGGCCACCAGAATGGTTGGCACCCCTTCCTGGGCAATCTTGCGCAGCACCCTGCCCAGTAGAGAAGCTGAAAGCCCTTCCAAGACATTAATAGTGCATACATGGCAAAGGCTAAAGGGTCCTGGGACAGAGAGACAAAGACTGGAAGCTTGTGATTGTGACGGGACACAAACAGATCCACATCTGGCTGACCCTAGCGGTGGCACAGGGAGCGAAACACCCTGCTGCTGAGGGACCATTCTCCCAGAAGAGAAGTCCCCCTGCTGAGGGAGTCTGCCTCCAGATTCTCCACCCCCGGGATGTACACAGCTGAGATGCAGGGAACATTCTCCTCCGCCCAAGACAGTATCAGGGACACTTCCTTGAGGACCCTCTTGCTCCGGGTCCCTCCCTTATCATTGATGTAGGCAATCGCGGTCTGATTGTCCGAGCGGACCTGAACAGCCCGACCCCGAAGGCGTGGAGTCAATTGGGCGAGAATCAACCTTATCGCCCTCATTCCAGAATGTTGATAGGGGTGTAGGCCTCCTGAGGGCCCCACTGACCCTGGAATTTCAGGGATTTCCAGAAGCCCCCCCAACCTGTCAGACTGGCATCTGTGGTGACTGTCTCCCAGCACGGGGCCAGAAAGGATCTGCCCACCAACAGGTTTCTTGAGTCCAACCACCACGAGAGAGACCGTCTGGCCAGAGGGGACAGAACTAACACCTGATCCAGGGACACAGGGTCCCGATCCCATATTGACAAGAGGTGAAGTTGAAGAGGTCTCATGTGAAACTGAGCGTATGGAACCGCCTTGAAGCAAGACACCATCAGGCCCACCAGCTGCATCCCCTGCCGGACGGAGGGATGAGGACAAGACATAAGGAGCCTGGCTTGGACCTGAAGACTCTCCACCTTCCGCTGAGGGAGAAAAATCTTGACCTGAGATGTATCCAGAGTCATGCCCAGAAAGGACCTCACCATTGACGGTGACAGGAAAGACTTGGGGTGGTTGATCACCCAGCCGAAGGACTCCAGTGTGGACACCGCCAGCTGGGTATCCAGCTCGGCCTGCTGGAGGGACTGAGACGTGATGAGGATGTCGTCCAGGTAAGGAAGGATGCGAATGCCCTGAGATCTCAGCAGAGCCATTACACCCGCCAGCACCTTGGTGAATACCCTGGGAGCCGAGGTGATACCGAAAGGCAAGGCCACAAATTGGTAGTGCTGATCCTCCAGAGCGAACCTGAGGAATCTCTGATGACCTGGAAATATTGGTACATGAAGGTAAGCGTCCTTGATGTCTACAGAGGTCATGAAGTCACCTGGGCATAGTGAATTGACAGCTGAGTCTCCATGCGAAAGTGTTTGAATCTGACAAATTTGTTGAGGCGCTTTAAATCCAGGATGGGTCTGATGGACCCGTCTTTTTTGGGAAAAGTGAAAAGATTGGAATAGTAGCCTCTGCCCCTTTCCCTCAAAGACACCTGGCAGATGACCCCCAACTCCAGAAGGTTTTGGACAGCAAGGCACAGACCCTGAGCTGACAGGGGGTTTTGAGCCATCCGGGATTTGATGAATCTTGGGGGAGGCCAGGCTGCAAACTCTATCTTGTAACTGGAGGACACTACCTCCTGAATCCACCGGTCTGAGACGTGAAGCCTCCAGACGTGAGCAAAGAGCCGGAGCCGTCCCCCCATCTGGATGGGTGAGGGCGCCCCTTCATGCCTGAGGGGGCTTGGGTGAGGATTTTGGCTTGGGACCCCAGGAGAGGCCAGGACGGCCACGTCCTCTGCCCCTTCCCCAGTGATCTCCGCGGGCCCTAGTAAAGGAGACTCCTCCACCAGTTCTGGAACCATGGAAGGATGGGAGAAAGGCACCCATCCCCTGAAAGGACCGGGACGTTGAGGTAACCTGCCGCCCCTGGCAAACAAATCCAAGCGTTCACCAAAGAGGCGCAGGCCCTTGAAGGGGAAACCAGTGAGAGCCTTCTTAGCAGCATTATCAGGTACCCACTGACGTAACCTGACAGAGCGGCGTATAGCCACCAACAAGGCAGAAGTTCTACCACACATTCTAATGGCATCATCCATAGCAGAAAGAATATACGCAATAAATTCCTCACAAAGCAGGAGAGAGCTATACTCTTCTCTACCCGCATCCTCAGATGCTCCGTCCAAGAGAAACTTAAGCACCTCTTTAATGGCAATAGCCGTGATAACAGAGACACAAACCGGGCGCAGCGCCGTCCCCACACAGGGAAAGGCGTGACAGGCTAGTTCAAGGTCCAAGCGCCGGTCCTCACCATCCCGCAGGGTAGTAGTATCAGGAGAATGCATGACAGATGAATTGGACAACCCGAGAACGGGCGCATCCACCTCGGGAGGACATGACCAGCACTTAACATCAGCAGGAAAGGGATACCTCTTGTCCCAACTCTGGCAGCTTGCTAGGCCGTTCCCATTCCTTGAGCACTAGATTATTAAAATGAGACTGCTCAGGGAACTCCCAGCATGGCTTAACCGTATGAAAAAGCTCACCCTGCTGCTGCGGAGCCACTGCCGGGGGAGAAATACAAAGCACTTCAAAAATGTGACTCAGCAATCTGTCAGTGTCATCAGGGGACCACGGATCTTCCCCAAGGGGAGTCCCTGTACCCCCGTAAATTTGAGGTTGTTCCTCAGAGGATTCAGAATCAGAAAATAATTCCCCCTCCTCAAGGGGGTAGGGACCTGAGAGTGAGTAAGGGCTCTCATCTTCTACAGGGAAGAGGGAAACCACGCGTGATAAATGCCGCTTCTTAGCAGAAGCCTTACGCGGGGCAGACCCAGCAATATGTTTTTCAATGCTGGCCACCCGTGCAGCCAAATCAGGTTGTGACTCCCCACTGGCATGCCCCCAACTGGGGGTCAGATGTAGGCGTGGGGGGGTAGGCGAAGCCAGAGGGGGCGCAGCACTAGGCCCAGTAGCAGGCAACCCAGACTGCAATGCAAGCACCTGCTGGGCGCAGGGTACACACACTCTGACCTTACCACTTACAGGGGATACCCCACACGCAACACATAGATGGGCTTGTCCCAAAGGAACCCGAAGCACATCATCACCAGAAGCCTCCATATGGTGATTATCGTGGAACAACAGGCCAGTAAGGGTTAACGCTAATAATATGGGATGCCCCAATGACCGCTCCGCTAGGGAAGTGGGAGTAATGAGGGGAGATGGCCGGGAGAAACCACAGTGCCGAAGTTTTAACCCGCCTGAAAGACATAATAAACATTCCCGTGAGATCAAAGGAAGGAAATCAGAAAAAAATCACCCCACCGGGGTTACTCACGGACCGTGGCCAGCAGCGCACACAGCAAGGGTAGTCAAGATGGCGTACACAGACCTCGAGGGGCCTTCGATGAGGTGTGATGTAAAAAACATCATCCCCATAGCCCGCCCTCCCCCCCCCCGAAGAGCGCGAAACACCCCCACGTGATCCTGCCGGCCAATCGCGGCCCGGCAGCTCTGAGGAGAATGACGCCGCCGTCCGCGAAGCGCTGTACAAGCGCGAGGCGGCGGCGTTTTACAGTATAACAAACCAGGATTAATAAAAAACAGGCATTACCATGAAATACCCCCCCCGGAGATCTCCCGGAGGGAGAGCGAGAGAGGTTAACATAAGGGATTCCCGGGGGATAATAGCGCCCAGGGGACAAGGGAGAAGCGAGGGAAGAGGGGAACACCTATAGTAAAGTGTTAACTGCACAGGAATACCTGCAAACACCCAAGAAGCAGTGGGGGCATCCCAAAAGGCTCACCAGTTACTGCGGTAGGAGCCTAGCTCCTCAGCACCTCTTTAACTGGTGCTACTAACCTACTTTCACCTGAACCTTGTCAGCTGATGCTGGGAGACAGTATATGGTACGGAACAGGTGGGAATAGTCCTGCAGGGCCGCAGGCATGTAAGCCCCGCTCACCTGCGCCACATAGAGAGCTTTCTTCTATCTTCTCAGTGCAGACTGCAGAAAAGAACTTGGGAATTTGTGGGAGGTCCCTGACTTATATGGGGCTGGGAGGAGCCACAAGCTGTTTTCTGCAGTCCAGCGCCATCTTGTGGATGTATTACCCCATGTGTAAGGAATATTCTGGAACAGGATGTGCTGTATACTTAGAATAAGTGGGCATGGCCCATGGATCTTTGATGCAGCATAATAATCAACATAATGGGTGGGGTCTGTAAGATTCTCAGAACTTGCATAAGACACCCTGACTGTGCTCCTTCCCTCTCCCCCTGTTGCTATGTGACATTGGAGCCTAGACCAGCACTCAATGGGTGCAATTCCAATCGCCTCCCGCACTCTCAAACATGTGTACACTCCCAAAGCATATGTGCGCACTCCCATACATGCATGTGTGCACTCCCAAAGCGTATGCCCGCACTCCCAAAAGCATGCATGCAATCCCAAACATGCATGCACACACTCTCAAAGTGCACTCTTAAAGCAAATGTGCACACTCCCAAAGCACATGCACGCACTTCCTAACATGCATGCCCTCCCAAAGCACATGCGCGCAATCCTAAACATGCATGCACATGCTCCCAAAAGGCATGCACGCACTCCCAAAGTGTATGTGCGCACCAATGTGAAAGCACACTCTCTGAAACACGCAAGCATACAATCCCAAATGCACATGCGAGAACTCAGATTGGTTGTGGGTCAGTAGGTAGGTGGGGGTAGGTAGGTGGGTTGGTAATCAGGGGGAACTGGGCAGCTATTAGCAACGACCCCCCCCCCCCCCGAAGCTTCAATAGTGGAGTCAGATTGTGGGGGAGTGGAGGTGTGTGCAGCCAACCCCCACCCCGCCTACTGACAGGCTCTAGGCACCAGGCTGCTCTCACTCAGGGCCGAGAGGAAGAAGTATGGAGGAGGCACAGTACCACTTGAAAGGGCCATCATTTAGAGAAGGGAAGCCCCATTGTCTCAGCTCATTCAGTCTTTAGTTGTCTAGCTGCATCCAATTAAAAAGTTATAAGGTAGAAAAAAATGTTACTGTATGAGCCTTGAAAGGACCCCGCACATTTAATATGCCACTAGTTAGGAGCGTGGCATAGGTGTGACCAGGGGACGTGGCTTAATTGCAAAAGATGTTGGCTCACTCCATGCGCTTATCCTCTTCCCCCACTTCTCATCTTCAAAAGTTTAGAAATATGCTTCTCATGAGGCGCACACCTCTTCCAGACCACATCCCTTCCCAACCCAATTGTACCCCCAGGAGAAAATTTTGGGTGTGTACTACTTTAACCACTTAGTTTTTGCTCTCGGCACCGGCCAGGAGGAGAGCATGAAGGGGGACACCGGTCTGCTCTCACTTAGGGCCAAGAGGAGGAAGTAAGGAGGGGGTGCAGTACCATTTGAAAGGGGACGGTCGCTTCTCTCACTCCTGGGCACTAGGTGGGAGGAGGAGGGGGCACCACACTGATCACATAGAGGAGGAAGGGGAGGGCACAGTACCACTCTGAACAGGGAGGGAGTGATTCTGTCGCTGTTTGTGTCCACCCACTCTCTGATGCCTCCTCAGCGCATCCCGTCACTGCTCACCTAACCCTGCCAACCCTTGTCACTGTCCTCTACTGCTCACCTAACCCTGCCACCCCTTGTCACTGTCCTCTACCACTTACCAAGCCAATTCACCCTCTGTCACTGTCCTCTTCTAGTCACCTAACCCCTCCCCCCGGCAACTGACCCACACCTCTGACCTAACCTAGCAGAAGGCTTAGTAGCAGAAGAGTTAGAGGGTGAAAAACTGGAGACAGGGGAAGCAAATTCCAGAGGGTAATCAGCAGCAGAGAAGACTGGGAGACTGACAAGAAGGTGTGTACTGCTTCAACCACAACATCCCGCTGCATTCTTTACGGCACTAACGTTAAATAAGATGCTAGCCAGCAGCCACATTGGCGTTTTTTTAGTTGTTAAATCTGATGCTAAGGCATCAGATTAGGCTCTAACTTATCTGGTAAACTATGGCGTAGAATCTGAGTTTCAGTATGTGGACTACCTATGTATCCACAGACTAAGTATCTGGCAAACTATGGTGTAGAAACTGAGTTTCAGCATGTGGACTACCTATGTATCTATAGACTAAGTATCTGGCAAACTATGGCGTAGAATCTGAGTTTCAGTATGCGGACTACCTATGTATCCATAGACTAAGTATCTGGCAAACTATGGCGTAGAATCTGAGTTTCAGTATGTGGACTACCTATGTATCCATAGACTAAGTATCTGCCAAACTATGGTGTAGAATCTGAGTTTCAGTATGCAGACTACCTATGTATCCAAAGACTCAATATCTGGCAAACTATGGCGTAGAACCTGGGTTTCAGCATATGGACTATGTATCCATAGACTAAGTATCTGGCAAACTATGGTGTAGAATCTGCGTTTCAGTGTGTGGACTTCCTATATATCCATAGACTAAGTATCTGGCAAACTATGGTGTAGAATCCAAGTTTCAGCATGTGGACTACCTATGTATCCATAGACTAAGTATCTGGCAAACTATGGTGTAGAATCTGAGTTTCAGCATGTGGACAATCTATGTATCCATAGACTTGGAGGCCGATTCATCAATAGCGCCAGGTAGCGACAGATGAGCGACTGTAGCGTGATTTTTTCAGCGCCAGCCAGTATTCGCTGTGCTTGGCCGGCATTAGCTTGATGACAGCGACTCAGTCAGTGTGCGGTAATGTTGAATACGGGCTGGGGGGTCGCTGTTTCACAGGTCCAGCGTTGTATGTGAGCGCCTGACAACGAATGGCCAGAGCGAACGGCTAGCTTCATATTCATCAAAAAATCACGCTCCGAATGTGCTGTCGCTGTCCATTCCTTGTTTAAACCCCAGAGCGCTGGCGGCGATCTGTATTAACTAGTTTTTAACCCCTAAACAACCATATTTTTTGAATGTAACATTATACATGTTTTTAGAATCATTTTGTTATATGAATACATTAATCTCAGACCTGTTAGATCAATTCTGCACATATTTTTTTTTTTTTTTTTTTTTACTTAAAAATAAATCCTAACATTGCAGAAGTGTTCTCCGATTTTTTGACATTAAAAAAATTAAAAAAAAAATTATTACCAATTAATCATGAATTATTATAGATTGCTCCATTGAAATGCATTGGACATCGCCAGGGAGCGACAGCTCATACCTGGCGCTGTGAGGGAATTTGCAGCGGCGCTGTTCGGTCCAGGCGGCTTCATGATGAATGCCGCGCTAGCCGTCGCTCTCGCCGGCGCTAGCCTCATTTTGCTTGATAGATGCGTCATTGTGACCGCCGCCGGGCGTACTTGAGTCGGTAGTCGCCGTTAGCTGCCGCTACCTGGCGCTCGTCAGACACTACCTGGCGCTATCGCTTGATGAATAAGGGCATAAGTATCTGACAAACTATGGCGTAGAATCCGAGTTTCAGCATGCGGACTACCTATGTATCCATAGACTAAGTATCTGGCAAACTATGGCGTAGAATCTGAGTTTCAGCATGTGGACTATCTATGTATCCATAGATTAAGTATCTGGCAAACTATGGCATAGAATCTGAGTTTCAGCATGGGAACTACCTATGTATCCATAGACTAAGTATCTGGCAAACTATGGCGTAGAATCTGAGTTTCAGCATGTGGAGTATCTATGTATCCATAGATTAAGTATCTGGCAAACTATGGCATAGAATCTGAGTTTCAGCATGTGGACTACCTATGTATCCATAGACTAAGTATCTGGCAAACTATGGCGTAGAATCTGAGTTTCAGCATGTGGACTACCTATGTATCCATAAACTAAGTATCTGACAAACTATGGCGTAGAATCTGAGTTTCAGCATGTGGACTACCTATGTATACATAGACTTATTAAGCAAAATATTCAAATAAAAATAAACTTTTCTTCCTTATGTTAGAATCTGTCTACCACATTGCACAACACGAGGCGGAGATGCAGAAAATCAAAATAAACACAGCAAAAGCTCACATGCAATAGATATCATTTATCAAGAAACATTGTTTTAGAGGACTGGAAATAAGCTTTGTGTACAATCCCATATCCGGCTGGTGGTAAAACCATTATAAATAAAGCCCAATTTAACGCTGAAACATATCTCACAGCTTGTAAAACTGTCCTTATGCACAACACTGTGCTTGTAAAACTTCAGCCTTGGCTGCAGATGTTTTTCCTAAATACTGTCTGCTGTAGAGTCAGTATTTCAGCATATGTATGATAACCGGCATTTAAGGAAGACCAACACCCAAGAAATATACTTTCTTGGAATTTGTTCGTTCCTGGTGGGGCATCCCGATTTGGGATGACCAATGTGTGTAACCCTCGTAAACTCACCTTTTACTCACTCCCACGGCACATGCACGGCCTGCTCACCCAATCCTTGTCTTCACTTCTAGCTGTGGACGTGCCTGCACTGGCCATTCAGAAGGGCCTAACTTGAGTGCATGCCTATCCAAAAGTATGCTAGGAAAGCGGTCGTGGTGCGAGGATGGATGTGTTGATCAGTGGCTTTCACACAAAGAGGCTCCTCTTTAAGAGTTGACCCTACCAATATTTTGTGTTGTTGGCAATGTGCCTTTTTTCAGATTTTACCAACAAATATTTAAAAGGGGATTGGTCTTCTACAATACCCTTTGTTAAATGGTTTATTATTAGAAATCAATTAAAACCTGACCCAAACTGAAAAGTACTACCAACAAGCCTGTGGTTTCCTTCTACTGTCAGGAATAACATCCAGGCATGACAGGTTTTTGATCGTACCATTACACATTTATAGGGTTGATCTGCTTCATTCCAATGCTTTTCTCCTCAAGCAGCCTTTGGGCATAGAAAGCATTGCATGATGGATAAAAGCATCTACACACATTAGAAAAACTGCAATAGCCAGGGCTGTTTCTAGAGAAGGGTGAGCAGGATGGTCGCCAAAGCCATGGGGGGTGCCATTATCCACTGTTGGTGCAAGCCATAAGTCAGGCCCCTCATGTCCCCATACTGGGCACAGTCATAGAGAGGGGGCACTGCCTGCTTCTAAAGAAACGTTACAGCAAAATATATTGGTATGGGACAGCAGTAGCAACACAGGGCGGGGAGGCCTGAATTTTTTTCTTCCCACACTGAGCGCTATTTTGCCTAGAAAAAAAGGCTCTGCTTAATTAAACCAGGGGGAAAAATTAACGAGAATGGAAATTTTAAAGCAAGAAATTAGCAAGAAAGGGGCACTGAATCAACCCTATAGTTGTATTTTGCATAAACTGTATGAAAGATTTTCTGTATGGGAGGGCAAAAACACTGAATTATAGAAAGGCCAACTTCCACAGGCTCAGAGCTGCACTTCAGGACATAAGGGTCGATTCAGAGAAACACCAAAAACGTTAGTATTTTTTCCGATCTGTGTTTTTTGGTGTAAATTTTCCGATTTCGTATGAACATTCGAGCGATTCTATAATGCATTTCAAACCGTGTGTAAGTTTTCCGTCCGTTCATATGGCAGTTAGTGAATCAGTTGAATGTCAGTTTCCATCCTGACTTTTCCGTTTAATTTCTCAGGTTTCAAAGTCAGTTTTGGATTTTGCCCTTTTTCCTTTTTTGTCCGGACGAAAATCCTTATGATCTTGCGCCTGCACACTACAAACTTAACTCATTAAAGTGCTGCCTACATATTTGGCTCACTCACTTCTTCTACAATGCTTAGCTAAATCACTTTGCACTTTCTTACATCTTCCATGTCTCACCCCTAAAACTGACCCAAACCACTGTGCGCTCAGGCGAATCTTCATTTCTGCTTTTTCTTTATTTCATTCATTTTGTGGTAACCAACCATTAATGAATGTATTTCTAAAAGTAAATCATACATTTTTTTATTTTTTTTTATTTTGAACTGGCATTTTTTACTTGCGTTTTTTAATTAAAATTTTTGGTTTCAAATGGTACAACTTTAAATTTTTTGTGTTGTTACCCACACCCTGTACATACAGATTGCTCTCCAAATTTTTAAAACACCCAGCATCTTCTGCATGTTATGAGCCTTGAAACAGCCAAGATGGCGGGTCAGGTAATATAAGGCAGCCTGCAAACAGAAAGGGCCTTGTGACTGTGTTGCTCTGCATTCTGGGATTTCTGACCTTTCAAGGCCCCCAGCTCTGCTGTCTCTGAGCAAACCACAGCTGTAACCCGCACCCTGCACTTTATCCCACTCTCCTCTCCTCAGTAAGTGTGATGCATCTGACCAAAGATAAGATAAAATAATTACACAAAGCAAAGGTTGCCAACTACAACAATAAATCAGAAAACAAATTAAGATTCAAGTACAACAACAATCCAAAAAAAAAAATAACAAAGGACATAAGTTTAAAAATAAATCGCAATTATATGGATGTGTGGCAAAATAAAGGTTTACATGCAAATGACTAATTAAGGTCCACATTAAAATGCTTTTATAAGGCATACATGAAATGTATTGATTCAGGTATGCATTGCTATACAATTTATGGCCTCGGCCATGCTGATACATGCAGTTCATTGGAGCTGAAGGCGCGCAGACTCCTCCACATAGCCACAAAACATGTTCTACAATAGCAAATCCGAGTCCTCAAAGGTGTCGGAAGTGGATTTTCAATTAAACGGATTTTTAGGGTGGGAATCAGCTCTCTGAATCACATGGAAACACATCCAATTAACGGAAGTTTTAGGAACGAACGGAAAAATTACAATTTGGTTGGGAACATTTCCGATTTGGTTGTAAAACTTCCGATTTTGTTAGTAAAACTTCCGATGATCGTAAGAGCATATACGAATTCGTTCGAACGTTCGCGCGAGTCGGAAATGGCCCAAAAAAAAAGGAAAAAATGACTAACACCCACCCAAACTTCCGATTCCCGATCCGAAATCAATTAACTTTTGCATTTAGAATCGACCCTATAGACTGTTGAGGAATAAGGATACAGATGCCAAATGGGAGTGCTTTAAATCAATTGTGAGTACCAATGTTACAAAACTTATTCCTATGGGTAACAAATATAAGCCACTTAAATGAAACCCCTCATGGTTGACACCTGTGGTTAAAAGGGCAATAAAGAAAAAGAAAATGGCATTTAAAAATTACAAGGCTGAGCTCTCAGCTGTAACCTTTGAAAAGTATAAATTAGTAAATAAAGCATGTAAGAAAGAAATAAGCTTGGCAAAAAGTTTTTTTTAAATATATACATTCAAAGAAAAATGAATCAGAACAGATAGGTGCCTAATTAATGATAATGGGGAAATGGTCACTGGGGATGAAGAGAAGGTGGAGCTGTTAAATGGATTCCTTAGCTCTGTGTACACAAGAGAGGAGCAAAGAGCCAACACAGGAGATGCCACTGATAGCAATAGCCCAAATATAATATTCAACAAGCTAAACATGGATATCATCCAATAAAAACAAAATAATTTAAATGTGAATAACACTGCAGGACCAGATAGACTTTACCCAAGAACTCAGTTCAGTTATCTCATCACCCCGGTTGATCATAAAAGACTCACTAACAACTGGTATAGCTCCAAGAGATTGCCGCAAGGCAAATGGGGTGCCGATTTTTAAAAAGGGCTCTAGGTCTTCTCCGGGCAATTACAGACCTGTAAATTTAGCATCTATTGTGGGAAAATTGCTTTAGGGGCTATTAAGGAACTACATACATGAATATTTAACTATGCATAATATTATAACGTGACAACCAGCACGGTTTTACTAAGGGCAGAAACTGGCAGACTAACCTGATGGCTTCTATGAGGTAAGTAGAAGCCTGGACAGAATGGCGGCTGTGGATATAGTTTTTGGGATTTTGCAAAAGCATTTCACACTGTCCCCTATAGATGCTTATTCGAGAAATTGAGGTCTTCAGGATTAGAAAATACAGTTTGTAACTGGATTAAAAACTGGCTGAATGATCGTATGGGGAGAGTTGTCGTTAATGATACCTACTCGGTATGGTTACCAGTTGTAAGTGGTGTACCCCAGGGTTCAGTGCTGGGCCCACTATTATTCAACTTGTTTATAAACAACATAGATGATGGCATTAAATGCAATGTCTCTATTTTTACAGATTACACAAAGATATGTAGCACAGTGCAGTCTATTTAAGACGGTCACAAGCTTCAAGCTGACTTGGACACATTGAGTGTCTGGGCATCCACTTGGAAAATGAATCCTGAAGGCCACATATGTCCTCGGGGGAGTAAAACTGAGAGAAATACTTGTTGAGAAGGATCTGGGGGTACTGGCCGATCACAGGCTAAATAACAGCATGCAATGTAAAGCAGTTGCTTCCAAGGCCACAGAGAAATTATCATGCATTAAAAGAGGCATGGAATCACGGGATAGGGATGTAATTTTGCCTCTTTACAAGGCATTGGTGCGACCTCACCTGGAATATACCGTCCAGTTCTGGGCACCCGTTCATCGAAAGGACGTTCTGACTATGGAAAGGGTGCAGTGGAGAGCCATCAAACTTATAAGAGGAATGAAGGATCTTAGTTATGAAAAAATATTATGAGAATTAAATCTTTATAAGTCTTCAGAGGAGACGACTGAGGGGGGACATGATTACTTTGTATAAATATATAAATGGCTAATACAAAAAATATGGGGAAACACTATTTCAGGTAAAATCCTTTAAAGACAAGGAAAGAAAGAAATTCAATCTCTGGAGGCGACAATAATTTCTTTAGCATATGTACTATTAATCTGTGGAATAGCCTCCCACAGAAGCTTGCTACAGCATCAACAACAGTTTCAAAAAGAATTCTGAAAGATGCTTATTTAGAAGAAAATAATATTAACGGTTACTATTAGCTGTTATCAGTAAAAGAAAACAAAAAATAATATACAAAATAACTTCCCCAACACCCTTGATTGAACTTGATGGACATATGTCTTTTTTCAACCATATGAACTATGTAATATGTAATTATGTAACCTGTCTATGGCTTCACTGTCTCCCTAGGGGTTCTCTAGCTATAGCGGTTATCCACCTTTTGATATTTGCCAGTATGTCTTTTATTATCATTCTAGGCCTCTTTAGCTGGATACACATATCTTCTTGTGGTAGCTACTGCAGTAGTCCAAGGCCGCTCTGTGTCACTTACCTGAAAAAATGAATTTATCATTTGTGCCTGCCGTTCAAAGACAGTCTGTTTGTCTTCTGCACTCTCTGCGGGCATATCTGGGACTTCAGGCACCAGTAGCATTTCCCCACGCTCTTCCATTCGATGGGAGTATGCAGATATTGTGTAGCACACAGCAAGCGAGTGTCACAAATCGGCAGCGTTGTCGGCGGCCGGCCGGCCCCAGCAGCTCCTGCCCGGTGGCCGCACCGTGCGGAGTCTGCTCAGGCGGCGCCGAGCACGGCCGCTCTCCCTCCTCGCGCGCGCGCCATCGGCTCACGTGCGCGCGCGCAAGATCTGTTTTCCCTCCAGTGGCGCTGTGCTCAGCGCGCCCGCCGGAGGCTGTAAATTAGCCAGGGGGCACTGGCACGCCCCCTGGTTTGGATTAAAGGGCCAATGAGCCCTAGGTTCTGTGGGGCTTATGCCCCCCTCCTTGTCTGGGCCAATGAGCCCCATAGTTGGGATTGGGCACTCCTTGCTCTCCCAATCAGACCTGTGATCCTACGTACACCAATCACATACACCTTCCCTTCTTGTCTGTCCCTATATAAGGTTTCCCCCCTCAGTTGCCCAGTGCCTGTTATAGCGCCTTGTACCCTGCATAGTCTTGATTCACCTTGTTTGATCTCCGTTGCCGACCTCTGCCTGAACCGACTATTCTGATCTCCGTTGCCGACCTCTGCCTGAACCGACTATTCTGATCTCCGTTGCCGACCTCTGCCTGAACCGACTATTCTGATCTCCGTTGCCGGTTCTTCAGACCTCTATACCTGTAAGCTCTCATCCTTTGAGCCATTGAAGTCCTGGGGGCAACCGATCCCGGGCAGGCGTATTCTGCGTCCCGGCAAGCGGGGGCTCCTACAGGTGAAGCTGGCTGCGGAGATTGGGGGTTGAGGGCTTACCTAGAGGGCTGGAGTTACCAGAGCGTGACATTATAACAGGCCCCAACATGGATGACCTGGTACAGCAGGTGCAAGCTATGGCCACAGCGATCAACCAACTCGCTCAAAGAGTGGCCACCCAGGAGTCTCGTCAAGTGCCGACTTCCTCTGTACCACCTCATTTCTCTGAACCGAAGATTCCTCTGCATGAAAAATTTTTTTGAGAGCGAACTAAGTTTTCTAACTTCAAGAATTCATGTGAACTGTATTTCAAGCTGAGGCCTGTCTCCTCTGGCACTGAGATCCAACGAGTAGGCTTAGTCATTTCTCTACTTCAAGGAGACCCGCAGTCCTGGGCCTTTAGTTTGCCGAGTCATGATATTGCCTTACAATCTGTAACTGCTTTTTTCAACACTATGAGCGTCCTATACGCTGACCCAGATTCACAGTCTACAGCAGAGAATAGGCTTCGGGCCTTAAAACAAGACCTAGATCAATTAATGCAGGTCTCCATTAAAATAGACCGACGCCTTAGAGAAAGGGCCAGAGAGAGAGTCAGGGCTCCCATGTCCTTCAGGCCAGTCCAAGGTCATAGGTCTCCGGTTCCCCGTGGTGAGAGTACCTCATCATCTCCCCAGGAAGAACCTATGCAATTAGGGAGAACCCGCTTATCCCAAGAAGAGAAACAGCGTAGGCGATCCGAGGGGTTATGCCTGTATTGCGGGAATTCTGGTCATTTTGCAGGGTCCTGTCCCAACAAGGGGAGACCGGCGGAAAACTTCCGCACCCAGACCAGGTAGAGAGTACTGATCTGGGTGAGTCAGTTTGCAACTCTCGCCAAAATAAAATGTTAGTGCCTATTGACCTGTCTTGGGGTTCATCTAAGCAAACAGTTTCCGCCTTTATCGACAGCGGTGCGGCGGGAAACTTTTTGGACAGGAGTATGATCTCCCTTTTAGGTATCCCTTTAGTCCCTCTTGAAAGATCCCTACAAGTTTTGGCTATCAATGGGAAGGCCATCCAGGAGGGACCTATAAACACCAAGACCCCACCTCTTCGGTTAATTGTTGGCTCTTCCCACTCTGAGTTCTTAGAATTTTTCATCTTCGACTGTCCAGAAACTCCGGTGGTTTTGGGATACCCCTGGTTACAACTCCACAACCCGGTGTTAGATTGGCGGGTTGGAGAGTTGATCAAGTGGAGTGACCATTGTAAAAATCACTGCTTTACTACAGGCCTCAGAAGTGTGCAAGTTTTACCTCAGGGATTACCTCAGCCATACGCAGACTGGGTTGATGTCTTCTCTGAACGTTCTGCGGATACCCTTCCTCCACATCGGTCTTATGACTGCTCTATTGACTTGCTTCCTGGCACGATTCCCCCAAGGGGAAAAATCTATAATCTTACTCTGCCCGAAAAGCAAGCAATGAGGGAGTACATCACCGAAAATTTAAGGAAGGGATTTATCCGCCCCTCTACCTCGCCTGCCGGGGCTGGATTCTTTTTTGTAGAGAAAAAAGATGGCGGCCTTATTATCGAGCCTTGAATAAGATCACTGTTAAGAACCGATACCCCTTGCCCTTGATCAGGGATCTGTTCAATCAAGTCACAGGGTCCCAAATTTTTTCCAAATTGGATTTAAGAGGGGCATACAATCTGATTCGCATCCGGCAGGGGGATGAGTGGAAAACTGCATTTAACGTGAAAGACGGCCATTACGAGTACTTGGTCATGCCTTTTGGTCTTTGAAATGCGCCAGCCGTCTTTCAAGATTTTGTTAACGATATATTCAGAGAGTATCTCGGTAGATTTGTGGTCATCTACTTAGACGATATTCTCATTTTTTCTAATTCCTTGTTGGAGCACAGACGTCATGTTAAGTTGGTACTACAAAAATTAAGAGAGAACAACTTATTTGCTAAACTTTCTAAATGCGTGTTTGAAGTCACCACAGTTCCCTTCTTAGGGTATATTATTACCAACCAGGGTTTAGAGATGGACACGGGGAAAGTTTCGGCGGTTCAGGATTGGGTTCAACCCAAGACCTTAAAAGAATTGCAGCGTTTTCTAGGTTTTGCAAATTTTTATCGGCGGTTCATCAAAGGCTTTTCTCATGTTGTTGCACCTCTTACCAACCTTACCCGCAAGGGGGCCTTTACTGATAACTGGTCTCCCTCTGTCTGTGAGGCCTTCCTGACCTTGAAACGGGCCTTTACTTCGGCACCTGTGTTAATTCATCCAGATATTCCTAAAGCCTTCATTGTTGAAGTGGACGCTTCTGAGCTGGGAGTGGGTGCAGTTTTGTCGCAATATTCTGGTAACCCTGAGCGTCTTCATCCATGCGCTTATTTTTCACGTAAATTCAGTACCGCGGAGCAAAATTATGATGTTGGTAATAGGGAACTATTAGCTATTAAACTGGCTTTTGATGAATGGCGACACTGGCTGGAGGGTTCATTACATCCTATAACTGTGTATACCGATCACAAAAATCTTGAATACATTGGGTCTGCCAAGAGGTTGAACTCTCGTCAGGCACGTTGGGCATTATTCTTCTCGTGTTTTAATTTTATTATTACTTTCAAGCTGGGTGTAAAAAATACTAAAGCGGATGCTCTATCTTGCATGTTCGGTGAATGTAAGGATCGGGGTGATACTGGTGATCCGATCCTACCTACGGGTTGTGTGGTCAGGGCGTTACTTCCTGATCTCTCTAACACCTTGGCGCCGTTTCAAGATGAATCTCCTAGTGATGTTCCCTTGGGATGCCAGTTTGTACCGCCACATTTGCGTTCAGATGTAATTCGCGAATTTCATGATGCTAAAACTGCTGGTCATGTGGCTAACCGAAAGACGTTTATGCTTGCCCGTCGCCATGTATGGTGGCCAACCATGAGACGCGATATTACTACCTTTATCGACGCTTGTGCTGTTTGTGCTCGAAGTAAAGGGGTTCACAAGGCTCCCAGTGGCGGTTTGGTTCCTCTTGAAATCCTAGCTGAACCATGGACTCATATTTCTATGGATTTTATTGTAGATTTGCCTTTATCACACGGGAATACTGTTATTTGGGTGGTCGTAGATCGTTTCAGTAAGATGGCACACTTCGTTCCTTTGGCCAAGCTTCCTTCTGCACCAGAGCTATCTCGACTATTTACTTCACATATTTTTCGAATTCATGGTATTCCGTCCAATATAGTCTCTGATCGGGGTGTCCAATTTACTTCCCGTTTTTGGAAACATTTCTGTTCACGGTTGGGTATACAGATCTCTCTTTCGTCTGCCTACCATCCCCAGTCCAATGGGCAGACGGAAAGAACTAATCAAACCTTGGAACAGTACTTAAGGTGTTATGTCTCTGATGCCCAAGAACAATGGGCGGAATTTATTGATTTCGCCGAATTTGCTTACAATAACGTGCCTAGTGAGAGTACCAAGATATCACCTTTTTATTGTAATTTAGGGAAAAATCCTAGAGCTTCTTCCCTTTCAGTGTCACCTTCCAACTTGCCGGCGTTGGAGGAGTGGCTTCAAGAACGGAAGAATATCTGGACACATGTTCAGGAAATTCTTAAGACCACTAGTTTAAGATATAAGAAATTTGCCGACCGCCGTAGATCACGGGAGCCTACTCTTCAAGTAGGCGATCTAGTTTGGGTCTCCACTAAAAATATTGCGCTCCGTCAACCTTCTTGCAAGTTGGGTGCAAAATTCATTGGCCCTTTTCCTATAATCAAAAAGTTGAATAATGTGTCTTTTAAAGTTCAACTCCCGCCGACTATGAAAATACCTAACTCTTTTCACGTTTCACTGTTAAAACCGGCGAAGAATACTCCTCTTGCTGGTCCTGCACCTATTCTTGTGGATAATAGCCTCGATTCAGAGAGACAAAAAAAACTTCCGTTTTAGTTCCGATCTGTGAAATGTTTCCGTTCTCGTATGAGCGTTCGAGCGATTCTATGCATGCATTGAAAACCTTCTGTAAAGTTTCCGTCCGTTCGTACGGCAGATTACGAATTACGCGGATGTCATTTTCCATCCAGACTTTTCCGTTTCATTTCCACATGTTACAACGTAGGCTTTCGTTTTTGCCCTTTTCCCATCGTATCCTCCAACGAATCCTTTACGTTTCCTGATAGATTCTGTTTCCATTTTACAAAAAATAATCGTCCAGACGGAATCCTTACGATCTTGCGCCTGCGCACTACAAACTTAATTCATTAAAGTGCTCGCATACATATTTGCCACCCTCACTTCTGCTACAATGTTTAGCTAAGTCACTTAGCACTATCCTCCATCTTCCCTTTTGGCCCCTTAAAGCTCACCCAAACCACTTAGCACTATCCTCCATCTTCCCTTTTGGCCCCTTAAAGCTCACCCAAACCACTTAGCACTATCCTGCATCTTCCCTTTTGGAACCTTAAAGCTCACCCAAACCACTTCTCGGTCATGTGAATATTCATCTTTAAATATTTCTGGGCCCAGTAGTTTTGTGTTAATGTATTTTGTAAATGAAATGACACTGTAACATTTTTTTGGGATGCCATCATAAAATATAAAATGTATCAAAATTTTGAAAATTTTACATTTTTACAACTATAAAAAGCAAAATACATAGCAATGGCAGGCCACAGAACATTATTCTTCATCTGTGGTCCCCAACGAGTTGTGCAGCTCCTGCATCTCGCCCACCAACTGAAGGACACTCAGTTGTGCCACTCTGGCATGTGTGGTCCCTGTTAAAAAACGTAAATTAAAATTTTGGTATAACCTTGTTGGGGTCATACTGCAGTGCCCCCCCCCCCCCTTGTATGGTCCAAGCACCTAAATCTGGACTTCAAAAGCCAGAGGGCCCTTGCCACTACGGCCCGGGTTTTGCATAGTGCCCGATTAGAGAACCCCTGGCCCGCATTCTGCAGGCAAAGAACAGGCATCAGGGGCAAGGGCGAGTGGCACACCTTGCAGTTCCTGCAACCAAATATAAAATAATTACACAAAGCAAAGGTAACCAACTAAAACAAGAACTCCTACCACAAATTAAGATTCAAGTTCAACAATCCAAATATAATTCACAAAGGACATAAGTCTAAAAAAATTTAGCAATTATATGGATGTGTGGGACAATAAATGTTTACATGCTAAGGACTAATTAAGGTCAGCATTAAAATGCTTCTATAAAGGCATACATGAAATGTATTGATTCAGGTATGCATTGCTATACAATTTATGGTCTCGGCCATGCTGATACATGCAATGCCTTGGTGCTAAAGGCGCGCAGACTCCTCCACATAGCCACAAAACATGTTCAACAATAGCAATCCGAGTCTTCAAAGGTCTCGTAAGTGGATCGGAAGTGAAACGGATTTATAGGGTGGTGATCCGTCGGAAATCAGCTCTCTGAATCAGACGGAAGCTCTCTGAATCAACGAAAGTTTTCTGAAGGAACGGAAAATTTCCGATTTTGTTTGGAAAATGATCTGAACTAACGAAAATGTTCCGATTTGCTTCCGATCATCGGAAGCGCATTCCCGAACGTTCGTGCGAGTAGAAAATGGACGAAAAAAAGCAAAAAAATGACAAACACCCACCAAAACTTTCACAGACAGCTACGGAAGTCCGGACGAATGTGTCTCTGAATCGAGGCTTATGAGCCCGAGTATGAAGTAAATAAGATCTTGGATTCTCGTAAGATGCGCAATTCTTTACAATATTTGGTGGACTGAGTTGGCTATGGTCCAGAAGAAAGATGCTGGGTGGCTGCGAGGGATGTTCATGCCAAAGCTCTTGTACGGAAATTCCACCGTGATAATCCGGAAAAACTTTTTTGGAGAGCGAACTAAGTTTTCTAACTTCAAGAATTCATGTGAACTGTATTTCAAGCTGAGGCCTGTCTCCTCTGGCACTGAGATCCAACGAGTAGGCTTAGTCATTTCTCTACTTCAAGGAGACCCGCAGTCCTGGGCCTTTAGTTTGCCGAGTCATGATATTGCCTTACAATCTGTAACTGCTTTTTTCAACGCTATGAGCGTCCTATACGCTGACCCAGATTCACAGTCTACAGCAGAGAATAGGCTTCGGGCCTTAAAACAAGACCTAGATCAATTAATGCAGGTCTCCATTAAAATAGACCGACGCCTTAGGGAAAGGGCCAGAGAGAGAGTCAGGGCTCCCACGTCCTTCAGGCCAGTCCAAGGTCATAGGTCTCCGGTTCCCCGTGGTGAGAGTACCTCATCATCTCCCCAGGAAGAACCTATGCAATTAGGGAGAACCCGCTTATCCCAAGAAGAGAAACAGCGTAGGCGATCCGAGGGGTTATGCCTGTATTGCGGGAATTCTGGTCATTTAGCAGGGTCCTGTCCCAACAAGGGGAGACCGGCGGAAAACTTCCGCACCCAGACCAGGTAGAGAGTACTGATCTGGGTGAGTCAGTTTGCAACTCTCGCCA